>JAGFBZ010002484.1:600000-812312 GCA_018398805.1 Hirundichthys speculiger
ATAACTTCTTTTAAAATAATGTCAGATTATACACGTTTGAATTTAGCACTTTCCCGTTCTCTTTTTCCTTCATCTTCTTGCTTTTTTTTTTCTTTTTGCGTATCCTGATGGATACACTCGCTTCATTTTGAGTTTGAAGTACTGAAGAAAGCCGGCCACGGGCAGTCGGGGCCCTATTAGGGGGGGGTTCCAAATATCTCGCTGCAGTGTCTATGGAGGTTTCATGTGTCATTGATATGGATCGATATTGGCCGTGTCTTGGGGGTCCCTTAACACACTAGGCAGTGACAGCTAGCGGGGACCCTATGTGGGGGGTTTCCAACATATCGTCGTTGCAGTGTCGAAAGCAGTTCAGTCATTTTGTCATTGACAAAAGAACCAATGTCAGTGGTGTCCTGGGGCCCCTTCCAGCTCGGGGCCCTAGGCAATTGCCCAGTATGCCTGTCCCGTTGCGGCGTCTCTGATCGGTTACATATTCCTTTTATCATCCACAGCATTAAAAAGCAGCACCATGAGAAGAAAAACTACAGTGTACAGAAAGGCCTCATAGTTGGAAGGTTGGAGAATCGGCGAAGTCAGCGAGGAAAGTTCAGCGGTTAATTAGACAACAAGCAGTAACGCTGCAGTCCTTCACCTCCTGAGAGTTCTGCTTGTTCACTGAGCTGGCACTGTCTCCGCATTGTGTGACAAAGCATTACGATGATGGTGAATGAAAAGTTTTGGAGTCCGCTTCTCGAAACAATGGCTCCTGCTGCTGTTTGACATTTGGCAGAAAGAACAGCTTCTCAATATGGATTACTCATCAGCGGTTTGATCCTCCACTCAAATGTCACCACAACAATAGCTCTGACTTGGCAGCAGTGCCCGTCTGTCTGCAGCTCCGTGGGGTGAGGAATTGGCAATAATTACCGCATCTAATGTGGTCTTCCGATGAATAAAGCGCACTGAATTTCAATTTATCTTTGCAAATTCATTTAGAAGTGAAGCCTCGGCTAACCGCATCCGTGCAACTTTTTTTTTCTTTTCCTTTTTTTCCAAATTGGTTGCAAAGATGCAACAAATCTGCAACTCTCTGCAACGCATGGCTGTGATGTGGAGGACCTACACGTGAGCAGAAAAGTGCCAGCTGTGCTGACTTTGCATGCAGGCAGACCCAAAACATATGGGTGACATTTGTTAAAATAAGAAATATATCCAGTGTCCGGGAACTTTCTTGACTGATTTTGTGAACGCCTCATGAGATGTTGATTGGAAACTGAGAGTAATTTGTACAGGAAAAAGCAGCACCCTTTCCTGTTTCTGCATCTTTGAGTCACGAAGATCAAATCTGGCCTGATGGCAGATATTTCCGGTTTACTTTTTATTCTGTTTTTCTCCCCCTTTTAAACCAAATTAAATTTATTTCTTCTTTTTTTTTTTTTTTTTTAGCAACTATGAGCTGCACATTAAGCTGATGAGACAACACCTCATAAAGTTGCAAATGGCTCACGGGTGAGCACAAAATGCCTATTTAGCAAGCAGAGAAACATTATTATTCATTGGAGGCATGTTTTGCATACTTGATGGATTTCCAACACTGACTCTCTTTTTCGGCTGTAAAATGTTCCATTCTGTCACGGCGTAGCTCTTACCTTCAAACTGTAGGTTCGTTCAGGCTTTTCAGAACATTTTCTACTCTTGAAAAACAGTCAAGGTAAAACAAATAAAACCACAGCAAAACCTTAAAGCTGCAGCTCAGACAACATCACAATGAAATGAGAAAAAATTAACTTTGGTTTGTGGGCGAGAAGCAACAAAGTCAGCGGCTGATTCTTGAGTTGAGTAGGAGGATAATATAAAAACTAGAGCTATAAGACTGCTTTTGTGCAATTTAGCATTAAAACATTCACTTCCTGTATTAATTTGTGCTGGCCCATGATGAGTACACTTACATAATCACATCCTGGAGGCTGCGGTGTATTCAGACTTCTGCTGTCATGGTTATAACCCACATCAAATCCAGCACATCAAATTAATATTCACATCCATTAGCAACAAACAACAAAAAAGAAAAAGGTCCAGCCAACAAAACAAGATCCTCTTCACCACCTACAAGCCCCTTCATGTCCGTGGCCCTCGGTTCCTCTCTGACCTTCTTCACCTCTTCAGCCCCTCTGACACCGGGCAGCTGTCCATTCCTTCCTCCAGGTTTCACCCCGGGGCCGGAGATTTCAACACGATGGAAAACTGCCGTCTTGTGACCTGCTACCTGATAACCTTTTGGACAACTGAAGTCATTACTCAAAGCTCCTCTTTTCACACTTCCATCTGATGGGTGTGTTGGTGTGTGTTGTTTCTTCTCTCAAATTCTTTTGTGCTTGTGTTTTTTTTTTAAATGCTATACTGTTTTAGTTTTGAAATTAGCTGGAAGATGTTATTAGTTTTAAAACGGATCCCCATCCACATAAGATTTTTAATTCCATGACACTGCACATCACTGGGCTTTGATGCCCAGAGAGCATCCAGATACCCCTTACCCTGAGATGGATGGATGGATGGATGGATGGATGGATGCATTGAGTCTATTGGAGATGTCTTAGAGCTGGTCCATGAGGAACGCCAGTGGAGTCGCTCCTTAAAGGACTTCCTCACTGATTGGGTGTTATTACCTCGTTAAGAACCTTCATAGATTAGGTACTATAATCTTACAGATGAATTACTTGTTTGGATTGTAAACATGAGTAGATAGTAAGCAACCACTTTAATTTTTCTTTGTCTTTCCCAGATTCCAGATGTTATATACACATACAGTATATCCTTATTATTTGCGGGGGTTAGGTTATTCCCTCCCCCCCACAAATCCCAAAAATCAGCGAATTATTGATGTCGTTTTAAAAGGCCTACGTATGATATTATATACACTAAAACAATGGTGTGCAAACTGTGGTACACGTACCACCAGTGGTACGCGAGCGCTCTCTGGTGGTACGCAGGGGAACGTCATGACTTTCCACATTTTTTCCACATTTTAACATAAAAAAAAATCGTTAACATACAATGCATTAGAAATACACCGTTTTAAATGAAATGTGTAGCTTGAGATAATTAAAATTGTTTCTTTAAAAAAAATATTTGTTGCCTATTCAGTTGCGGTGCAGATGTAACAACTTTTGAGTGTGTTTATTTTGCTCTGTATGAGAGTATGGGTATGTGAGAATTGTTGGACAGAGTTGTAAATGTCTGAAATGTAAATGTCTTCAGTAAGGTAACAATTCAGGTAATAAATAACCACAATAAGGAATAAACATCTATCCTGTGTGTTTAAAGCTGATTGAGAAGGCATATACTGCTATATTTTAAAATTGGTCATCATGGTGGTACTCAGAGCTGAACAGTTTCTCAGGTGGTACACAGTATTAAAAGTTTGAGAACCGCTGCACTAAAATATGCTTCGAAACACATTCTAAAGACATTTTTACTCATTAATACAGTAATAATGTAGTAATGATAAATTAAAAACATTTAAATTTTGTAGTGTGATAATATTTCTTAATAATAATAATGAAAATAATAATAAAAAAAATATATAAATACAATAATACTAGTTAGGGTGAATGTGAGCATTTTTCTGCTAAAGAAATACCCTAAGAAACTGATGAAATTGCCAGGGGCTACCACAAATTCAAATACATTATGAAAAAAAAAACTTTGAGAGCAAAATCCGTGAGCATGCGGGACTGCGAATGGTAAACCACCAATAGGTGATATATAGTTATTGTCAGTTATTGTCACACACACACACACACATACATATATATATTTATATGTATATTGTCACTGTAAACGTATCTCTAAATTCCCTGTTGCAATGTATGGAATGGGGAAACAGAGCACCGGGGCGCGCTCTTATTGGATCCAGCTGTGTCTGCACAGAGGTTGCTCCATTCAGCTGGCTCCAATTCCCCAAGACATGAGAGTACAACAAAAGAGTCTGTGTTTATCTGACAAGAGTTTCCATCACTGGAGCATAACATGAAAGGATATGCATGCTGTGGAGCTCGATTTTGATGGTTCTTGTAAAAACAGGAGAAAATAAGTCATAGTGCTCATCATCTTGTCATGTCTCCTGATGTTTTTAACTAGGGAACAAATCACCATCACGCTATGACTGATACATTGACTGAATTTGATTCATACGGATCTGATAGAGGGTTAGTAATTGCACAGAGAGTGTCTGTCTGCAGGAGAATCTTTCAATTTCCTGCGGACATTTTACTCCTAATAATGTCAGGGTATACAGCTGACTTTTATTACCCACCCCCCCTGGTCTGGGGGGAAAACAGTCTCAGCAGCAATCCACACCTGACAATAACTATAAATGAGATCCAGGATGGCTGTCATGTGTGATGAGTGGAAGAAAATGAACTCATAAAACAGTTTGAAAGAGTTCGAATTTCTAGGCTTTTCTTTTCAAACAAGCTCAAACTCAACTTTTCCCATGAAACGAACTCTTGTCTACAAATGAGAAGTGAAAGACGTCTTTGCTTTGATTAGAAAGAAACTCTCGTTGAACTGCTGAAAGGTAGGAAATCGGCGGTAAAAGTGCAGCATTCTTGCTCTCAGATGCAACGTCCCATAGGCCAACGCTCAAAGGGCTTTAAATCGTTCCCGTGTCATGGACCACCAGCGCGCATCAGACCACAAACCCTCCGATGTCCCAAGCAGCCATATCCAGAAAGAACTTACATAACAATTACATAACTTTTTACAGCCTGGGTGAACGCCATAACTGAGAATAGGTCTGATGACAATAGGCATCTATTACTGCTAACATATCAGGGAGATAATCATTTTACCAGTTTTTGCCTCTGTAACCTGAGTCTCACTGATCCGGGTCCAAGTCTGGCCGGCCAAAAACTATTGAGTAACCGCGCAGCGGTAAGCAGTAAATTGATTTTGACTCAGCTGACCCTCACACATAAATGCGTATCAACCCACAGAGACTAATTCTGTGTTTATTCCCTTTTTTAAAAAAGAGATGTTTAGTAAACCATGCAGCTGGTTTCTAAGAATTTAAACTTTTACATCTTCTGTAGGAATGAAAGCTTGAGTTCCAGGATCAGTGACAGCTGTACTGTTAGCTTAGACTGTTGACCATAAATCTTTAAGAGCAGGGTCCCTCCAAAGGTTTTCAGTCCCTGCCTTTCTCCACTTTTACTGCAGGGACCACTGTGCAAGCAAAATATCATTTTATCTCCTGAGGGAGGTAGCGCTTCGAGAGTACCATACTTTCACAGAAGGAGTCTACAGTGCTGATTTCTGATTAATAAGGAATTCAAGCAATTTATTTCTGCTTAATTTATCAATGCCAAACATGCCTTTTAAAATGTATTTAATTTAAGGAGTGGTCTATAAATGTCTGCTCGTAAGCAAAACATTCAAACTTGGCAACTCAAGTCCAGTTCAGCCATACATCAGATATGAGTGGGAGCCATGGTGCCATTTATTCTGAATACTACTGAAGCCTTCATCTGGCCATTATCATTTTGGTCTTTTTAGGTCACATCCACACTGGTCTGTTTTAGTGTTAAATCAAAACTGATCCCCACACTGCACCACTGTACTCCCATTCTCACTGAGCATCTAGACCCCCATGACCCTAAAAAGTACTGAAGCAGGGATGGATGGATGGATGGAGACCAGTGGAGTCGCTCTTTAAGGGGCTTCCTCACCGGCTTCACAGAGTCATCATGAGAACAAAACAGAGATTCAGAGAAACGTCAAGCCATTTTCGGATTCTCAGGCGTCACTAAAAAGTCCCCACACCTGAGCACAACCCCGAAGGAAGGTGCCCCACTGTCATCTTTTGCGTAAAGGCAGTTGGAACATTATACTCCAGAATGGACGCCTTCATTCGGGCTCTACTTCGGGCTGCGAGGACTTAGCCCCTCTTGTCTATGAACTTAAATGTGCGGTAACAAAAGCTCACATCCAGCGTTGCTTCGACAGGTACATGGAAACTGATCAAGGTGGGGAGCTCCCTTCCTTCCTGGCCATGATAGGATGAACTGTGAGGGGGCTCTGTGTATGGAGGAGGGATCCGGTTGCAGGCAGCTGAATCGGTGCTCTGTTGGGTCTCCCCTGGACACTGTCATAGCATGTTTGTTGAAGGCGGGTCAATGAGGACTTTCTTTGGCAGAGGAATTTCACAGCACACGACAACACACACACGCGCGCGCGTGCACGCACGCAGACACGCTGAAACCAGTGCTGCCCTGCAGCCCAGATCCCCGAAAACTCTGGTGGGAGCGGATGTGAGCGTTGGTCAAGCAGGAGGTAAAGAAAGGCTGTCACAGCGCCAGCCTGTTGGGTTGCGTTTCACTCGATAAAATGAAGTGGTCATGCATTGTAGCCCAAATATGTTCGTCATATTTGCTGTAGTTTAATGGGACTTGACACAGACAGAAAAGCAGTGAAGTACAAACAGTGGGAGTGTTTACACTTGAAATTTTCAACTGTCAAAGAAATTAAACTGTGAGAGCTCTGCGAACCTTCTCACCACAAAAGAAATACGAAGGTCATGCCCGTGGGTCCTAATGATTTCAGGTATTTGTGTCATGAAATGACACATCATCATCACAAGTAGGCGATACAGTTTAGTATTAGCATACACCCAAGAGGAAAAATATAATTAAGACATTTTAGGAGACAGAAATCAGAGATTGAACAGTAAAGATTTTTGCAAAAAACAGTCCACAAGAGAGCACTGAGGGCCCGATCTTCCACCAGATCTTCTAAAGTCGCTATTAAGGGATAGCGGGTAGCGGGAGGGGCGTTCCGCTGCAAAAAACGCAATCTTCCACCTTCCTAAACCCGCTATCCCACCTGCGCTACCCGCTATATTATGCATAGGAGTGATTAGGGCGTTCCACCTGTTAAACCAATCAGTGCGTCAGCAGCCATTGCTTTTAATAGCAGGTTGCGCTACCTGCAAACCGCTACCCGCAAGCCGCTACCCACAAACCGCTATGGAGCGTCTCTTCATCCAGATCGGAGAAGCTCTCGTGCGCAGCTCATCTGGGACTCTGCTGTAGAGCTTCCTCCTCTTCCTTCCTCCTCCGCCTCTGCACTGATATATAGATAAAAATATTTTTACAAAGTCCCAGACAGTCGGTGCACTCCCAGTAAACACACGCTGGTCATCTACGGTTTAACTGGCGAGCTAGCCGTTTAAGACGATCTCTGCTATTTTCTCAGGGTTTCAACTGAGGCCAAATCACGCTTTTTATACAAGAGTTAATTCCAGAGGTAGAGCCGTTTCTGCATGTCCACATGTAACCAGGTGGACACGCATTGATGCCATTTGGACGCGCCGACATGCGAGTTGCAGGTAGCGGGTGGTCAGCGATAGCAAGATACCAAGTTTGTGAAAAGGGATAAAGACACGCCCATTGCCACACCTACAAAGTGAGTAAGGGAGTCGGCATAACGGGTAGAGGCTTTAGCGAGCGGAAGATTGCATTAGCAGTTAGCAGAGGTTCCTAAACCCGCAATTTTCAGGTAGTGATTAGTGGGTTAGCGGCTAGCGGGAAGTGTACGATCGGGGCCTAACTCTCTGAACTCAAGATTCATTTCCTATACTTGTGTTTACTATATAGTTAGAATCAAGTATTGATGTTAGGAAACTCTGCAAACATAAAACACAGAAGATGACACATAATCACTGGTCACTTTACTAGACGCACTTGTTCAGCTCTTTGCTGATGCAAATATCTGATCAGCTGTGACAGCGGTTCAGTGCATGTAGACTTGTAGGAATACGGTCAAGACCACCTGCTTCAGTTCAAACCAGGCATCTGAATGGGGGAGAACGGTGATGTCATGGTTGTTGGTGACCTGACTGATCTGATGAGTCTCAGTTTCCCTGGATCGGGGTCAGAGCTTTTGTCTGTAAACGACATGAAAGGATGGATCCATTTGGCCTCGTGTCAGTGGTTCAGGCTGCTGGTGGTGCTGTGGGGTATGATGCCATGACAACGTACCACGTCACTGAGCTCATATTAAAGACAAACTGGTTACTGGAACGTGCCAATGAGCTCACTGGGCTCCACAACCACCAGACCCCAATCTAAACGAGCACTTTTGGGATGTCGCAAACATGAAGGATTGTTCTGCTGAGCTGTGGTGCTTGCCCCAAAACAGTTATCCAAAGATGTATACCTAAATATCTTTCACATTATTTATTGTCTGATGATATATCCGATCAGAGATTGCACAAAAGAGGAATGTTGTCACCCTCTATTAAGAGTGAACTCCATACAGAAATGCCATAAAGTGCAATGTCACTCATAGTTGCTCCAAAACCTCTAGAGCTTCAGAAGTGTCAACTCTCACAGTCATCTCTCTCCAGCCACAACTTGTTGTCCAGTATGTCCGACATGGCTGACTGCTGAACTAAAAGCTTGCAGGTGGCAGTTCAGAAATGACCGGTTGATATCACAGCAGCTGGACGCTGCAGCTGTTTCTGGTGACTGTATCAGGACATCCAGATCTAACAGCTCCCAGGGCGTTAAGAAGATTACTGGGCTCTTTTTTTCTCTTTCTCTGTTGGCCTTCACTCCACATATCAGGATACTGAGGTGGCAGAATGGACCAGTCAGGGGAGTGAAAACCAAATCAATATTCCATTATTCCTATATTTGCTCAATAAACTCAAGGATTCACTGTCAGTCCCTCAGCACTTTTTTTTTGCTCTTCAGATGTCAATATTAAGATCTGTTCTTTATATGGGAAGCTTTTAAAACAATATTTAAGTTTTTCGTAATATAATCTGTACACTTAAGAACTCATTTGGACATTTACATCTTTTTGACCAGTGTCATAGATGATTCCCAATATGTCAGGAAAACTACTTTAAAGTAAAGACCTTATAAAGGCAGCACTATGAAATCCAGCTGGCAGCACTTCCTGTGTTGGAGGCAAAAAAAAAAAAAAAAAAAAAAAAAAAAAAAAAAAAGAAAGTAAGGGAACTTCCTTCAGCAGCTTTGATTTGGTAACTATGATGCAGTTTCTGAGGTCCACAAGCACCTCATGTCCATCAGCTCTTTCCGAACAGCTGACTCAACCCTTCCCTCTAATTTGTTGACCCAGATCCGGGGTTGGGGGTGAATCACTCTCTCGAATTCCAGTTGATCTGAGTTTCAATTTGACCCCCATGTCTGGAATTTGAGTCTGCTTTTTACTTGTTAAAACTTTTGATCTTGACTCCAGTCACCGAGGAGCGGTTTCTAAGTAGCGCTGCTTCAGGACACCCCTCATGTGAGGCAAACTAACCCTGGCAAATGTGGATTCAGCTGTTTCATTTTATACATCTCACAAAAGTAATATATTCAACAGCCGAGTAGTCTGGATTTGTAAACCAAAGCTGGAAGCCTTCTATAAACTTGTAGTAACTAATGGCAAAGTCTTTTTCTTCTCAAATAAAGCCGAAAATGATTTGAAGTCATTCTTCACGATGTCACAGAGCAACAAGGGTTAAAGGTTTTCTTCAGAACTGATGCATCAGCCTCATGACATGGCCAGCTAAGACTCTGGATTTCAGTCTGAAATTTTATAGTGGAAAAATAAGAGAAAGAAAAAGAAAAAAGGTCCAGTGGCAAGGCTTCACCCTGCAAAGTTGATCCATCGACTGCTATATGAGATGGCTGGAAGGGGATTGATGAAGAATGTTTTTCATTAGTCAAGTCCATACAGCAAAGAATTCAAGCTGTCAGAAAAGCCAGAAGAGGTGCTTCAAAGTTTGTTTTTTTTTTTAAATTCATGATTGACTTGATTTGACAAAAACATCTTATTGAAACAGTATTGATGTCAATTTTCAAAGGTATGCTTTGCAAAGCCAGAATATAAATCAGCTCTGTGTGATTCTTTGAGCATCCTTGCAGAGTGGTGATTCCAGATGTTTTTCCATGTTTTACAGTGTGTCACGTGGGAGGGGGTGAAAAAAAAAGAAAAGAAAAAGAGATCATCACCTCCATGAAAACACCTCTACTCCTCATTTCATGGACACCCAACAGTTACCCTAACAGTCTGAAAGAGGTTTGTTTTATGTCTTGACAGACTTTTCCGTGGGGGCTACTGTGGTGTGGGCTTTGCCTTTTCTAAAAAGGAAAAAAAAAAAAAAAAAAAAAAAAAACCCGCGCGCGCTCCAAACTCAACAGCAGATCACCATAGTGTCAAAACCTGCAACCGAACCAGAGAAGGTTCTGCTTCCTGAGAGGACACACCTTCAGCTGGAGGAGTTTCCCTGGATGTCAGCTGAGGGCGACGGAGGGAGGCGCCCCCCCACCCCCCCTCCACACACACACACACAAACACCCACCCTCCCCCTCCACGATAAACTTTCACTTTGGAAAGTCACACACATACATATACACACACACACACGCGCGCGCACACAGAGAGAGAGCCGCGGTCGTCATCTTGTCCTGCCTCGGTTCCCAAGGAAACAACTTTTGACTTTACCTTCAGTGTTGTTTACAAAACTCTCGGAGGGAAGACGGACAGATACGTAAGAAGCGCACAGGTGGAGCGTCTATTTATTCAGTTTCCCAGTATTATTATTATCTTTTTTTTTTTTTTAGTCGTCGGTCATCTTCTTGGAGACTGCAGAGAAGATAAAAGACAAGACAATGACCAGAACTAGTCATTCAACTGCTGGCTAACTCACTGTATAGATACACTTTTTTGTTTGTTTTTCTTCCTGTCGTCTCGCGGCTTTGCACGTTCGCTCCTCGCGCGACTGTCAAGAAGCACCTGGGATGGAAAAACTTTGCCTCCTCTGGACTGTAACAAAAACTCCCGGGGAAGAATGAAGTAACCGCTATGGAGCCGGACAATGCCCCGCACTCCAAACTGAAAACCGCTGGAGTCGGGGGGTGAGTTTTCTTCTTTCACGGGTTTTTTATTTTTTTATTTTCAGGTTCATCACATTGAAGACCGAGACTCCTCCATGTGCTCGTGCGCAGCGCCCTGCGTCTGCGCTGGGAACTAGTTTCTGCTGTTAAATAGCTGGTTACGTTGATAAATAGTTGTGATATCGTCTTAAAAAAAAGTTTCTGCAGGACTTGTTGAGTTGAGCAGGGGACCTCTTCAAATGCTAAAGTTGCTTGTTTGAAAGCGCACGCGGATGAGTTGGAACAGGTGGTGTACAGTTATAGGTTGGACAGGCGCAGTTATTCACTGGAAGTCTGCAGTCTGCTTTACTGTCTTTGCAGCTGGATCTTTGCAGCTTGTTTCAGAATGAGCTGCCAAACTGGGGACTGATTTGAGAGATGCATGAGGAGGAGGAGGAGGAGGAGGAGGAAATCATCTCCTCTGCCTCTGCCTCCTCCTCTTCTCTCCTCCCTGCTGCGCATCTCCCTCAGCTGGTTGGCTGACTGTCCCAATGGGAGGAGAGAAAAAAAAAAAAAAAAAAGTAAAAATGTTGGATCATATAACCCTGCTGGACATATGGGAGGCTCGCTCTCATACTGGACACGTCCCATTTTCTCTCTCTGCTGCTGATATGGCTTTGGGGTGACATGAAAAGTGGAAGCAGGAGAAACTTTTTTAAAAGTGTGTGAGTGAAGTGGTTGACCAGCTCTGCAGAGCCGCACATGTAAAACGGTTTCCTGCAGCAGCTTTCATTAGGGTCCTGGGTATTGAGCGTGGGCTCGACCCGCTCTAAAGATGAGCAGCTCCATCTGCTGCATTTTAACTAAGTCATTAGCTGTGGGGTGTAAAAGAAAAATGAAAAAAATCCAGCGTGAATCCCGGCGTTGCAGTCATCTGTGATAGCTTAACACCTTTCGTGTGATGTCACCTCTCTGTGTGAGCGATGAGTATTCATCTCAATACCCGTCTTAAAACATAAAGGCTACAAAAAAAAAAAAAGAACAAGAGAAATCAATGATGAAATATTGGCTGTTCCCTGCCTGAGTTTGGATAATAAATGCGCCGCTGTCATGGGAAAGCGGGCCTAATCTAATTCCCCTTGAAGGGTTTAATGGTTGCTTGTGGGTTGGGAACATTTTGCACCTTTTAGATTAATACAACTCTCTTGGCACCGGCAGTCACAAAATCTCAGCGAGGGTGGAAATACACGATTTTAGTGATAAAAGTGCATGTTTTTCTTCCCCCCAGAGATGTGTCTTTTTCACATGGCGGGTTTTAAGGTGATGCAGAGCTGCTTTAAGTATGTCAGAGGTGGTCTTGTTGGAGCAGCTGTGCAGTAGGTTATCTGCTCCACTGGTAAGATAAGAAAACGCTTGTTTTCTTTAACCAGATGTCTTTGCACCGAGCAGAGCTGTTGCAGGCCTTTTACAGTTTGTGTATCAAACTTTGCACATTATTTATAATCATCCTGTATCCTGTCGCTTCTATTTGCATACTTCTGTATGTAATGCTTGATTCAGGAATTGAACTGCTTTTACTCTTTAAAACCTCTAATAGTAGGAAAGAAAACAGGAAATTCATGGCTGTGGTTTCTTTCCCCATGAACTTGTTGTGTTAATATTAAGAGACTGAATCAAAGCGTTCTTGATAAGATTGAACCATAAAGATCAGATGCTCATGACCCGTTGCCATATTTATCTCACTTTTCTGTCTTTCTTTGCAGGAAAGCTCTGATTCTTTGGACCGTACTCTGCTGCAGCTGCTCTATAAGGCTATCACAGGCACAAGGTAAGCAGCCTAACGATGAGGATGCCTTAGCTAAAGGTTTTTTTTTTTTTTTTTTTTTTTTTTTAATTTCCCCTCATGCAATTACACTTCTGGGCATGCAGTTTAACAAATGTGCTTCACGCAAACTGTAAGATGAAAAAAACAAACCTGATTAACGTAGGTTACAGAGGGCCCACTTGTTTTCCTATATCTGGCATATAAGCCGTCTAGAAGGGATCACGAGCCTCTTAAACAGAGGGGAAAGCGTTTTCCAGTGGGAGCAGGTAGTGCACCAGTAGTGCAAACAATCTCTCATTGGTTAATGCTTCCACCTGGACTGTGCATCCACGTAAGAAGATGTTGTTCTTTGGCATCTAAACAACCCAGATGTGTTGACATCAGCCATATGGCCATCGCAGGTGAATGTACAGCTTGTTCTGCTGGATCTGAGCGGGGCATCCAGGAAGTTGGTGGGCATCCAGAAGCTTGGTTGGAGGCTCATCTGACATGTGGCCTCTGCAGTCCACATGTCAGAATTTACTTTGGCAAGATGGTGTGTTCACTGGTGTGTAAGAGTGTGTGTGACAGAGAATTGGCTAAAAACTGCTGTATGGACATGTGTGCATTTATGTATCTTTTCTCTCTAAAGGGGCTTTATCAGTACAGTCCATTTAAGATCTCCAGCGCTCTTTATTCTGCCCTTTAATCTCAAAGTGGTCATTGTGTTAATATCACTTCAAACGTGTTAATATCTTTTCAGGAAGTGGTTTCAGTTTCATGGCTTCGGCTTTGATAAAAGATGGGAGTAAAGTGGACGTAGCGCGCCCCATTTTATATCCCATCCTTCTTCTTTTATCTTTTCCCTTTTGGGGTTTCAACAGCAGTGGCACAAACAACTCTTTGGAAATGTTTTATCCTGGCAAATTTGCTCAAACTGCTGCTGTGTAAAAATGTCAAGATGTGTATTTATGTATTTGTCTGAACCTACAAACCAAAGCGCAGAAGGCTGGAGGTGACGATCGAGCACAGAATGTTACTGAGAGGAGGGTAGCGTAATTTGAAAAAGTCCATCCCACGTAAAAGGGAAGTGAGAAATGGAGTTGCGTGACTCACGTAACCTCCCGAAGCCAGCTGGACTGAACAAAACTGTGCAGAAACAGTTGGAAAGGGACCTGCTGTTCTGCATCCCTACGGCATCTTGAGCAAAGAGTGGCAAGGGCATTTCATTAATATTGCTGGAAGCGATGTGAAAAGCTGTCCCATATAAGTGGATCCGTTGGGTCATTATGTGTCACTGTGGGTGCAGCACCAACCAGCTAACGTGTTAGCACAACTGTCATTGCCAGAAGTTGACCCAGCAACCCCAGGGGTTGCTGCTTGGGCCCCCCATATCTACCTGCACTTTGAAGGCAGCCTAGCAAAAAGCAAATCATTCGAATAGCAACAAATAATTTCTTTCCATAAAAACGAAGACATAGATTCTGGGATATGTCCTTGTTAATGTAATTTAGTTCAGTTCAATTCAATAATGATTTGTCCGTCACCAAGATTGTATTGTACTGTCTCCCTGCTCAGTTGCACCGTCAGTTTTAACACATACTGATAAAGGTTTCAAACCTTTATCAGTACTCACAGGAAAGGAGAAACATCAATTCCTTAGTTGGGGGCCACCAACTTACCACTTCTTGAATAAAGTGATCCCTTGCCAATTTGTGCTTTAAGTTTTGCGGTTTTACTTATTCGCGGATTTTTCAGAAATATATAATATAATTGAAAATCAAGAAAAAATTGCGGAAATTCCACAAAAATCCACCGCACAGCAGACGAGAGGCCGCAGCTGCCAGCGAAACGTCAAACGATGACTCACAGCCTCCTGTAAGTAACACGAGAAACCCAGACGGCCCAGAACTCTAGAATCTGTGCTCTGATTGGCTGAGACGCATCACCCAAACATCACAGGATGTTGTGCGCGTTCTCTCACAGCGAGGAAATCTTGTGAGCCAGCCTGGCCCCTTTAAGAAGGTAGCCTTATGGGTAATGTAGTGTGAGTGTCATGGGACGGCAGAATGAAAACGGGGTTAGATGAAAAGTGTAGTGAGCATCAACAGCAGCCCAGCGTGTATAGATTTATATTCTCTGTTAACCGACAGGAGCCCAACAATACAACCTGTGTGATGTTACAAGTTCCTGCAGTGCCAGAATAAAGTGCCCGTTACATGCAGAGAAAACCAGACTTTTTGTTTTCTTGTTGTTAGCGTGTTAGCCGCTAATTACAAGCCAAAAATAGCACAATACCAGTGGTTTCTTTACTACGGTTCAGAGACCAGAGGCTGTGAAGGAAACAGAAAGACCACAGTTGAGCCTTTGTCTTGTTTCTCTGCAGTGCCTCGCTACTTTTTAAACATACTTTTAAACACATTATTTAGGCTCGGGGGGCTGATTTTGATTTTCGCAGGGGGGCGCCGGTCCCCTTTAACCGTAAAAATAAGGGATCACCTTATAAACCTATTAAATGTTAAGGTCACCTTTTATGTTTAATACCTTTTCCTCATGTGTCTATAAAGTGTCCACTTCCTGCTCATTTTTTTTTTTTAAACTGCCAGACTGAAGCTGCAGCAGGGAAACACCAGGCGGCATTGACTCCACGGTTACAGTGGAAGTTAATTAGTCTATGCATTCACCTACTTTGAGACAAAGTTTTTTTTGTCTGCATTAATTACTTTTTTTTTTTTTTAGCCCAATTTGTCTCCAGGATGTATCATCCTCAGTTATCAGTTATTTTTGTTCTGCTCATTGGGAGGTCACAAAAAGCCCGAGGCAGCCCGCCTACCCGCTTAGATTTAGATATTATGCAGCAAAAGCACTGAGAACACACCACGCAATCAAAGAACAAATTTGCTTCCTTATACTTATTAACAATTCAAATCAGCGCCACACTAGAAAACTGACTGTAGACGGTCGTGGTTCCTGTTTTAGTGCGTTTGAAGTTCCCCCTCCACAGATTCTCAGTCGGGCTGACCTCCCGCTGTCTGTGCACGCTGAGCAGGAGCTCCCTCCTCCTAAAACCAGCTGTGTCTATACATATTTCTCTTCCACTGAGCAGCAATTCATTATTCAGCAGTTTATTTCCGTCTTGCACACATTTGTTTTGCATCAGTCCTGGGAAAAGGATGGATATTTTTGAGTTATGCGTGGTTTCAGTTCCTGTATTGGACTTGCCGAGAGGATTGTTATGTATTGTGGATGCGTTGATTGATTTGAGATGAAGTGTATTTTTTTTTATTTTCCATAAACAGCGTAGCCTTTGTTTGACAGCACTGATGACTTGCAGAGGTTCCTAACAAAAAGCAAATAGGCGCATTTCCGATCTGTTTTTTTTTTTTTTTTTTTTGTTAGTGTTGATGTTCAGTGAAAATGTTACACTCGGGGCAGATTTACATTATCTTGGTGCTTTTGTTTCAGTAGTTCTTGGTTTGGTGGTTGGAGCATCTCGGCCACCATGTGTGTCAGTTTCTGGACTGAAAATTAAAACCTTCTTTTTCCTGTTTTACATCTTACACAGCCAGGTTAAAATAATTTCACAGCTGAGATGTTTTTATGCCTTTCATACTGTCATATATGGCCACCAGAAGGAAAGTGCAGAAGTTGCTTACGGAGTGAGGATTTATTGCAAAGAATTCTCTGGAAACACTTTTTTTTTCTTTCCATGCTGAAATGTGGATTTAATTAAACCCTTCCACAAAGGTGTGGATCCAATTAGGAGCAATATGCAGGGCGCACAACACCGTAATGTGTGAACATTACTCACATATTCCTCCTGTGAGGTGCAAATAGCAATTAAAACCTGGAGAAAGCACTGCATTATGGTTTCACGAGCTGTCAAAGGAATCATTTTTAATCAGCAGACATTACCAGATGAAGTGAGATGAAGTTCCTGCCTGTGCACTGACAGACCTCTTGCATCCACACAACTTTTCCCACCCGGGGACTTGTTCGTCGAGCCTGCACATCCCGAGACCGTCCTAATTAAGACTGATGTAACGGTTACATAATGCGCAGCAATCCCCAAAAGTAAACGCTGATGTGTGACCCCCGTGTTGGAACTTTTATGCAGCCCATTTAATTTGCTTTTATTGCAGGTTTTTCCATTAGTCAGACGTGAAAATGATCAAGTATAGCGCCAAAACATCTTTGAATGCAACTTAGGTTTATGCAAGTTTTGTTTCTATAAGTTTATGCTAACGTGCAGATCAGTGGACCTGACTGAGAGGTTAATAAGAAGTCTTACACAGATACATACTATGTTTTCTTTAAAATGTCTCATTAGATGCTAATATTAAAACAGATGCAGTATGTTTGATATTATTCTTTGCTTTGATACTCGTGTTTTGCAGCATGTGTTGCAAATAAAATAACAAGAAATTGCATGCTGTGTTATTCAAGTCGCTGACTTCCCTCTTGTCCCGTTTCTTTGAAGATGTGGACATCCTGCAGCAGCTCGGGCTTTCAGGGCGACGGACGGGTGGCTCACCACCTTCAGGCGCTCCATCCCCAACGGCGTCATCGCCTTCAAGTCAGGCGTCATCCTCACCCCGAGGGCACGCGTCCAGGTGCCCGTGCGCACTGTCCTCCCCGCTCCCTACAACACCTCCAGTCTCTCTCTGATCCTCAGCTTATCTGTCCACCGCTTCAACAGTGCCTTTCTTTTCTCAGTTCTTTCCAAGAAAAGGAAAGTGCAGCTCGGAGTGCAGTTCGTACCGGGGAGGATCGTTGTGCAGGCGGGACAGAGGAGCTCTGTGACTTTTGACTATGATGTGTACGATGGCCAGTGGCATAACTTTGCCGTGGAAATTCAAGGCCGCCAGGCGTTCTTGCGCACATCTTGCGGTAAGAAGAGCCTGCACGCAGATTTGTACTCCAGAAAAGAGGAGGCCCTGGATCCTGAGGGCTCCTTCCTGCTGGGCAAGTCGAACCACAACTCGGTGCCATTTGAAGGTGCCATCTGCCAGTTTGACATTTATCCCTCTGCCGAGGCAGCTCATAACTATTGTGATTACATCAAGAAACACTGCAGAGAAGCAGACACATATCGGCCCATGTTTCCACCCTTGCTACCTCTTTTTTCAGACCCGAACATTACTGTCACTCACGTAACTCCACTGTCATTGACTGAGATACCCAAAAGGGCCCAGCCGTCTACTTTTGCTGTGGCTGGGGAGGACACCAGGACTAAAATCCTTCTTCCAACCGAGCATTTGCTGATGCTGAACAAAACATCTGTGCGTCAGACTGCGGGTGCTCCGAAACCTGGTGCTGTGTCTGTTCCTCCACCGGTTTCTCCACGGTTGGAAAGCCCTTCTAACGTTCCAACTCAAACCGTTACTGCATCTCTTCGGATTAGTGTGACTCCACCGAATCCAAAACTAAACAATCATGCCAGAAAGAACATAAAGCACGGGGTTACTGATTCTCCAAAGCCCTCTGGGAGAAGTATACATTTACCTGTTTCCAGAAGGCCACCAGAGACGAAGCCAAACCTCCGAAGCATGACTTCTCCCACAGAGGGGTCTCCTTCTGACGCCTCCGTTTCCCATAACAAGCAGCTAACCACAGTAGCTCCAAAGAAACCCGAAGCCAAAAGTGACCAGTGTGCAGGATTTCAAACCCACCTCGCTCATTCCAGTCACTCCAGCTGCAACAGATGGCTTCCAAACATTTGACCTGGAGCCGACCCAGTTCTCACTGCTCGCTGGACCACCTGGACTAAAGGGAGAACCAGGACCGCCGGTGAGTGAGTCAGCTCTTCAGAAACACTAGACCAGCACTAGAAAGCCATGACTGAATAAATGTGCATGTGCCTGTTGTATGATTAGTATAAAGTTTAGTTTATTTCATGAATGAACCCAGCGTGGGTTACGTCGATAGACTTGCTTGAGACTCTGTTGCTGAGGAGTTGATTTGTTTGCGCTTCATTGTCTGGAACTGCTGCTGACTTGGATACTGATGCATCTCTTGATTGTGTGGTTTGCAAACTTGGCAGTGTTGCTCATGCTAATGACTGAGATTTTTTTTTTTTTTTTTTTGATTTGCTTCTATCTCTGTCTGCTGCATGTGATACACACATGTAACTGTAATGGTTTTCAGTTAACGCCACATTGCTGCTCATTAATTTTACATTAAAGTGACTTTTTTCCTCGTGGCAGCGGTGGAGTCGCTCAGGTTCATAACTGCCTTCTGACACTCACTCAGCAGAGAGGCTGGCGATGAGGTGTTAGATTCCTCTTGCAAGCGGCGTGACTGCTCAGATAATGGATACTTTTAAAGTAGGGTCAAAGGTTGAAGGGATAAAGCACATGTACACAATCAGCCATTCAGGGTAAATATTTAAAGCCCCCATACAACATGAATGCAGCACGCAAAGGCTAGAATCAAAGGCAACTGGACTTCTTTTTCTTGGCTGTCTTCAAAAACCATTAAAAAAAAATGTCAATTTGTCTTGGATTCAAACGTTTGACGATTACGACGATCTGGATGTCTGAGAGCACACACCAGCACGTGCATGGAGCGCTTTATCTCTCGTTATAGAGACCCACAGATGGTAATGTTTGCACCATTTACAGCACATAGATATTCATTTATAATGACTTTATTATTATGAAAGCTGTGGTCAAATTCATAGGAGGTTGCTGGCGTGCACGCAAGAAGAGGCCTTATGGCACGGAAAACAAACAGCTTTGCACCTGCACATAGACTCTGACCCATGCATAGGGACGTTTTATGGACGGGCGATGTTGGTGGCCCAGATGGTGAGGTGGTGTAGAAATGAAATGAGAGTGCTTCACACACTTCTTTTCTTCAAAGGCAAGTCATAAACTTCCAAACCAACAGTGTTGTTTGCTCTTCTGCTCATGAGCTGTGGTTCTGATGGAGGCTGACCAACTGAGGTCTCAAATCAAATTCCACATAATAAGTCATTGGCTCACCTCTCTTCTGTGTCCGTCATCAGCTCACCTATCCTCTGTAGAGGAGGGGCTAGCCTGCAGCTCCTGACTAGGGCTGGGTTAAACGATTATTTTTGTAATCGATTAATCTAGAAAATAGTTTTTCGATGCATCGATTAAAGGTGGAGTAGGTGTTGTTTGAAAAACGGTTCCAGCAATCCAACTCAAGTGAGATTTTGAAAATATACACTCCCTCCCTCCTCCCAAAGGCTCCGCCTCCTCCTCTTCAGCTCACCCCTCGAAACCACGCCTTCACATGATTCACGACTGCATGAACCATAGGGAGGGAGGGAGGGAGGGGTGATATTTGATGGACGTATTAGGCAGCCAATCAAAATAGTGATGATCACTTTTTTGATTGGTCAGAGTTTTTCTCTGATTATACCTTCTAGACTGGACCAAAATGTTTAGTTTTTTTTGCAAACATTTTATTTCAGTGGGTGCAATGGAAATGTGAAAAGGTTTTCAGGCAATATTGTAAAAAGTGTTGCAAAAAAACAACACCCACCCCACCTTTAATCTAACGATTCATTTTTAAATCCGATTCGATTCGATTTCGATTCGATTATCGATTATCTCCCCATAATTTGACCTATATAGCAATTAATGCAAATTTATCTCCATGAATAAAACACAAATTTCTTCTTTCAAGTTCAAAAATGAATTATATTGAACAATACAACAATAAAGTGCACACAGTTATAGTGCAATGGAATCCTATAATAAAAAATAATAAAATAAAATTTTCCTTCAATAAATAAAACTGCAAAAAACACACTCTGAACCAAAATCTTATCAACATAAAATAAATAAAAAATAACAGCAGCAGTGACAGCTGCAGTTTACAAAACAACACAATGTGTGACAGCAGCAACTTAGCCTAATCATTTAAATCTGTGCAATAAATAACAAATAAATTCAAGTATTAGGCCTATTACTGTTAAGTGAACAGTAGTTTAACTTTTAGTAGTTAGGATGCTCAAAGTAACTGCAGCAGCCTGCAGGGGGGTGTTTTTTTTCATCTGATAGTACAAACTTTTCTGCTTATCCCTGTCCCTGAAAACATAAATCACAAACATAGTGCACAGGTTAATAAAAATATATACTTCTAAATGATCTGCCCATACCAATAAAGTATAATAATAATAATAATAATAATAATACATCAACCTAAAAGTTGAAAGTTAAACTAACTTTAGCGTGTATTTGAGGAGTGTGTGTCTGTGTCAGTTAAAAAAAAGTGTGTCAGCAAGAGGCGAGTGTGTGATAGAGATGCGCGGATGAACCGCGCACCCGCGGGCGGAGCGGATAATCCGCATATCGGGCGGATGACTCGTCAAAAAATAATACTTTAATTAAATTCGGGCGGGTTGCGGTTGAAGCACTCAAATAATAATAATAAGAAAAAATATTTTACATATTATTAAAAAGGATGGCGGGTCGGTTCGGTTTTGAAAATTGGTGAAAAAACGTTCCTGCAAATGGATAGCGGGCGGATAGAGATTTTAAGAAGCGGTTGCGGGTTAAAATATACGTCATCCGCGCATCTCTAGTGTGTGAGGGGCGTGTGTGTGTGTTTAAGTGGGCACATGTTCTGTGTGTGCGAGGCTGGAGCACAAGTTACGTAGTGCGGTTTGGATGAATGACGGGGTTAATCACCGCAAACAAGGAAAGAAAAAAAAGTTGAAAACTTACGGCATCTTCTCCTCCACACAAGCAGCTCCCGATTGCCTCTTCTTAAGGTGCTGGTGCATCGCGGTAGTGCTTTTATGATATGCCATCTCTATTTTTGCACAGGTCACAGACCACCGAATCGTTCCCTTTAGGTGTAAAGTACTCCCATAGTTTTGACATCCTGTTACGAGATAGCTTCCACTCCCCCAACTCGCTGCTACTCGATACCGCGGCCGCCGCCATTTTTTGATTCTGAGCGACGACGCATCGACGTGCAGATTTTGCGTCGACGTATTTTTTGCGTCGACGTAATCGATGACGTCGACGCGTCGTCCCAGCCCTACTCCTGACGCTAGTCGTCAGCTGTGCAGCGCCACTGTGCTGAAATGTCTGATGTTGGGTGTAACAAGTTTGGTTCGCTTTTTCCATATATCAAAGCAGCACAAAAGGGATTTTAAAAATCTAAAATATCAGTTCCAGCTTAATTTGAAGCAGTATTTGATTAGTTAGCATGTGGCGCCCATGCTATCTGCAAAAAGCAGCCTGTAACTTTGGACTCCCACCCTGATCATCCCTCGTACCAGCCATATATAAGGTTTACGCCACTACGCCAACCATCAGCAGTGATGAAATTAGCCCACAGAACTACACTGAACATCATGGCAAAGGTGACTAAGAGGCTCAAGAAAGTTAGGAATTTAGCGAGAAACCAAAGGGGAGTAAATCCTACGCCACTGTCCAAAATTTCTCTTTGACAGTGAGCATAAGTCTTGGAGGTAAATTGTTATACACATTGAGCAGCAGGTTGCAGGGTATTCGCTCTGTCTCTCTATCTTGAGGGTGATGTATTCTGATAAAAAAAAAAAAAAGGCTGCATGCTGTCAGGTGGCGTGTGCATGGTGCATTTACTGACCCTAAAACATCAGGACTTTCTCACTGTCTCATCAACTGATCGCTGGTCACAGTTGGTCAAGCAGAAAATGAGCTGATTCTGTTCACCAGCTGATGTGACCTGCTCAGCCGATGCATCGCTTCATCAAATAACATTTAAGAATCGCCCAGTGTTAGAGGTTTTTAAAGACTTCGTCGAAAGATTTGCTCCACAATTATGATATAGACGCTCACAAAGAGTCCGTAACGTAAAGCGACCCCGAGGCAACAAAGCTTAAATGCATAAATGCATGTGCTCACAACAGGTCAGTTTTCAAACAGTATCCGACTACTGGGGATTCCATTGATCGTTTCACACGTCGATGAAATTACTCTGACAGTTCGACTGCTAAACATGAATACTAAAGCGACACTAATGCATTATGCTGGAAAATGGAAGGGATAGATGCACCGATGCTTACAGAGGGCCCTATTAAAAGCAGAGCTCTCGACACACCTCTCAGCGGCGTGCTGTTGAAGCAGCTGTCTCTCAGCAGAGGGACTAGAGCTGAGCAATTTTAGTATTTGAGTATCGATTTTTCAGCTGCGGATATCGATTTTTTTTCTTTGGCACTAGTGGCTAGTATTCAAAGTGGAGAGAGACAGGAAGGGGGCAGAGAGAACGGGGAAGACACACGGCAAAGGGTCGACAAGCTTGGGAATCGAACTTGCGACCAGATGCACGAGGACTGTAGCCTCTGTACATGGGCCGCCTGCCCTAACCAGTGCGCTACCGTTATACTGGTGGTATCGATATTCTAAGCTTCTTTCAAAACCCCCGTGTCTCACCTTTAAAAACTTGGAAGCAACAATTTGCACTGTTTAAATAAATGAAACTATTTTTCTCAACAAATCTTTTATTCATTTTGTCCAGCATTTGCAAGCTGTCTGTCAGCCATATAATGTGTAATTGATGCTTTCAGTTCAATTAATTCAAACAAATACACTGGAACACTCACAAGATGTCACCAAAATCACTTTGTCCCTTTAAAATCTTTCAGAAAATGATGTAAATGTATTGTAAGATGAATATTTATATATATCATATCGCGAGCAGAATATCGTGTATCGTATGGTATCGTATCGCATTGTATTGTATCGTATCGTATTGCAAGATTAGTGTATCGCTACAGCCCTAATAGGGATAATACATTTTCTAAATTTACAGAGGGCTGGAGCTCACTGAAGCCTTTAATCAGCAAATAGACAAACGTTTCAACACTGCAGTCGCCTTTCTCACATTTCTCATAATCTGCACATCCTTGACTCCCCTCGTCTCAGTCGCTCCCACCAGAGATGGAGGTGGAGGGGTCGAGGACAGAGATGAAGAGAGAAAGCAGTTGAGGTGACGGGCACATACTAAACTGAGGCGTCAAAGCCATTATTTTCAACTGGTGTGTGACACAACTGCGTTATCTTGACGTTGTTTTGTTGCAACATACCGCTCTGTTCTGTTAATTCTTTCAGGCAGACATTAAATGTCTCATTTTAAGTCATTTTTTACAGCGTGGGATCAATACAGACATAATACATCAAAAATATATGCCGGTCTGTCCTCGCCACACTCCTCCAAGGAGTCGCATCGCTCGCTCTGCTCTCCTCCAGATACATCTTAGATACGATTGAGGCGTCGTTCATTCATCTTTATTTTACTCAGATTGATTTCCAGTTCACATGCAGCAGAGGAGGAGAGGAGATGAGGAGAGAGGAGTCTCGGAAGGACGCATTAGACAAATGATATGAGCTTTGTGTCCTCGTCAGAGTCAAGGTGGACACATTAATGGGGAAAACAGTCGTAGTCAACCTGAAACTGGCGAGGACAAGCCTTTGGAGACGCAGATAATTTACCTTCAAGTGCACTGCCTAGCTAACGTAAGGGTCGGGCTAAACAGGTGTCCAGATGAGCTGAGATCATTCAGAGCTATAAACATGAAGAAAAAAAGACTGAAAACATCTGCTAAATAACTAAGTGAATGGTGTAATTAGAGGGAAAAGATCATTCAGGGACAGCAAATGCCTCCCGTCCTGTGAGTAGTTTGATTCCTGTGTCTGAAGAGCCACTCATCAGCAGCTCCTGACTGTGCATCAGCGCCGGGCAGGTTCATTACTGGATCATTTTTAGTTGAGTACAGGTTTGTAGAGGCTTGAATGCTGCTGACTTCACACCTAACTCTTCCTTTTTTTTTTTTCAAATGAGTCAACAGACATGAGAATAATTATTTTAGTGATTTGGAAGCAGAGCAAGTATTTCACCTGAGCACTCATCATCTAATGTTGGTTTTAAACTGTAAAGATTTATACTCATCGTTAGGGCTGTAGTGATACACTAATCTTGCAATACGATACGATACACAATATTTGGCTCACAATACGATATATATCCATATTCGTCTTAAGATACATTTACATCATTTTCTGAATGATTTTAAAGGGACAAAGTGATTTTGGTGACATCTTGTGAGTGTTCCAATGACTTTGTTTGAATTAATTGAACTGAAAGCATCAATTTCACATTATATGGCTGACAGGCAGCTTGCAAATGCTGGACAAAATGAATAAAAGACGTGTTGAGAAAAATAGTTTCATTTATTTAAACAGTGCAAATTGCTGGTAAGGTAAGAACACAATGGAGAGTTAAAGTACAGCAAGCGGCCTTCTTTCGCAGCTTTTTTGGCTTGATACTGAACATATGAGGTAGCTACGAGCCACTCTAGCCACCAAGTGAAGTAAAAACGAACCATGGCAGCCAATAATTCAAGCAACATATAAGCTGCCTTAAAACTGCACCTATCTCAGCAGAGTAGCTGGCGGACTTAATGTGCAGGAAGAGCACCCCTGCAGGACATGGGGGTTTTGAAAGAAGCTTAGAATATCAATACCCCCGGCTGAATAATTGAGGAAATAAAATATCGATATATATCGCAGAATCAACAAAATTGCTCAGCTCTACTCATCGTGTCATAATCTCACATCCTAAGATTCCTCTTCTGACCAAAAAAGTTTCCCAGATTTTCCAGTTCTGTTCTGTATTAGGTCGTGATTGACCAGAAATGTAGGTTTTAAGTGTGCGGTTTGACAGAGAGGAACAATAGCGTGTCTGTGTGTTGTAAAGCTGAGCCCCAGGAGGATTTTTCCAGTTGTATCAGTCGCTGATGTTTTGTGCTGAACAGAGTGGTTGGTTGAGTTTATAATCTACAATTAAATTGTCGTTTTCCTTCCTAATCATTTCACAGATTTCCTTTTTTTTTTTTTGGCGAGGAGACTAGCAGTTTTGTTTCAGTGCGACTGAAAAGAAAACATCCTGATCTGTGTAAAAGTTGGATCGATGGTCTGGTCGAGACCTCTGTTTTCCTCTGGAGAGAGCTACAGTTTGAACTTTTGCTGGAGCGCTGCCTTGAAAGTTTCATTCAGCAATAATTTGATCTTCCTTTTTGTGTGCGGTTGAGAGAGAAACTACTCTTCAAGCATAAAATAGTAGTGTTTTTGTTTTTCTTTTTGGTGACAAAGCAAGCTTGGTGTTAAGTTTATGACTCTGCCCCCTCATTCTTGTGTATATATTTGGTAGGTTCTGTGAGGATATTAGCTTTAGCACTGCTTTGACCCCGACCCCATCCAGATCCAGGGTGCAGCTCAGACTACTTATCATGTGGGGACCTGATGGTTCCAGGGTACGCTAACTGAAAGACTATAATCATAGCTCCGGGGTTCTCTCCAAGCCACACAAAAGTGCTGCATACATCCGACGTTATTACACAGCACAATTTAAAACAGAATCCCTTTGCTCCCTTTAAACGTCTCACAAAATGGGAGGATAAGATTGCAATCTCAACATCTCAAACAAACTCAGGTTCTTCAGAGACTGACCCCTCATTAAACGTGACCTTTCAGAGCTTTGCTAATCCATGTATGAAATTGTTTCAAAGCTAGCTGATGCTTATAATTAACGTGATTGGTCGTGGCTGGAGCAGCGGCGACCTCCCTGCCAGCGCGGTGACTCAGGCTTACAGTCCGTGCACGCTCGCGGCGCTGGCCTGAAATAACGCCGCTGAAAGAGAGGGAGCTGCGTCAGCTTCTAAAGACACCCTCGCGTCTGCCAGCATTTCACTGACTGCTTTGCAGCTTTCAACTAACTTCGCCGAATGTGTTGTCGGGGAGGGAAAAATAAAAGAAAGTTCACGTTGTTTTCACTGACTGAACATCTTATAAGAGTTTTCTCAACTTTGAACACTGGAAACTTGTTCTTTATTATTCGGCTCTCCCTTGAAATGGCATGACAAAAGGCAGCAGCTCTTATTTTTCTCTGTATTCATATGCCTGCTGCATTCTGGCTCGTGACACCTTTTCATCTTTTCCTTTAAGGGCCCTCCAGGAGTTACGGGGTTGCCAGGGAAACCAGGCAAGAGGGGCCCAAGGGTAAGCATATCCCGTTCACAAGTGACAGGTGTCTCATTTACCTTTCCACAGTTCCTCTTTTGTCCTTTTTTTAATTTATTTTTTTCCTTTTGTCAGGGCTCCTATAAGTATATTCCAGGTGTATTACACCTTTATGTCTGTGATGGCTCTATTAGCTGGACAACCATAAGGAAAACCTTTGTGTATTAATCACACACTGAGAGGCATTTTTGGCTTACAGAGTGTTATTCGGCCAGATGTTAGTTTGCTTGGCTCAGGGTTTGATCAAGCTGCGCTTGACTGCTGCCAAGGTCCATTTGTAAATCTGTAGCACAAACAACCATAATCTACAAGTGCGCGCGTTGCCAGTATATAATGAATTGGATATGCAAGGTAGGAATTAGATGGAGGAGAGACTGAGTTACTTTTTCCACTGCATACACGTTTCCAGATCATGTACTTTATATCTCAAATGCAAACGTTGTTAAGACTTAAATTAGACACAGACCTTACGTCGTGATTAGTAAATACTTCTCGCGGACTACTTATGTGTGAGTTGGGCGCTGCCATTTCTCTCATTTTGAGGCTTAATTTAGGCTTCCATCTGATGGAACCAAGCATCTGCACCGAAAGCTTCTCTAAGTTAATCCTCGCAGAAGGAATGAGGGGAGGAAACGCTGGGATGTGATTTGTCTCGAGGGAAGCTGTTGCTGATGGTTGTGTAGGTAGCTGCTGCCCTGGAAACTACACTTTCTCTTCAATCTGATGAAAACGGATGAAGGAGAAATTGAGCTTGATGTTACAGTGGCGAGATGATGGTTCTGATCGGCCTTTTGTCGAGCTCCTGCTGAAGCACGTCTGCACAGCACTTGTTCTGCGCAGGAGTGTGTGTGTGTGTGTGTGTGTGTGTTAGCTACCTGCTGCAGCCCTGCAGTTGGGCCTCGGGGGTGGTTTGTGGGAACCCAATCCCTTTAAACTGGGAAGAAAGAGGGCTTTGTCCCCATCTTATTAAAGGTATTTAAGACCCTGTCTGGAGCTCAGTTGTTCTATGCAGTAGTACACCAACCTCTATAGAGTTCATTCATCATCAAGGTCTTGAGACCCAGTTGCAGGCCACACCGGCTCAGGATGAGAGTTCAGGTTTTTTTTTTTTAACTGGCTGTTTCCTCGAACTGCCAGAATTTCCTTGTATAGATCACATGATTAGAGGGAAAAGTCTCAACTGCTTAAAGCCATCAAGTGGACTCTGGTCTAGTAAAGCCCGTGCAAACATTTGGATTAAAAGTGACGTTCGCTTGATGGTTTTTTTTTATTTATGGTTTATTTTACTGTCTGTTTGCCCTGGCTTGTGTCTGCTTGTCTAGAAAACTCAAAGTTGTTTGATAAACAATGGAATTTATTAGAAAACGGACTTAATTTGGAAACAAGACCAACGGCAAAGCCTGTTGACCGAATCTCGGGCACGCTGAAGAGTACTGGACCGAAAAGTCTCTGCATGTGTGTTTGATTTATGACAAGTTGCAGTAAATCTTTGAGGTTTAACATTAAAAGCCTCAACTTAAAGACGTGTACCGTATCGCCGCAGTCAGTTATGCCTTAATGTAGTGATAAATCTAGAGATTTACTGATGCAGTGTTTAACATAAGAAACTACTCATCATGTGAGTTTAAGGGAGACATGAACTTTATTTTTTCCAGAATGTTATTACAGCTCTGTTCGTAGTAGCTGGTTTTAGGGAGCAGAGTTGACCATTTGATTCCACTCTGCCCACCTTCCTGTGAGGAGTCTTACTCTTTTAAAATCAGCGTTTAGGTTTATGCTTCCCTCTTCCACGGTGCAGTACATGCAGCAGAACGTGAAGTGGAGTGGAAACAAAGATGGGGAGGCTGAGTGATTTAACTTTGATCTAAATTTCAGATCCCTGAAAATCCGAACCACTCACTGAACGTGATGTTTTTAAAATATTGCACCCCCAAACAAAGTGAGTTTGGTGACTGTTGTGAAATAATTCAAATAGATGTATATTAGTTTACCAATAATTGGTGAGTTCTAGTCCGGTTCCGAACCCAAATGAACCCGCAATATTTTGACCCGGAACCGACCCGACCTGAGTCTTTAGTTTCTAACCACGAACCAAACTAAGATACTAGAATGGAACCAAGACAATCCAGCCCATAGTGCTCATGTTAAAGTTGTCTAGCGTTGAATAAAACTTGATTTTCTTACCTCAAGTTGTCTTCTTCTACCGGTTCAGTTGCTACATAGGCTACGTGATGGAAACAACAATAAATCCATGTTGTTATTTTCTTTGTGGATACAGATGCTATTGGTAGCAACTGCTAATGCTAATAGCCTACACTGGTCAGGACGTGTTGTGAACATATTCTCTCATCCAACATTGTCATGTTGGTGATCTGTTCTGTTTTACAGCTGCCAGGATACCGGTAATAACACGCTACGCCAACACGATTGTTTGATGACAAACACGCCACGTTAATGAATAATCATTTAACTGCCCCGAGTCCTGACATTGGCTAAACCAAACTACTGTCTTTACCTCTTTTGGGTAAACGTGGATCCAGCCTGTCAGAGTGCACCGACCGAACCCGAGACTAACTGTACTGATTCCGACCCGAACCCGGAGTAACGTCTTGTTAATGGACCCGAGACCCAATTCGGGTCGGGTCGGAACCTCGGATTGTCGGTTTGTTCCAAAGACCTCTACGTTGTCGTTTTAGTCGTTTTTAGTCACTTAAATTCATAATCTCAAGCCTCAAAAATTTAAGTTTGTTTTCTTAAGATGTCACCCTTTTAAGCTCTTTTCACGCAGCAAGCAAGAAAAAAAGTAAAATTAAAAAGACTTTGTACTTAAAAAGCCATGAGTTTGTCTTCAAAATTGTTTTGACTCTGGTTGTGCTTTCAGTATTTGTTCTGTAAAATAGGATCATCACGTCAAGGGGTTCAATGACACACTGGTCACCTTTTAGAACGACACTATTTAAGGTCTTACAGAATGACAAGCATGTATGAATGAATGAATGGATGTTTGACATTTGTTCTTCCTGTTTTAAAAAAAACAATAAAAGATTATTTTCTGATTTTCAAAGAACAAGTCCAGTCTGAAGCAGGCCATGGATGCATTTACGCTCCTCCTCTGAGGGCCGATCTAGGAAAGATATCACAGAGTTACGTCACACAAGCAGCAGTTTCTATTGCAGAAAATGTGCAAACAGCGAAGCCTCCCCTGAAAGCTGTTTGCACTCCTACTCATCACAATCCCTTTATAGCACTTGGAGCCGTGCAGAAGTGCCGGGGTTTCACCTCTCTGATAGTGAGGAGTCACGTCTGACCACGCAGACAGTCTCACCGCGGCTTCCACTCAGCAGCAGCCCTTGCATGTGAAAACGTCCACGTTCCTCGACACAGCAGTAAGCCCCGCAGAGCACTAGAGTTCATCCGGCCTGGAGGGGGGGGGGGGGGGGGGGTGTTGAGAGTGGATAAAAGAAGGCTTTGTGCAGAAAAACAGAGCTGCGAGTGTGCAGTCGGTGTGTGACACCGACTTTTGTGAGTTGAGAACATTTGCATAGCTGCTTAGCGAATGATTGACATCACATGAAATAAACAGCACATGCAGACTCAAGCTGCTCTGTTTCACTGCTATTTTAAGTGTCGAAGAAAACTGAAGTGATTCGTGCAAGTTGCAAAATTTTTGTCCGTCTGTAATGACCCACATCTGTAGGCGTGAGTAAGCAGTTTCTTGGAGATTGGATTCAGATTTTCTCTGCCATTACTGATTACCTAGACATTTTCCACTGCTGTTTCTACTCTACCTAATAGAGAACATATTAAGAGTCAAAACTAAGTGGCAGGGGTTAAAAAAAATGCAAGCAGCACTTCAAATTTTAGTCCTGAGCATCATGAGTAAAACTAAATGTATTACATTCTCATTCAATCAATTTTTTAGTCAACTACTTAAATATCAAAAGACTGTAACTGATATCCGTTAATGAAAATATTTGCTTTTGCTGCTGTCAGCACGTGGGGCGTCTGCCCAACAGACATCCCCTCTGGTCCAAAGGAGGTGATGCATTTTACATTCCCAGCTGCAACAACAGATGTTTGTTTTCAATTAATGCTTTAAGTAAAAACACTGATGTGAACCATTAAAGCTGCTCTATGTGAGATGATGTTATAAATGATTCAATGAAATGACCAAATTGCTGTAAGTACTTTAAAAAGAACAACAGGATGTTTGGATGTTACATTAAATACACAGATCCGCTGTGTCTGCTGTCCGAACAAGAGAGCTGCGCTCATTTATACACCCTGTCTGTGTGTAACACCACTTTTGACCACTGGCTGCGCTGTAACTCACTGTAGTTCAGTCGACCTTCTACATTCAAAAGAGGAAGAAGAAACGGCAGTTGTGGCGGCTGACTGCTGCGTTAATCAAAGAGAGCACGTGTAGAGCACATGTTATCCTCTGGACTAACTCTGTATCTTCACTGCCACGACGAGCTCCTGACAAAAAAAAAAAAAAATCCAAAAACAAAACATGGCTGGAGTCAAAGAAAAGAAAACGAGAGAAAGCGAATGAATCAACACGGCTGCTCTGTTTGCAAGTAAAGGAAAGAAATAAGATGCAGATCTCGCAATGTTTCTTACAGATTGGTAAGTAGGCTAAAGTTGTTGCTAACTCATATATTTACAATAAAAATGTCAACAGTTGTGTTGTTATGACATCACTGATGCATATTTGGTTCCTCTGTTCACATACAGTTGTAGCTCAGATGTATCCAGTTCAGCAGTAAATCTGCCCTTGTTAGTTTAGTTTTGCTGACAGTCAACTCTGGTTTGCCCTTGTTTTATAATTGATATTGCGTCGTTGAAAAGTTCAACATAAAGCCTCTTTGAACTGTGAATAACATTGAATCTTATCCTAAAGTGCACTGTTTGTATGGAGAGGCTGATTTAATGAAATGCACAATTTAGTTGAATGATAATTTAGAACACTAAAAAAAAAAACTTCTAGTAAGTTCTAACCGAGTTTCAGATATCATTTTTTCCCCACTATCGACATTTCAGTCATCTCTATTCTGCAGACTGTTAACTTTTCTCATCTCTGTGGATCTCCTCCTCCATGTCTGATGATTATGAGTGGATTGTGGGTTGTTGACAACACGTCCAGCTGGATGCAGGTCAGTAATATTCAGTATTTCACATTGCAGCTCATATTACTGCATTCACGTATGTATTCTTGTAGACCAAACTCTGACTTGAAAGGTACTTGTGTTTAAAAGGATCAGAATACCAGTCTGAGCCTCCTCACATTTGAACTTTGAGTCACCAAATTGGTAGGTTAAAACTGTAATGCCATGTGGTAAAACAACATCACCAGTGTTTGATTGTTTTGTCTTCCAGTTGGACCGTACTGATGAGGAGGTAGGAAAGACTCACTGTACAACCTCCAGCCTCTGTGGTAGAAGACCATCTTTACACTCTGGAACAGCTTTTTCATGGAGGACTTGTGGTTCAACACTGTTTCCTCTTCTGACTACAACTGCCCGACTGCCAAGAACAACTCAATAAAAATGTTCCATGTAAAACATAGTGCATTTCAGTTTCGGTGTTACTGGACACTACATAATGTGCACGTATCAGCAGTGTCTTTTAGTTTCCAAGAAGTGGGTGAAAGAAGATTGAGTTGATACAATATATATTTGATCCTAAATTTTTATAAGAAATATACTTGGTTTTCTTGTGTATTACAACACTGGAACGACTTCCAGGCACAGTTTAGTATCAGCGTAGACTCCCTTTATTGAATACGGAGGATGCTGAAGAACAATAAGCTGCTTGGTGAATAGATAACAAAAATTATGCCACGTGCTGCCATGTGATTGGCTGATTAGAAATTTGAGTTCAGGAGCAGTTGGACATGCGTACCTAATAAAGTGGCCGGTGAGTGTAATCCTGATTAGTGTGAAGTCAGTGAAACAGTTGCAGACTGCCGCTTGTATCTGTGATTTCGTTCTTTCCGTCACTACCCACAGTTCATGACCATAGGTGAGGGTTGGAACAAAGATCGACCGGTAAACAGAGAGCCTTGCCTTTTGGCTCAGCTCTCTCTTCACCACAACGGACCGGTACAGAGTCCACAGCAGACGCTGCACCAATCCGACTGTCGATCTCCCGCTCCTTTCTCCCATTTGTGAACAAGACCCCAAGATACTTAAACTCCTTAAACTTGAAGCAGAACCAGAAGGAATTTCACCCTTGTCCGACTGAGAACCATGATCTCAGATTTGAAGGTGCTGATTCTCATCCCTGCCGCTTCACACTCAGCTGTGAACCGCTCCAGTAGGAGCTGCAGATCCCCACTCGATGGCACCAACAGGACCACGTCATCCGCAATCAGCAGAGACGAAATCCTGATACCACCAAACTGGAATCCTTCTCCTCCTTGGCTGGACCTAGAAATTCTGTCTATAAATGTTATGAACAGAATCAGTGACAAAGGGCAGCCCTGGCGGAGTCCAACTCTCACTGCAATGCGGACCAAGCTCCCACTCTATTTGTACAGGGACTGGACAGCCCGTAACAACGGGCCCAGTACCCCATACTCCTGGAGCACGCCCTCACAGGACCCGAGGAACACGGTCAAATGCCTTCTCCAAGTCCACAAAACACATGTGGACTGGTTGGGCTAATTCCCATGTTCCCTCCCGGACCCTAGTGAGGGTATAGAGCTGGTCCAGTGTTCCACGACCAGGACGGAACCCACATTGTTCTTGAATCTGGAATTGGTCAATCAGTCGAACTCTCTTCTCCAGCACCCCTGCATAGACCTGACCGGGGAGGCTGAGGAGTGTGATTCCCCTGTAATTGGAACACACCCTCTGGTCCCCCTTCTTAAAAAGGGGAACCACCACTCCGGTCTGCCAATCCAGAGGTACTGCCCCTGATTTCCATGCGATGTTGCAGAGACGTGTCAACCAAGACAGTCAAACAACATCCAGACTCTTCAGGAACTCAGGGCGGATCTCGTCCACCCCCTAAGCCCAGCCACTGTGCAGCTTTTTAACTATCTTGGCAACCTCAGCTCCAGTTATGTCCACCACTTAGTCCACTGGCTCAGTATCCTCTACGGAAGACATGTTGGTGGGATTGAGAAGGTCCTCAAAGTTTTCCTTCCACTGCTGAATGACATCTCCAGTTGAGGTCAGCAGCTCCCCACCCCCACTATACACAGTGTTGGTGAAGCACTGCTTTCCCCGCCTGAGCCGTCTGATGGTTTGCCAGAAGCTCCGTGGAGCCAATCGAAAGTGGTTTTCCATGGCCTCACCAAACTCCTCCCACACCTGAGTTTTCCCCTCAGAGACCCGGCAATACCTGCCTGCTGATTCCGGAGTCCCACAAGCTAACCAAGCCTGGTAAGACTTCTTCTTTAGTCTGATGGCCTCTCTTAATTGAGGTGTCCACCACCGGGTTTGAGGATTTCCACCACGGAAAGGCAGCAACAACCTTATGGCCACAGCCCCAGTCAGCCGCTTCAGCAATGGAGGTGCATAACATGGTCCATTCAGATTCAATGTCCCCCGCCTCCCTTGGGATGCAGTTGAAGCTCTGTCGGAGGTGCAAGGCGAACCCATGTAACCCATTCGGCCTGAGCCCGGCTGGGCCCCATAGGCAAAGGGCACTCCCGAACAAGCCCCTCCCCCAGGCCTGGCTCAAGGGTGGGGCCCCGGTGACCCTTGCCCGGGCGAGGGACATTGAACTCTTGATTTATTTTGTGTCATAGGAGTCAATCAAAGTCAATTGAATCACGTTTAGTCTGGCTGATACATGACATTTCTAGTAATTTGCGGGCACCATTAAGTTTGGGGTGATATCGCTACATAGAGTACCTTTAACAGACAACTCATTCAATTTCTTGCAAAAATACCAACCTTCTGATATTTGAATTTTTTCATATATTTGAAAGCCCTTCTGTTGTACCATTATTGTGTGCAAGCTCGATCAGTTTGACAGAAGAAAAAGGTTGTGCATGAAATGCATTTAATATACCTTAAATTGCGAAAGCGTCACACAAAAGACACAATATTTCCTTCCACGCAGTCCAGAAAAAGTGTCAGCAGCTATTTTCTGGGTTAATGGTCTATAAAAACAGCAGCAGTCCATGTGTCACTCCTGCAAAAGTCACTGGCCCTCATCATTAGTCTGGTCACAGCTCTGGCACGCAGGTGCCCTTCGTCCACAGGCCTCAGGTGTACTGATGTGTGTGTGTTTCTGTGTCTGCCTGGTGCTTGTGTTTCTATATTTAATTGCTGACAGTCTCCAGTCTCGTTTTGTAATCTGGATCTTCATTCCTTTTATAGGATAGGTGGATCAAATGACTCATTCTCCCAATTATTATCGACCCCACTGAGATACCACCCACCCAGCCTCCCTTCTGGACCATCCCTTCTTATCTATGTACAGCAAAAATGCGGTTTGTTATTCTCCGTCCTGACCTACGCATTTCTCCATTTCTCCTTTGGCTTCTTACCCAAGGATAATGTCTTCCATACGTTTTAATATAGAGCGAATGAGATGGGGAATGGTCTGAATGGAGCAGAAAGAGGAGGAAATCTGTAGATGAGCTTCTGTTAAGTGTCTCCATGTGTCGAGGAGCAAGTGCCTGCAAGGGGAGAGGTCTGTCCAGTTGGAGGGGAGGGGAGCTGGCTTGGCGTCTAACAGATAGACAGCCATCTACACCGTCTGTTTCATTCAGAGAAACCCTATCACTTTGACCTTCTCCTTGAGGGGAGAAAGTCTCTCCTTACAACCCATGGAAACTCTGAGCATCTCAAAGAACAGGAAGATACAGTCGCTTCTCATTCGGTCTATCTGAACATGTTTCAGCGCTTTCAGTTTTTTTGGAGAAGATTTTCCATGCTCAGCATTTTATTCCGACTCCACACAAAGCACGCACTCGAACTGAAGGCTCTTGGATGGAAGTTGTGGCTTTAATTTTCCAAACATTCCCTCTTTGCAGCTTGCTTGAATTAATGATCCCTTCTATGTTAAAAAAAGTAAAAAAAGTAAAAAAAAAGAGTCTTGTCTCCTCACTCTTGCTGTTGTGCATCCACACGCCTGGCCCGACTTACAATAGATGGTTTGTTTCAATAAAGTATTTGGCACAGATACCTCAATGTATTAAAGTGAAGCCCATTTTATGTCTCAGATACATACAGTTTGTGGCACAAAGCGATTTAGGAATACTGTGTGATGGATGAGCGGCCTTCACTTTGTGGGATGCTGAAAACCATTGGAGAAGTATAAGGATGAGGAAAATCACATCCATATGTCATAACTTGGAGAAGCAGGCAGGCACACAAGGCAGGCGGGAGACACAATATGTCTCACAGAGCACCTATACACAAACAAAGAGGGACCTCGGGGCACCGCCGATCTGCCCTTTAACATGCACGCAAACACATGGTGGAGTGGCAGCAACATGCGCCTGTAAATACCTAGCGTATGGCATTAACTCTCCCTTCAGTTGAGGTCGTTTTAATGACCCCCTGTGATCACCTGTAATGTGTGTCTTACATAAGCATGTGGGTCTTTGTTTTCAGGGTCCTTCTGGCCCTCATGGAAATCCTGGTCATCCCGGACCACCTGGAGTAAAGGTAAGAAGATGACGTTCTTTTAAACTGCAATAAACAGTTGTAATATACATTATATTAAAAGGAGCCAGAATATGAAGCCAAAGAATTAACGAAATGGTTGGTTTTATATCCACACCAAAACATTAATAGTGCTTAGATTTTATCATCTCATTCAAAGGGCGACTACTAATATTTTCAGTCTTCTGTACTGAATGCAATAATCATAATCAATCAAAAGATAATGTTCCCAGTACCTAGGAGTTTTCTTTCCATTTCCTTTCAAATAAATCAAACAATAAGAAAAGAATTGAAGATAAATTAATTCTGCTTTTTCTGTGCCAGAAACCACCGCAGTTCTCTAAAGAAATAGTAATAATCTGTCTATGAGGCAAATGTTATTGTTGCACCGGGTGTCTTAATCCATCATTGGAATAAACATTTTCAGTTGCTTCAACTTCTGCAGCCATAAACACTAACAATCTGCAGAAAAAGAACAAAAAATAGTATTATGTGTTATTTAGTTGTGTTCCATTATCCCTGCTAATATTTCAGTACCGCAGTTTTAGAAAATAACTTGCCTTTTAAGATGAGTAAGTATGTTTGTGATGTTTACTTGTATCTTTATTAGGACCCATAAGACTAAGCTGTCACAGTCAGAGTGGAGGCAGATCAAAGTGCTGGTTGTTATGACACCTATCTAATGGGAGTAGGTTGCTAAAAAAAATATCTGGAATAATTCTAGGATTATCCTTTTAACATTTTTGATCTCATCAGTAATTTGTTTACATTAATAATTTTTAAAACGGCAGGAGAGCGGGTCTGCACTGTTAGTTAATCAGCAGCAGGATGTTTCACATTTGCATTTAATGCCTTGAGTGCACAACACTGAGGCAAAGATGCAAGCACTAAAGGTAAAACATCATAATTCTACACCAAAATTGCCGTAGCGTGGTTTTAACATTTGTCCTGAGAGATCCGATCACAAGTAGACAGTCGTCAGTTCAACTGTAAATGCTGAGAGCTAGTTGGTCCACACGTGGCCACAATCGAGACAAAATGCATTCAGGGCCGAAATTAAAGACCGCCTATGTAACTGATGTCTTCTGTGTAGGCCGAAAGATGCGTTAATTCACTTGACAATGAAATTGAATCAAAGTGCTAAAACAACTAAAGGGAGCCATTACAATCTACCACACCACAAACTTAGTTTGAATTTCCCCCTATGTTCTCCTTCGTCTTTTAATTTTATGAAGACTGAAAGAATGTTCTTCATCTTGTGCTGTTTCAAGGGACAGTTTACTGCATTGCTGCCTCATGCAAGTTAAAAAAAAAGACAAACACATCTGGTCTTTGCAAGCGGGAACCATCTACCTGCTTATTTACAGGTTGATGAGACGCGTGTTCACGACTTTCACCCGCCGCGTCTCCACTTACAGTGACAGTCTGTTGCATGTGAACTACCATTCCAAACCACATGGTGGCAGTAGTGCACCACTTTCACTGTTTGTCAACCGCCAAGAAAATAAAAGAAGACGACTTCGGCACAAAAAATGAAGAAATAAAAGAAGAAAAACTAAAAAAAGACTTGATAAATATTGGAGGAGCTAAAGATGATTGTACATTTTTTTGCTGTTTGTAGAATGCATTATGGAGGAGTAAAATGAGAAAAGATGACTCGAGTGCAAAACGTTCATTAGGCGGCTGAATGATGTCATCTCCTGCCCACAGTGTACCCAATCAGCGAGTCAACACTACCCCCCATCCAGAGGTGTATCGGGGCCTCTCTTACTACCTGTCCTGCCACAAGGATGGTTTTTGGCCCCGTAGAGATTCATGAAAGCAGTTTTAGTTGGTCGTTCCTGGTTAGAGAGACGCTTCAACGATCCGGCCCTGAAAAACTGCCCTGGAAGCCCTGCTAGTGGAGGCGCACCTTTTCACTAGTGATCAGATCATTCAGGGTGGATGTTATTGTAATGCCGGACCTAAATGTCCTTTTTTTTTTTCTTTTTTTTTACACAACTAGACAGCTTTTTGTTTATGTTTCAGTATTTATTTGAGTCAAAGTGAAACTGTTCAGAGTCACAGTGAAGCAGTAAGGAGTTTAGTCTGAACCCATCTGAAGGTCAAGTAGTCTTAATCATGAGACATGGTCAAAAAATGTGGGGCAAGACTGATCTTTAAGGTTTTTACTTGATAAAAATTGTATTTTTGTTCTGCAACTCTGAACCGGTTAAAACAGTTTTTGTGAAGGGTTGAGTGGATGGAATTGTTTTATTTCTTTCTTTATCTGTTTGTGATTTCTTCTACCCTATTAAGTCATTTATCTCTCTAGAAGAGACAGGGGGTTTTAAGTTATTCTGCCTCATCAGTTTGCATGTACTTGAGGTGATCTGTGCTCCAGCTGAATTCCTCTGTCACCAGAGCGGCTTCCACATGTCAGTGTGCTATCATAAAGTGGTCTCTATGCTATACTTTGTTGGAATAAAAAAAAAAAAAAGTTTGTACCGAGTCCATGTGAATTTCATTGTATTTCAGTATTTTCCACAGTGTCTTAGGAGATTAAAAAAGAAAAAAATATAACAGAATTGATACCATTCTTTGGCATGCTTTAAACATGGAAAAACCATAACTCTTATTTTGTAGATGTGTGTTTTCTGGAGCTGCGTGCACCCAAACCTCAAACTGCAGTGGCCGTCTCGCCTTACACAGTTCTCTGTTTTTAGAAAAATCAGTCTATCAGATAAAAACACAAAGTGATTTAGCAGAATTTTGTCCTGAAAATCACTTTTAAATGGATAAAATGATGGATCGAGGCAAGAAGTTCCTTTATTACCCGCTACTGTAAGTAGCCTGAAATTCACGCAGCAATTAGCAGAAAGACTGCAAAGAGTTTGTTTAAAATCAGAGGAGCTTTCAGAAGAGAAACCCTCATTTGCATCTGCTTTTATCTTAACATTTTAGTGAATCTATTTGTGGTGAAAACCCAATGATGGAGAGAAAGACAGAGAGAGAGAGAGAAAAAGGTTTTTACTTGATTTATCTTGCTTTTGACTGGAAGAGCGCTCCGAGCTGGCTGGATAAATCAGAAGATATGCATCTGGAGGAAATTCCCTCAAAAGTCTCTTTTAACTCCAAGCTGTAGCTGGCAGAAGCGTGCTGGTTTAAATGGGTGGATGGAGAGTTTTGTGTCATGATTTGTGCCATGAGTTCTCAAATTTGCAAAACGGCTAATCTGGTTTTATTCACAGTGACAAGTTTGGACAAAATAACTCACGCACTCCTTAAAAAAAAAAAAAAACAGGCCTCGACTGGAGGATCACTTTGTATGCGTCACTGTACATAATCATTTCCTTCCACATTCATACCTCAATTTGCCAAATGTGTGTTTTTGATTTCACTCCAACTATTTATTTATTCTTTTCTTTCAGTCTGTCTGTGATAAGCACTAACGCAGGGTTTCTCTGTTCCCGCTTGGGGCTCTTACTTTATAATCGCGTAGATTACTGGGAAGTTCTTTCACAAGAAAAACTGGAGCTCGAATGCTGACCCAGACTGCACTGACAAGATTCCCACTGCCCAAAAAGGGAGAAGAATGTACACAATCACTCCCCATCTCTCTTTGCCTTTTTGGTGTAAACTGAGTCGCAGGAGGGCATAAACGGACTGTGTGTTTGAATGAATACAACCGCCAGATTTCCCAATAAATAGCTTGAAGTCGTTACTCTTTAATTGAAATTACAAGCTCCTCTGTGCTCTGTGAGGAGGAACGCTGTGACAGTCAGAAGCAACTCAATGAGGACGAGTGTCTGCTGGGAGAAAATGTCTCAGAGTATAAAATGTGATATGCTCTCTGTATTTGTTTTCCATTCTAGGGACAAAAAGGAGATCCTGGACTGTCCCCTGGTCACAACCCCGAAAGGACAAAAAGTATGCACGTTTCTGTTTGTCTCTATTTTAATCTCATCCAATAAAACATCTAGGCCTTATCATGCTATGATCACCCTCTCCTACTATAACACATTGCTAAAAATACTTAACTTTTTAAAAAATATCTTAACCTTAAGTGCCCACCATTACTTTATATGTGCAATGCATCTGGGCCGCTGATGATGTAAAGTGACCACACTTGACAGTTTCAATAATGTTACAACTTTTACTGGCCAGCAGTAAAGACGCTAATCCACGACCACACACTGCTGTTTTTGGGGTGTAGTTTTTAATCACTGCAGCACGTTAACAAAGTCTTGAGAGCTTGACTGTTTTCTGACTGTGTTCCCTGATCCATTTACCTCTGCTGCATGATACTGAAGAGAAAAAGCTCACAACGTTTCTTGTTGTATTAGGGGACAGTAGACAAATGCAGCATATATACATGTTGTACCGTCACTAAATAGGCAAGCTGAACACAGATGGGAGTGTTTGGTCACGCAATGCTGCAGTGGCACCATTGCTTTGATCCTGCAGGCTGTAGCTTGTCGTTAAGAGCAGACATAGCAAAGTGCTTTGACAAATGTGAGACGTGTTCTCATCAAGTGACATCAACTGCGTGGCACCGTTTCTCAGAGAACTCTGGTTCCCACAGTTTTCTTTTTAAACATTCAACTCTGTTATCAGCCATTCAGACTTTGAAAACCATAAAAATCATAATTTAAACACAAAAGTCAAAACCAAATTTCCATTACAAATCAACATTTTGAACTTAAACCACACAGTCTCATGAATCTTTGCGCTAACCAGCTTGAACCCGTCCTCAGCACCCCCCCGAAGCGCACTACAGTGATCCCTTATTGTTTGTGGTTAATGGGGACCGGCACCCCCCCACGAAAATCAAAATCTGTAAACTGGAGCCAGAGCCTAAATAATGGGTTTAAAAACTGCAAAAAAGTAGCGAGGCACTGCAGTGAAACAAGACAAAGGCTCAACTGTGGTCTTCCTGTTACCTTCACAGCCTCTGGTCTCTGAACCACTGCCGCTGGTATTGTGCTATTTTTAGCTCGTAATTAGCAGGTAACACGCTAACAACAACAAAAGAAAAAGTCCGGTTTTCTCTGCATTGAACGAGCACTTTATTCTGGCTCTGCAGGAACTTGTAACATCACACAGGTTGTATTGTTGGGCTCCTGTCGGTTAACAGAGAATGTAAATCTATACACGCTGGGCTGCTGTTGATGCTCACTACACTTTTCATCTAACCCCGTTTTCATTCTGCCGTCCCACGACACACACACCATTACCCATAAGGCTACACCATTACCCATAAGGCTACCTTCTTAAAGGGGCCAGGCTGGCTCACAACATTTCTTCGCTGTGAGAGAACGCGCACAACATCCTGTGATGTTTGGGTGATGCATCTCGGCCAATCAGAACACAGATTCTAAAGTTCTGGGCCGTCTGGGTTTCTCATGTTGCTTACAGGAGGCTGTGAGTCATCGTTTGAAGTTTCGCTGGCAGCTGCGGCTTCGTCTGCTGTGGGGTGGATTTTTGTGGAATTTCCACAAATTTTTTCTTAATTTTTATTTTACTATATTATATATTTCAGAAAAATCCATGAATAACTAAAACCGCAGAACTTAAAGCGCAAATTGGCAAGGGATCACTGTATGCTTTTTTTTCTTTTACTATATAAAGCGCACTTTACCTTGAACGGCTGATGTTAGAAGGCAGAGCTCGTCAGCTACTGTCCCTCTCTCGTCTTTCCACTTCTCTGACCTCCATCTAGCTGTAAAGGTTCACAATTTTTTTAAAGTGTTGCCTTCAGCATCGAAGCTTTGCTGAGGATCAAACTGAGACTGAACAGAAGTCTTTTATTTCACTGTCGGGTCCGTAGACTGGAACCGTTCACGCCCTTTGAAATCTTTGAAATATCACATGTTGTATATAATCAGTGCCAGTGTTGATCTAATAAGCCCTCTAACAAGTCAAATTAGTTGGGGTCCCATTCAGAACAAGTTGACTGTTAGCAGACACAGTCATGTCAATGTGTTGGTTATGACTTAACTTTTTCTTTCAGGGAGAGCCTGGTGTCACGGGCCCCCCTGGACCACCTGGCCAAGATGGGCAAAAGGTAAAAATAAAAATCAAGAAAAAACTGGCTCCACAAGATTAAACTATGTATGTGTGTAAATCCGCTTGGGAGTAACTGGTCATCTGTCATCACAGCTGACTAGGCTTTGATCCAAACGGTGGGTCAGTCCACTTCTATATATCGAGGGTCAGTAAATTAACGCACACTCAACTCTGTTTCTGAAAACGGTATCTGCCAAAAAGTGGTGTTCAAGGGGCCCCGTCCAAACATTTGAGCTCTTGTTTGGAAAGCAGCCCGACATCCAGTAATACAGGCGTCGAGCAGCACCGGTGTTCTGGCTCCTCCGCGGGTCGGATTATTGAGTTTGGATATCAGAGCCGTTACATCATCAGAATCACACGCCTCGCGTATAATGAAGCCAGCTGAGGGGGGAAAATGTCGATCACTGGGTGAAAAGTTTTGCGTGCTCCCTCCAAATGTTATGTCACTCAGTCTCCTGAGAATAAATCTTCTGAAAAGTAGGACAAGTCAGGAATGTAGGTTAGTTTTGTGATTGGCATCATTTGACTTTCTTTGCTCACTCGGTTGGTTGGGTCATCCTGACAGAGTGATGGTTTGCAGCAGTGTTCTCTCCACGGACATGTGCATTTTATCCTTGGCCTTTTCCCAAACCCCTCACAGTAATTACAAGTGTCAAGTGTTGCAGGGCCTGCTGGGATATCTTACTATGCACAGTTTTCAAACATGATACTGAACTTTTACTGATTCGTTTTGATTTTGGATAAACTTTGTGTAAACATTGTAGTATCGCATTACTTTTACTTTTTTTTTTTTATCAGTATATTGCCTATGAAGTCATTTCTTGAAACAAAATATTTTAAAACAAATCAGTAAACTGCTCAATGTTTTGCATGGCCATGGGAAACAGAAAGTATTCTCTCTTTCAATTCTGAAGTTAGATTGTCAAGTTGGGTAAACAGAAACTTCCCCAAAAAAATATTAAAACAAAATAAGATAAAAAGATAAGACATGTTTTACTGTACTATTATTCATATTACAAAAACTGAGAAAAATAAAGAAAACCCTTACTGCTTCAATGGGAATGAAGAGGCTGAGTAGCAGCTAGTAGCTGCTGTTCAGATGCTCCTAATTAATGGATCATCAGCAAGTTTAAGCACCGACATAAAAGCACTCAGTTTGTATTGACATTAAGCTCAGGAAAGATCTCCGTAATAATCTTAAAAATTCGGCTCTCAGCTGCAGTTTCGCAGTGTCTACATACACATGGCAGATTGAGCTGCCAAGAAGTCAGACGTGAAATAAAACACCACCCAGAGGGACCGTCTTGTACACCGACATTACATTAACCCACGGGGGCCGCAGGATAAAAACATTCAGAGGGTCTCAGAAGAGATTTCAACCACATATGAGGAGAGATCAGATTTTGGAAAAGCACATTTTATTTGACACCGCCCATCCTTTTTTATCTGAGAGTAAAAGCAGAAAGGACGACGCTTATAAGAAATATGCCTTTAAACGAGCAGATTATTGCACGATTCTCACGTGAGCTCAGAACCTTAAACTTGTGATCTTACAAAAACAGGTAGTGCTTTGAAGCACTCAGCTTCTGAAGTGCTCCCAGTAGGACCTGAGGCCACACTGAGGTACTGGAGTATTCTGGAGACAGATGTGCAGCTAAAATCTGGGCTAAAGCTGGTTTCTGAAGCACGAAAATGATCCCAAGCACACAAGTAAATCTGCAACAGGATGACTTAAAAAGACGAGAATGGTGATGTTGCAGTGGTTTAGTCAAAGTCTAGACCTCAACCTGATTGGAAAGCTGTAATGGGACTTTAAGAGACCTGTGCATGAACCAGTGCCCACAAACTTTCAAGGAAATGTCCCAATGTTGTAAAGAAGAGTGGGCCAAGATTCTCCACAACAATGTCAAACAATACAAAAAAAACCTTCGTCAGCATTTCTCAGTGAAATGCATGTGAACCCACAGCAGACCCTGTCCTTCCATTACGACCCAGCAGGGTGAATGGAAAAAACGCCTTGGCTGCAGCTCCTGTTGTACGCTCTGTAATCAAACAAGATTGACTGTGAAAAATCATCTAGTCTGCAAAAGGTTCTTTCATTTGCTGTCGCAGCAGGGAAGACTCCAGCTCAAAAAAAAAAAAAAAAGAAAATCTCCTCATCTGGTGAGTCATGGAACATGTAGTCATCGTAAAAGGGGGAAAAAATATCCCTGCTGTTCATGGTTATATTGTAATTTTTCTGGGCATGGACCTCCCTTTTCATGTTCTTGTGATAAATTCTGATTACTGTTGCAAATCCTAAAGAGCGTGAAGGCAACTAGACTAATTTTCTTGGTTCTTGAAGACACGTCACCTTTCATCCAAAAAAGGTTTCTCAGCTCTGAGGAAGCCTTTTGAAGGGTACAGTATCTTTAAAAACCGAGGAAATAAGTGCAGCTGCCTTCGGTGCAAGGCTTTTACGATTACCATGACCTGGATTACTGACAAGTTACACCAGCATAACTTTGTTATAAGTCGTTGTTAAACAAAAAAAACCCCACCTTTGATAAGAAATGGGTTTTTAACATGCACATAACATGTTAACATGAAAGGCTAAATGGTGGTCCTCGTGTGCCACGTAAAACACTGGGATCCAGTCCTGAACATGTTTGCGACCAGCTTTGCAACAAATTGTGAGGAAGAGATGAATTGAGAGGCAAGTCTGAGGAAGAGTAAAAACATGCTGTGGTGTGTTTTGCTCTCGAGACAGCAGAGTTGAGATGTTCTGTTTCTGTCAGCCTCCATATCTTACCATATCCAAGACGTTCAAGTATGACGTGACAGGTCTCCCGGAAGCACTGCAACTAGGTGGAGGCATGTTAGCCAACCATTACATTTGATTTTAGCTAGCTTTATTCTTGCCTGCTCTTGTTTGCAGTTCCTGGACTCAAGTAGTTCCAGTCTCAGTACGTTGGACTGCGACTACCAAGGAGCTGTGAAGGTTTAGTTGACATTAGCGTCACAAGCTGTCAAAGTTGTCCAGTTAAAGTCTCAAATGATCCATTATTGTTTCATATTATTGAAAGTGTTAGGAAGTGAACACATGATCATTCTGACTCTTACACATACATACAGTTGCTATATTTATGTGTAAATGTCTTCGTTTTTCAGTTCAAACTTGTAGGAATAAATTACTCCAATATTTGAAGTGTAAGTGCAGCATAGCGCACGGTGTTACATGCTTTTGAGTGGAGTTGTGAGAATTACATGAGGAAAAGATTTACGGCTATTTTGAGCTTTTCTTTTTGCAAAACAAACAAACAAATTGAAAAGCAGAATTCTTTTCAGCAAGACAGAAGATTAAAAGCTGACAACCAACTAGTTTTCACACTGCACCGATTTAGGTCGACCCGATGGGGTTTTGGTCGAGAGTGCAGTTCCACTGGGGTCAGCGTGAACGTGACAAACGGTTAGAAGAGGGGGGTCTTGGTACGGCCGTCGGTGAACTCTGGTGCGGTTTGTTTGTGGTGGGGCATCAGAAACATTCGGTGCAGAGTGAAAACGTTACGTGGACACGAACCGAACTGACTGAAAAATTCACACAACGTGATTTGGAGCGCCACGACGCCGCAACAGGATGCGCACCGACATGCGTGAAAACAAACAGCGGTTGGACATGCAGCTTGTATCCAGCTAATGAAAACAAGGGAATCAGCTTGGCTCTGCTGAAGGCCACCAGACACATCATTGCTTGCAGCTGTTCTTGACTCTCATTTTCTGGCACAGAGAGCCAAAACTCCTTATAGTGCTGAATTTCACTAAATTTCCACCGCAAGCCACAGATGAATCATGAGGTCTGCTTTCTTGCTGTCTAACCAGCCTGTAAAACTTTGACCTGCCTGATAGACTCTTTTTGCTGAGTTTTCTGCTGAGTCCGTGGCTCGCTGCCAGAAAAAGCCATTCTCACTGTGGGAAGTGTGTAAAGATGTAATGGGAATGTTGCCTGGGAGTCAGTGGTTTACACTGTAAAGAAGAGGGGACTCATGCATGTGTGTGTCAGACCCAAACGCAGTGGAGACTATTACCAATTCTGGACTTCAGTGTCTTCCGCGCAGCCTGTTATGATTTTTGGCACAGTGGAAAAACACTCAATTTTTATGAGGTGTGCAGCCATCGAGATTTTTCCTCCTCGCTCTTCAGCTTTGTTCGGCAACATTCTCATACCTGTGTTCGCAAATGATTCATGGGAGATGGAAGCATGTGGCTCGCCGGGTGGGAGTAAGTTTTTGTGTTGTAATAAGGAGGAAAATCAATGTTTTTTTTTTTTTTTCAAAGAAAAAAAGGTGCATTTGTGTCTGCCAGGTGCAGTCTGTTACCGTTTTCAGTCAAGGAACAGACTGCTGCTGCCTCAGTTTGGCTGTTGGCTGCAGAGCTGATCTGGTGTGAGTCACGCTAATTTGCTTGTCATAAGAGGGGGCGACTAATCAAGAACGCATTCCTTTGCCATGTTTGTGTCAAACAATAGATTTACAGAACCTTGAAAGTCGTCCATGCACAATAGACGAGCGCACACCTCAGGGACGGCCTTCTTTCCTCTCTTTTTTAGCGTACTCAGCTCTGTGGGCGGGGCTACGAGACCCAGGCGTGTTCTTTTGTCCTTTTGTAGCTGTCTCGTTCTCGCCATGCTGCCTTACAGAGCCATAAAAAAAAACAAAAATCCCATCAAATATTCATAACTTGCAGAAAAATACGAGCAGTCCTCAGATAAATAAATGAATAAATGGTTGACGGGAGCTTGGTTCAGCAGTGTTTGAGAGAGTTATTGTGGCCAGTGTGTCGGCATCTGGCTTCTATGTGCGTGTAACAGCTGCTGGACGTGTGGGCAAAATGTTGAGTATTAATCTCTGCTGGGCTCATTTCTTTGGAAGGCTCGTTGGACTCTGGTACAGGCTCTGGGTCCTGGCAAAAGATTGTATCAGTGTAGCTTTTTCCCGATGCTCAGCTGTGAAGCAGATACATTTACATAAATGTTTTAATGGTTATTTGTAAGTGCCTCAATTGAAAAAGATTTGGACAACCATTAATCTCTCAATTTTCCTTTCCCCGCTTAATCCAGCTGGCGGGGCCGGAGGATATCCCAGTTACTGTTAGGTGAGAGCTGAGGTACACTCCGGAAATGTAGGTTTGGCCTTGCATTTGCGGTAATTAATATTTAGAAGAATGACTCAGTTCTGGAGTCCTCTCTGACCATCAGTACGCATTTAAAGCCCAAGGCGAGGAAAGCCGAGGCCAAGCGGAGCGGAAGCAGCGACGATGATGACAGATATGATGCTGATTAAAGCCTCTTGCACGCAGAGTGCGACTTGCACTGAGCTCACCGCTGGGTGCCGCTGACTGGTTGGCAGGGAGTCGAGGAGGGGAGGAAACTAGGCACAGTTTTCTAAACCGTGCACAGTTGTTAGTAAGCAGGACGCCTCTGGTTTGTACGCAGCATCGCCAGCAACAGAGACGTGTCTTTTCCGTGCCAATGAGCAAGCAATAGCAAAAGCTCCACCAGTGGAAAAAACTAATGTGAGAAACGGCAAGGAGAGTGAGGATGTAGGTTCACGAGGCCCTAAGGTCTAGGAGGCAGTTTGGGGGGAATTTAAGCTCTTGAAGGAGCCTTGTTTCAACGGGGACCAGCTCAGTTGTGCTTATTTTCAGCTCAGCCATCATCCTGGATGGATGCCTTGTTTCTATTGGCTGTGCCGGTGCACGTCACAGCGCATAGAGGTCAAAGCTTGGGGCTGACTGTGTGGGACAAGCCGCTGAAATTAATGAGTATGAGAGCACAGTTGCCACTTTTAGTGTGCAAGGGGCTTTAGCGGGTTAACACGGAGAAGCTCGGGTGGAGGAGGGCCGTTAAGTGCATTGCAGCGGCAGATAGGCAGTTTAAATGAAGTGCTCGGTGCATGGCTTGTCAGTTAAATGTGTCAAAGGGTGATCTGCCGAGTGATCAGCTGATGTAGCCTGGTGTTAAAATTAGCCGATGGACTATGATGTGACCTGAGCTGGACTAGTACCATGTGGCTCGAATAATATGCTGAATCAAACTGATAGAGCCATGCTATGTATGGTTGTATGTTATATTGTATCACTGCTTGGAAGAAGGAAATACATCCATCAAGGCCAATGCTGTATGCTGCAGTTTTAACGAAAACTGATGTACATCTACATTAGAGTTCAGTTGGTTTTATTTCCTACAGTCATGTACCAACATTCCTCCAAAATTCAGGAAATTTTGCTCAGCAGTTTTTGTGTTATCATGCTGATAAATAGATTATCTTCTTAGCAGTGCTGTGCAAAATCAACAGAGCAGGAACTGAAGGCAGATAACTTTTCAGTTTAAATGTACCAGCCCTTTTCTGATGAAAGGGCTTCGAGTATTTGCTTTCATGAGCAACACCAAGCTCATAATTCCTAATGCCAGAGGCTGGATAGCACAGCAGGGGCCACCCAGCTACCACATAATGTGATGTGTAAGGGGGCGAGACTTACGTTCTTCTGGGGTGTTGTAGACCTGCGCCTTTCAGGGCTCATGGTTTCGTCCATTCACTCCAGGCAAAGTAGACAGGATCACCACCCGTCCCACCGTCAGTGTTGATCTCCTCCTTGCCAAAACGACGGGAACATAGCCGGGAATTCCTCGTGACATTCAGCACGTCGACATTCATCCCTGTTTTGTTCTTATCCTCACGCTTGTTCAGTGTCTTCCGAATCAGAGGGGAGTTCGGTGTGGTTTTTTGTTTTTTAAACCGGAAGTTTTCGTCTCCTCCAAAAGCCCCAAATACAGCGGTGACTAACAGTTTTGCCTGGTGCTGCCACCTAGTGAATACCATTTTCACGGTCCTCGGGTAGCGCCTGTGCAGCATAACTGTTTGAAGACTTTGTCCCCAATCGTACACTTCCCGCTAGCCGCTACCCACTAACCGCTACCCACTAGCTGCTAGCCACTAGCCGCTACCCGCAAATTGCAGGTATAGGAACCTCTGCTAACCGCTAATGCCATCTTCCGCTCCTTAAAGCCGCTACCCGTTATGCCGACTCCCTTACTCACTTTGCAGGTGTGGCAATGGGCGTGTCTTTTGCCCTTTCAGCAAACTCGGAATCTTGGTCAGACCCAACCCCAACCCACAGCCCGCATGTCGGCTCGTACAAGAGCGCGTCCAAATGGCATTCAGTGTGCGTCCATCTGGTCACATGTGGACGTGCACAAACGGCTCTACCTCTCGAATTAACTCTTGTATAAAAAGTGTGATTTGGCCTCAGTTGAACCCCTGAGAAAATAGCAGAAATTGTCTTAAACGGCTAGCTCGCCAGTCAAACCATAGACGACCAGTGCGTGTTTACCGGGATTGCACCGACTATCTGGGACTTTCAGGTAGCCGATAGGAATTGTCTGTGTAAAAATATTTTTATGTATATATCAGTGCAGAGGAGGAGGAGGAGGAAGGAAGAGGAGGAAGCTCTACAGCAGAGTCCCAGACGAGCTGCGAACGAGAGCTGCTCCGATCTGGATGAAAAGACGCTCCATAGCAGTTAGCGGGTAGCTCAACCTGCTCTTAAAGGCAATGGCTACTGATGCACTGATTGGTTTAACAGGTGGAACGCACTAACCACTCCTACGCATAATGTAGCGAGTAGTAGCGCCGGTGGGATAGCGGGTTTAGCAAGGTGGAAGATTGCGCTCTTTGCGGAGGAACGCCCCTCCCACTACCCGCTATCCTTAAATAGCGGCTTTAGGAGATCTGGCGTAAGATCGAGCCCTTTGTTGCTCAGCTAAGCTGGTTCCTGACTGGTTTCTCATTTCACAGTACAATCAAAAACAAAACTAATCAGGGTCTTCTACACTTTACTTTCCATCAATACTACCACTTGTGTAAGAAGAGTTTAATCCTCATGTACAGGCTACAGTCTGACCGCAGGTTCGTGGCTGCGGTGTATAGACTTGTTTGTTTACACTGATACAACTTCTCACAGCCTTTGCTGCCTGTTGTTTATTTGCTCTGCTGCTGACAGACCAACACAGCTGGTGGCTAATGACTTCACACTTGAGAGAACAGACTTGTTCATCCTTCAGAAATGACTTTTCACGACTCTATCCACGCTCCCGTTGGCCTTGATTGTGACAAAATTAAAATCTTTTGTCACCAGCTGGCATGCTCAGTGACCATCATTTATCCTTTTGGGTTTCAGGTGCGGCTGCCTAATTGGTTTACTGGTGTTATTAATGCAAAACAGTCCTGAATTGTTTTGTCAGAGTGCAGTGGTGGGAGTGATTAGAGAAACAGAAGAGCGAAGTAGCTGAGGTGCAACAACAAATAGAACATTCATTGTTCTTGTGTGCTGCTTTATTCAGAGTCGGGCAGCCAGCGGCGCTGATAAGTAGTGTTTTAGTTTCATAGCTATTAAATTTGCTTTTCTAAAATTTAAACTAAAGTCTCCAAGTTTTTGATTTTTTTTTTTCATTTTTTTAATTGAAGTTTTTATCGACAAAGCAAAATTTTTAGTTGGATCTTTTGATACAATTTCTTATCAACAAAATAAATAGATCATTAAGCAGTTTTCTCCCTGAAACAACTTAATAGTCTCTCCTCAGATGATGATGATGATTCAGTTCAATTCAATTTTATTTGTATAGCGTCTGTTACAATGTCAATTGTCTCTAGGCGCTTTACAGAGACCCAGATCAGACCTGAGCAAATATCATTAACTAAAATTATGATATTAAATCCAAATCAAGGATAATGGCAAGTAAAAAAAACTCTCACAGCAGGAGAAAAAAAACCTTTAAGCCAAACAGTGACAGGGAAAAAAAATCCACTTTAGGAGGAAGAAACCTTGATCAGGACCTGGATCATATGGGGGGACCTTCCTGATGAAGGCCAGCCGGGTAAAGAAAGAAAAGAGAGGAGAGACAGGACAGAGAGAGGATGGAGGACAGAGAGCACACAAATGACTGAATGAAATGACTATATAAACAGATGCAGATAGCAACACTGAGGTGAGATGGTCAGAGGACTAGATCACCAGTCACCACGGCAGCCGGCACCCTGAACACATCTACACACACAGGTGGAGGTAAACGCTGGGATGGACAGAGGAGGGAACTGCCATTCAGCATGAAACTCAGGAAACTCTGGACTGCAAACATACAGAAAGAAAAGATAAAAAAGAGGCAAAACAGCACAACAAACTACAGGAAAGAAAATGGAGCACATGATGATGGTGATGATGATGATGATGATGTCTTTTTTTTTCATCACAACAACTTTCAGCATCTCAATAAAGACAAAAAAAATGGGTTTTTTAAAATACGACTGCAGCATACATTTAAACTGTGGTTAAACTTTATATTTGAGTGTAATTCATACAGTACAGTGTAATTTAGCACTGATCCTGCACATCAGCTGATATCTGGTACTGATCAGATACCACTGGCGTGTAGAAGAGGCTGAAGGCATCAGGCTTAACTTACACATCACTTTCCTGACTCAGTAAACCAAACTGTACTCATCTTACCTCCACAATACGTTGCAGAGGTAGGCGGAGGATTCGTCCACCCACACAACTTTGAGCACTATACTTTTCTGAAGTTTTGTGATGCGACGTCACCGCAGTATTTTCCCAACGCTGACTTGCTTCTTTTTATTCCAACAGGGACAAAAAGGCCATCCTGGTCCGGCTGGTCTCCCAGGTGAACCTGTGAGTACTTTTTCCTGCTGAAATCAGGCTACAATTTAAAGAAAAAAGAAGTTTAAGGTACTTAAAGTGCCAGACTTTCTGTCTGGCACTTTTGACCCAGGTTGAGTTCACTGAGTAGCATGAAAACACACAGATATACAGAGACAACTGTAAGAAATTAAAAAAAAAAATATCTTCAGTGATGACAAGGAAAACAGTTCTTCAACAGATGTGATGGCAGGCTGAGTTTTTTCCAGGGTGCCTTCCCTGCCAATAAATAATGAAAGAAAAGCACCTGACACCTTGGTTTACCAAGGAGGGCTGAAAGTAGTTTCATTTACATTTATTTGTGTGCACTGCACTTCTAAAATAAAAATGTAATTAAACGAGTACTTATTGAAATTTTTTAGAGCCTCGACATTTTATTTTGTGTACCTTTAACCTTTGTACAGGATTGCAATCTTTTTGTTAGGGGAGCAGAGCTGAACAAATAAAGGGACGGCATCATTTGTAAGCTCCAGGGGTGATTCTAGGGTCAGAGCTTTAGGGGTGCTGAGCCCCCAATGAGCCCCCCCACAACCCACAAGTAACGTTAGTGAGAAGAGGACGATACCATTAGGCGGGGTCGTTTTCATTTTCATTCTTAAAATATAAACTTAAACCACAAACTATGGATTAAGTTTTGGACATTATCTAAGCCTGTCAAGTGCAAACTAAAATTTTAGAATAACAACATTTCTTACTCCAGGTTTTTGGGGTGCTGAATTTAAATTTAGGGGTGTTGAAGCAGCCCTTAAAAAAGGGCTAGCCTCGCCCATGGTAAGCTCTCAGCTCTTTCAAGACTCCAGTTATGTCCTTCCAGTTATATTTACAGGACAGAAGACAGAAGGGGAAGATAAAACGCTAACACACAGAGACGTGTTTGAAGAAGCAGCGGTGGTGTCTTAACACCGAGAACGCACACTTCTGATATGTGATCATCTGATAGTTCAGAAATAGTGGTGGGGGAGATTTTTGGGCTAAATAGTATGAACGTCATAGGTGATTCCTCTTCACGTCCTCCTTCTCCTTCTCTTCTTCCTCCCCCTTCTCTCCAGAGTCCAGACCCTGTGTAATATCTCTGAGAGGAATGTGACTTTTCTCTCTTCCCGTTTGTTATGGACACGAAACACAATCTTCTATTGAAGAATAGCATGTTTAAACATGGACTTGCTTTCTCTGGCGCTAGATACATTTTCAATTTGTTTGTGAATCCATCGGATGAATTACACGTTTAGACATGTAAGAGACATAGCTCTATTATTTGCTTTAAAGCACTTTTTTATGTATTGTTTGACGTTTTGTTGATTCGGTTACTGAGGTCTCAATTATAGTTCAGAGTACATTATTCTGCCAAATACTGGGTTTTGTATTACAAGATATTTTCTGATTTCCATGTAGGTATACAGGACGGACAGCAAAATCAGAAATGTCTCGCAAAATAACACGTTTGGTTGTTATCTGTAAGCAGGGCCGTCGCAAGGGGGGGGGGGCGGGGCCCGGGGCAGACTTGAGATGCGAGGCTCTTTTCAGGATAACCTATTGACCTATTGGTCAAGTGTGAGGCCTGTCATAGGTACGTCACAGCGCGGGGCCCTGGGCGACCGCCCCCTTCGCCCCCCCCTTGCGACGGCCCTGTCTGTAAGCCAAGCAGAAAAACAACACAGGGATGTTGTGTTACACCAGTCCTTCTCAAATAGTGGGGCATGACCCCTTAGGGGGGCGCGGTGCGATGCCAGGGGGGGTGTGTGTGTGTGACCCCGTGAAATAAGCTTTTTTTTTTTGCCGTACTGGAATAAAGTGTAATTGCACATGTACTCCAGTAGGGAGCAGTGGCGCTCTCATTATCACAGTGTGCGCAGGGAGTATTAGCTATATTGTGTCCGTTTTTTTTTCACGGACATGCGCACACACAGCACAGAGCAGGAGATAAGACGTGAACAAACCCTCAAGAGATACCACGGAAAAATATTTAACAGGGATGAAGAGAAAGGTAGAGAGAGACGGAGATAATGAGACAAACAAAAGTCTTCAGAAAGTTAAGACGAGGAAATATGACGATGTTGATGCAGCGCTTGGCTTCACTGTGACTACGGTGGGATTGATGCACTTTAAATCATTACAGACTAATAAACTATTTTAATAAAGTTATTGTTTGTTATCAGTTATATATATTTATATTATATATTTCTTTCTTGTTTGTTTCTCTTAATGTTAATAAGGGTGCAGTGTTTTGCAGAGGTGTACTTATAACAATTTTATAGACAAATTATACTATTTATAGTCAGGGTGGAGGGTGGGGGAGGGGGGTGGGGGGCGTGAAATGTTTTCTTCTTCCAAAGGGGGGGGGGTGCAGCAGAAAATACTTGGGAAGCACTGTGTTAGACCATTACAGACTCTACAGGAGTGCTGGAAAACTTCCTGTTGCAACGATTTAAGAGCTTAATGCTTTATTAGTCCCTAAAGGTAAATTATAGCGTGGATACTGGCAGTTTTCTGAGGAGAAGAGAAAATGGGTTTGTTTGAATGCTTCAGAGATCGCCGTGAACTGATCGGGTTGTTGTATTTGTAGCTTGGCATGACATCACCATCGCCGGGTAACGCAGGTGAACTCAATCATAGTCAACATGGACAGAAACTCGGGAGCAGCAGTTCAGCGTGTGCGGTGTAGAGATGCTCCTTCACAGCAGCACGTCCAGGATCACAACCTCTGTTGTTAACAAGCACTGCAATCCCTCCTCCTTTTAGCCTTGCTTTAGTCTTTGCAGTCTCTGTCTGCTCATATGAGGTAGAGCGGCGCTGGAGTGCAGGATTATGTTCCTGCAGCTTCATGAAGGATCTGGTACTTAATTCCACAACAGACTTGCTTTGTCTTCATCAGCTCCAGGCTCTTCCATTTTATGTCCTCAGTGAGCTCAGATTCTCTGAGATAATTCAGAGGAGAAACAGCTAGAGCTTCCTCCCTCTCAACCTTTTAACTCTTCTCCCTTCATGTCTCCTCTTCCACTGAAATGGGTGCCGGGGTCTTTTGAACATCACTTGGGCTGTCGAAGGCTCAGTCAACAGCTCCCATGAAAAGTGACAAGATAACAGGCAGAAACCTTTTAAGGAGCAGAGCATCCGAAAAAAAAAAAGTGGTAATAAATGTTTTAAAAAGGAGTGTTTTAATAGAAGAGGAAAATCTGAAGATGAGACGTAGAAAGTCATGACATGTTCAGCATCTCTGCCTTCTGTGACAACTAATGGAGCTGCTATTTATTTCTACAGTTTCTCTGATTAGTGATCAGTTTTAATCACACATCACTATCTTTCTCTTTCTTTACACATTGAGGACTAAGTATTAAAATGAAGCTCAAACTAAAGCAGTCCCTCTCAAATAGTGGGCAGGGGTGCGGTGACCCCAGGAAACATGCTTTTTTTTTTTTTTAAACGTACTGATATAAAGTGTAATTGCATATATACTACAGTAGGGGGCAGTGGCGCTTTCATCGTGTGCGCAGGGAGTATTAGCTATATTGTGTCGTTTTTTTGTTTTAGTTTTTTTTTTTTTTCACGGAAGCACAGGACAGGAGATATGAAGTGAACAAACCCTCAAGAGACACCACGTAAAAATATTTAACAGGAATGAAAATAAATAAAGGTGGGAGAGAGACGGAGATAATGAGACAAACGAAAGTCACCAGGAAGTTAAGACGAGGAAATATGACGATGCTGATGTAGCGCTTGGCTTCACTGTGACTACAGTGGGATTGATGCTCTTTAAATCTTTACAGAAATTAAAAAACAATTTCAATAAAGTTTATTATTTGTTATAAGTTGATCTATATTTCTTTCTTTGTAAGGATACAGCATTATTGCAGAGGTGTACTTATAAAGATTTTATAGACAAATTATACTATTTATAGTCACAGTGGGGGGTGCTGGGGGGGGGGGGCAGCAGAAAGTAATTAAGAAGCACTGAACTAAAGGAAGACATATGTCATAATGAAAATGTTGGGCTCTAAGTATGCCGCATGACTTTTGGTCCTGTTTTGCTCTTTCCATACATGCGACGTCAAACATTCCTCTCCTCTCCATTCATTTGGTTTGGTCTCATTACTCACGAACGCATTGACGATGTCAAATAAAAAAAACTGTTCCCACAGCAGTTGCAACAGCGTGTGGACTGACCACATCATATTAGTATTTACTGCCGGGTTAAAATAATGGTTATAGTGGCCATGTCTGTAGTGGCGTCTCTTTCCTGAAGGCAACCCTCACTTGACTAAACAAACAGCCTTTATGGAAAAGCTGGGAGATTTAAATGCTTTTATAGGAACAACTGACCATTGTTACTACGTAAATACAATGCTTGCTTTCAATATTTATTCCTGTCTCTCTTAGCCCTCTATTACTGCAATCAGTGAGGCTGCAACTGAAACCATGTGTGCATAAATGATGCTTTTTCCTGAACAGCATTGCCTCCTACATCCTTTTTTTCCCCCTTTCCCTCCTTCATTGTTTTCCTCCTTCTGGTACCGACTTCTGTACCGTCTTTGTCTCCACAGGGTGAGCGGGGAGATGATGGAAGTCCCGGGGCCAAAGGCTATCCTGGCAGGCAGGTGCAGTAAATCTAGTGTTGCAGTGCTGATTGAGCAGGGCCACGTGCACACACACACACACACATGCAAGGGCAATGCACATAAACTTTAATGTGAAATAAAAAAGAAACAGGTGATGTTGGCCTTTCAAGTTAATCAGGTTTGAGTGATTTACTCAATGCTGAATGTAAGTGGATATAAAGGGAGAATATTAATTGTTGTTTGCCTTGTGTACCTACTGGATGCAGGTATGAAAAAAGAAACAAAAAAACAAAGTAAACCCAAATAAAATGGTTTCAGCAGCTTCAATAAAAGGAAACATGCCACAGCAAAAATGTCGTCTATAACCTGTGGATGGTCCCGGTCTGGCGAGGAAATAAAATGTCAGAAGGTTTACTTAGCAAGCGTTACAGTGGAGAAAGGAAAAAGGTAATAAAAGTGTGACTAATGCCACAGCTCCCCGAGCACAAAACCGTGAGTCTAATTCCCTGCCCCACTTCTTAGCAACGTGAAGAAGTAAAGCCGGGGAGCACGAGTGGTTCTGTTTATTCCGAATCTGTTCACTCTCGGCTTTAAGCGAAATTAAACTCCGGAAACTTTTCACTTGCTCTCCGCCCCTGAATGTTTAAGAAGAGGTCGAGTTCAGGCGGCGGCTGCGGCGCCTCGGCACATTTACTATGTCACAGCTCCGATCCCTGTGGACGCTCGCTGATGTGTGATGGATTAGGTTTTAGCACCCCCTACCATTTGTAGGTTGTGAATCACCAGGGCTGTATGTCTGTGTGGAGACGTTACACTTTGCTGTGAGGGGTTCCTCAGCTGAGAGCTGATCTTTGCAGGGAAAGGTTGTCTGCCCTGGTGGATTAGCGAGCAGCGTCTCTGAGGGACTGACGTGAATGATGCTGATGCATTAATTGTGTAAATGTCAGCCATGATGCCGTTCAGGATTTTGAAAAGGGTACAACTATCAGTTCTTGCTTATTACCGAGCATCACGCTTTGTTTTTTATTTGAGTATCCTTTTTTTTTTCCTGGTTAGATGATCAGAACCACATCTGAACTCTTATGGCAGCAGATGGAGCTCCGTCTCTGTTTGCAGCAACATAAATATGCTTTATTGTCTTTGACTTTAGGGTTTACCGGGAGCTGTAGGAAGAATGGGGCCAAAAGGAGTCACAGTAAGTAGAAATCAGCAGGCTTCATCATTTCCCCGTTGTTGCAAATATAGACTGTTCAAGTTACCACATCATGTTTGAAATGGAAATGAGATATTGCTTTTAAAGTAAACACCGCATATCTCACACAGGTTTTTCTCCGCTGGCCTGCGTTTTATATTCTTGTCATGCACCCTCCCTCAACTTTCTTTGGCAGCCGCAGAGGGGAGAAGGATGTTTCTTCTCTGTGTAATAACACTGTTGAACTTTCACTTTCTGAAATGAACTGTGAAATGCCTCCCTAACCGGCGCGGGTTCTGAAAGAAGGCCCGGTGTCATAAACACCATTCATCTGCCCTTAACTCCTTGATGACAATCACAGATTGTTCTGTTGCTGTGGAAAGTATTTCAGGTCAAATATAAAAAGTCCATTCCTGCGGAGGGTAACCATAACGCATTCAGATGGAAGCTTCATTTGTGATGCCATTGTTATTTCTGCTTTTCTGCTGGGCAGGTTTTTGCACAGAGATCTTCAGAGATCCCTGATGCGAGGGTATGTGCCCTTGGACTACATCGTGGAAGCCAGCACCATGCAGTCCATGGGCATATACACTTGCTTCAAGGCTTGGCTCTTCAAGACAGCACTACTGTAACAATAATAACAAAAAAAAAAACAGCAGAACACAAGCAAATCAAAGTTTTTTATCAAAGATTTTGTGTCGGTGACGTCGGCGTGTGAAGTTCTGAACAGCGTTGCTCCTCAGTCTCGTTGAGCTTCCTCATTCTCCTTTTCCTCCTGTCTTTGCCTTATTGGTTTCCACTCTCCATCTTTTATTCATCTTTCTAGGGTCACATTGGCGTCCCTGGGCTTTTTGGCTTTCCCGGCCCTGATGGGGAGAGAGTGAGTATTGGTGCCTGTGACAGTAACCGCCTGAAGGGTTGCATTGTGACTTGCTGAAATGATGAAATAAAAATACATTTCATTGCCGGAGTAATGAGGTGCCTTGAGGGAGATTTCACTACATCAGTATTCTGAGGCTCAAGGCGGTGCAAGGTTTATACTTAAAGTTTATGGATGCTTGTATACTTTGTTGGGCCAAGCTTAGTGCCGTGTCCCATTTACTTTCCCGTGTAATGTTTAGTGTGCTAGATTAATCTAAATTTACTTAAACACAGCCATAATTCAACCTCCCATGAGTCTCCGAGGTAGTGGATCAAAATAAAGGCCCGGCGTTTCGTAGGATGTAATTAGCAAGTTCTGCATACTAAAGAAGATTGATTTTAATTTAGGCGACAAACCAATCTCACATCAGGAGCCACATAATTGCTGTTCTGATACTTTGATTGTGCTGCATGCTTTTCATCGCTTGTTACGCTTTGTCTCGTTGTCGTGGAAGCGTGGATGTTCGAATATTCGTTATACTCCCCGACCACATTTGAGTTTACCTGATGAAGATCGTGATGAAAGTCTACAGCAGGGGTGTCAGACTCATTTTCACTGAGGGCCACATCAGCATCATGGTGGCCCTCCAAGGGCCAGATTGACAGCACGAATGTAACAAAATGCAATGAAAATCAAAATATAATTAAACTACACCTTAATATATTGTTAAATAACGGATTCTGTATTTATTTCCGTGTTTTCTGTCAAAATACTCTTTCACGACTGACAACGCCTCATAACACAAAAGACATACTGTTTTTTCACCTTGAGGTACAAACTTGTATTCGTTTTCCAGTTGTTGATGAAACTGTCTTCCTTGTGCATCAATTTTTCTTTTTGTTGACATGTTGTGGACTTAGTTTGTAGAGGTTCTTTCTCAAGTCCATCAGTTCTAAAAAATCGTCTTGAGTTCTTGCTCATGGTGCTATACTGTTATTGTTGTGGGTAACGACGAAATGCATTATGGGAGATGTAGTTTATTGTCAATGCGCTTAAAAGCGACGTAAGCTTATTTTAAGTCTTAAAATGTCAGTTTAAAATTTAAGGACCACATACAATGACGTGGTGGGCCACATTTGGCCCGCAGGGCCTTGTGTTTGACACACGTGGTCTACAGAAAGCTCCGGAACAGCTGTCAAACTTGACTTTTTGACTCTGAAATATGAACTCATCTCCAACCAGAAATGTTTTTTTTTTATTTTTCTTTAATCTGTTAATCTTTTATTCTGTATCTGTTTTGCATTAGAAGCATTCAGAGTTCACATTGCTTTGAGACGACTGGATCAGAAGAGTCAGTTTTGCAGTTATGTATGTTTTCTCTCCTATAGCTCCTCACCCACCTCTCTGTTTTGTATCCTTTCTGTTTCCAGGGAATCCCTGGCACTCGCGGGAAGAAGGGCAAGATGGGTAGGCCGGTAAAGTTTTCTCTCGACATACTCTCTCAGACAACATTGTTAATGCCGCCTTGTGACAGCGTTTGAAGCTAAGCTGATGTTCTCCCGTGAAGGTGTGCCGTTACTTTGAAATCTTTTCTGGCCTTTGTCGGTAAACACACGGAGGAAATCTCTCACTGAGACATTCAGTGGATTTCCTTTCAGGCTTCCTTCAGTCCCTCTGAGCCAGATCCACCCTGAACGGCCCATTGAATGATCTGGAGACATGAAGTATAATTTTCTTTGAATTTTCTTACTAAAATCAGGAATGATTGACCCCTGATGAAAAGTTGGCGCATTTTTGAGTATGATGAATTTTCTCAGGCTGGCATTGATTAGAAAACTTTGTACGTTGGACCGTACGCTTACTACTGTGTAATGTCTTAGAAGGTTATGATAATGGGACGTGTCAGCTGTGGTTCTGGCGCTCTGAACGCTCAACCACACACCAGGGAAGTCTACCGTCATCGGCGCCTGGACCCACGTTTCCCATTCTTCCAGACAGACATGGAAAATACCGATAGTCCATATAAATGAGATATTTCCCATTTCCTCAATCGGGCTGTACACGATATTTCAACGTCCTTATGCAACATGGTCAGCTGCATAGACTGAGGTCTAAAAGTCGGAAGAGCCAAGTCATGAATGAGCAGTTTTGTCTTTCTCTGTGGTGAACTGTGAGGCCGGTGAGATTGTCAAGGAAGTTTTTCCTTTCTCCGTCCTGACTCAGCAACAAGACAGTAAAAGACGGAGAGAGAAGGGAATGAACTGTGATGTTCTTGACTTCCGAGAAAAATCTAATTTTTTAAAATACAACAAAAGAAAACTGTGAACTGACTTTTTGCAACAGCTTTTTTTTTTCCCCTTTGTCAGCCAAAAAGATAATATTTATATAGTTTTTTTTGTGTGTGTGTGGTGAGGGAAAACTTAAGTTGCCTGGGTCCTAAAGACAGAGAAAGTAGATGACAGAATATGAGACGAAAAACTTCTTCCAAGCTGAATGAGTTATTGACGTTTTTGGAGAGGAGAGACAAACTTTTCCACATTTGCTTTGGGCTTCGTGCTGCACGGCTTATTACCTTAGCCGCATTTGTGTGATATTGTAAAGAAGCAATTTGCCCACGTAGATAAATTCCTGTCGCTGCCATCTCCTGAGCGCTTTCATTGAATCTTCTCCTGCCTGTCTGCAAACAGAGAATGACAGAGACCTTTGCCATGTTGCCATCTATCATTCTCCTCTCTGCAGCGCTCGTCTTCTATAGGCGAGCGCTGAACCGTGATGCGTGGCAGGTTGCATGTTGACCTTGGCATGCTGACAAGCACGCGATGAGCGTGTGGCCTCGCGGCCGCATCGCACCTCTTGTTCTGCCTCTGTAATGGAATTACAAGCACCGAGCGTGAAAAAAAAAAAGAAAGAAAAAAAAAAAAAGGTGCAGTCAGCAGTTCCTGGGCCAAGTAGCTTTATTCACCCATTTAGGCAAGTCCTGAGGGTTTGGTTCACGGCCTGCTGACTGCTCCCGTGCCAGCGCATGCACACACAGACACTCGTCACTTGGAAACACTCAGCCGTGGAATTTCCTGCCGGGTCTCCCAGGAATGAAAGAGCCGGGAGTATATTCGATGGGATTTGCTTGGATTTACTCTGCAAACTAATGTTTTAGCAACCACTTTGTCGATCCCTTGTCTTTCACAGACGAACCGTGCGATATCGCCGCGCGTCCGACATCCAAACGGGCGTTTTAACAGTGTGAGCACGATGATGTCACTTAATTCCCCCTCTGATTACATGATCACCCTGCTTGTTTGTGTGCTCAGGGGTTTCCTGGTGACTTTGGAGAGAGGGGACCTCCTGGCCCTGACGGAAACCCAGTAAGTGAAAGAAAGTGGACATCTGCACAGATTTATCTTTATTGGCATGATGCAATCCCTCCTGCATGTAAACAGCGTTGCACCTGACAGATTTTATCACGATCACCGCAACATATCCATAACTTATCCTGTTTAATAGTAATCAAGTACACTGTGCTCCCCAAGTGACCAAAGCACAAAAAATAACAGATGTAGACAAAATGACTTCTGCAGTTTATTTTTTAAAAAGTAACTCCAGATAAACTTGTGCATATTTTCTGAGACGTTCCAGTGCCAGAGCTTGCTTTCATGCTGCCTCCCAACCATTTTATTCTTAGACAAGATCGACTGTGAAGAAAATCTTTGCAGTCACTCAGTCCGTGACCCGTCATAATTCACACTGATATGAGGCCAGCAGCAGCAGTCTGCTTCTTTAGTTTGACCCTCACTTCTTGTGACAGACAAGGTCAGTGTTAGGTTGAGATTGGCTGACCTCCAAGAGTCTCCTCCAGGCTTCATTTCCTCTCCCTCCAGAGGGAAAGATGGGAGGCTCCATTTGGCCAAATTCATCCCTTTTCATTCAACAAGAGGCAGCAGGAAGGCCTCGCCGTCTCTCCGTCTCTGACCGTGGCTTGGAGAGGATGCAGGCAGGGCATGTGGCAGGGGGGAGATTGTTTGGACAAGTGACTCTTTGTGCCGTGTTAGGCCAAGTTACTCATTTACTTTGTTGATTTAGGTGAGGGGAAAAAAAAGAAAAACTTACTGAAGTTATTAGAAGAGGAAAAAAAAATGATTAGTAATGATATGAAAGCACAGTATAGCCTTTCTGATGAGCCCCACCCCTGCAGAGCCATGCACCTATCTGACTCTGTTGTATCCTTATCTCCCCCCCCCCCCCCCCCCCGCCACCACCACCACCACCACTCAGGGTGAGCTGGGAGCTCCTGGCCCATGCGGAGTCACCGGTCTTATTGTGAGTGTTGTTCCGTCCCTTATTTCTTCTGATTGCATAAATGTATATCTTGTGGTTTATAGACTTTTTTTTGTCTTTTTTTTTCTTCTTTGCATGTAAAGTTATTTGAAATTACAATTTCTAAAGTGGCACTTTGAAAAGTTTGGTTTGTAACTTTTCTCAAGCACCTCTTCAGAATCTCTCGTATCATGAAAATGCCCATTTGTTTTGTGTAGCATGGGCAATAGCTGTGAGGCGTCATTAACCTTTGTGACAGAGCCAAAATGCATTAAAACACAGAGCTCTGTCTAAAGACCGCAATTGCCTGAAGTCAGCCACGTTGTTTTAAATCCCTTTGTGTAGGGAATGTCAATTTTCCATTTGATGAGTGTGGAAAATAAATGGATCTAGTAGTTTCAGCTTTTTAAATACATGTTTGTGTGTTGCCGTTTGCAGGGAGATATGGGTCCCGTTGGCATGATGGGCTTACCAGGACCACCAGGTCTCAAGGTAAATCATGCAGGCTTCTCGCCGCCTTTCTTCTGTTTTGATACAGCTTCATTATATGGGAGCATTTCCAGAAAAACTGAACATTTTCTCGACAGCAATAATAGCTTCAGTCCATCCATCCTGTCCAGGGTCAAGGTGGGGGCAGGTCTGCAGCCCGTCCCCGGCATTGAGCAGCCTTGGGAGAGAGGCAGGATAAACCTGGGTCAATAAATGAAGGGAGAGGCATTTCTGCCAGCATGTTACTCTTTTTTTATTTCACTTTTGTAACTGTTTGGGAGCGGAGGGTACCAATTGTTGAGGTTTAATGTAAGAAATTTATGTCCATTCCTGCTGAATACACGGCTGCAGCTCAACAAACTGTAGTTGTTGGTTGATTTTCCTCTTCATGATGTGCCATGCAGGCAGGCCAGTGATATATATTAAAGGTATCTTCATATATTTACTAGTCACCCATGCAACGGACGCTGATGCATCCTCCGTACCATTAGAGATCCGGATTTGTGATGGACCAGGATTGTTGGCATGTACAACCCCATGTCTATAATTTGGAAAACCAAGCCGAAACATGGAATTATCTAACCCAGAGCAGGTGTCCTCTGTCTGTCTGTCTGTCTGAAGTCAGTAAATAAGAATTCAGCTACATTTCTCTTTGGAGTGTGACTCAGTCCTTTCATAATACAGTTTTACAGGGTTAGACTGTGTAGAGTGATGATGGTTTTCAAAGGTACTCCTGAATCCTCCTTTGCTTCCTGTGGTATGGTGGATTTCGAGGCTCAGATCAGGAATGGAGGGGGTTCTGATTCGGTGGTGTCAGGATTTAATCTCTGGTTCTGTTGGAATCATCGGACAGGGATCTTCAGCTCTCACTGGAGCGGTCCGCAGCCGAGTGTGAAGTGGCGGGGATGGGAATCAATACCTCCAAATCTGACAACATATGTTGGAAAAGGCTCTCCTCCAGGTTACGAATGAGGTGCTGCCTCAAGTGGAGGAGTTTTAAGTATCTCAGGGTCTTGTTCACGAGTAAGGGAAGAATAGAGCAGGAGACTGACAGCTGGATCGGTGTTGCGTCTGCAGTAATGCAGACTTTGTACCAGTTTGTTGTGGTGAAGAGAAAGTTGAGCTGTTGCCCCATGACCCGAATCCAGATAAGCAGAGCTGGATAGATGGATGGATAAATGGATGGATGGATGGATGGCAGAGACAGCTGTTCATCAGAATTTGCTTCAAGCAGCAGTTATTCTCATTTTCACCAAGCACATGGTCATAATGTAATTCATTATTTCCGTATATAAACCTTGTGAGCCCAATATAGAGCACGCCCATAAATCTTGATTTATCATTCATCTGACCTTTTATTTTATTTTGTTTTGCTTCTAAGGGAGTGTCTGGAAACCCCGGGGAAGCAGGTCTGAAAGGTGATAAGGTGATCACGCAGATGTCTTTTTCAAACTACTAACTTTCTGTTTACAAAAACATGCTGCAAAAGCAAACATGTAACCCACAGTTGGTTAACACACGAGCTGCTGTTGAAAATTTCTTTTGAAAGCATCCTGGCAATTATTTCTATGCTTCTATTTTCTTGCAGGGTGACGTTGGCTTGCCAGGAGAGCAGGGGGAGTGCGGTTTCCAAGGGGACAAGGTACGTCCATGTTTATGTGTTCAGGTGATGCTGCAGATTGTCCATGAAAAGTGAATGTGGCGGCTTGATGCACAGTGTCAACGTCCACTGATTCCATGTAGAGTGAAATCAATTTGGCGATATATCGTAATTTTCGGCGCCCGATATAATATCGATTTTTCAGCTCCTAATATCAGTTTTTTTTAGGAAAATTCATTCATTCACTTAAATGTGCAGAAACACTAATAATAAACAATGAATAGGTTGTTTTGAAGCAAATAGTTTTGACTCAATTTGTCCTCTGAATGATCAATATCATCTGATGAACATATACAGCAACTTGATTTTTCATCTCTACTGTTAATTTTGATATTAACTGGGTAGAATATCGCAATTAATTGTGATATTGCGAATATCATGATGATATATCGTGACCCAAGTATCACGATACATATCGTATTGCAAGGTCCTTGTCAATACTCACCCCTATTGGTGTGTAAACAGCATCTTGTTAAAATAGGATGATGAGATCCTCTCTAATTGTACCTGACGTTTAGTCCATTTACCAGCTTTTTTCAAGTACCAAGTTTTATGCACTAATTTATCCTTTCAAAGATGCTTCCCTGATGTTTGTGTAAGATGGAGAATAATCTAAAATCCTGCAGTGTGAAGAGCTATTTGAAGTACTGTGTGATGTTTTTTTATATATATATATATATATATATATATTTGTTAGTGACCATACTTGTATCTTTTAGGGCAGCCGTGGCTCACACGGGCTGCCGGGTCCTCGTGGAAAACCGGGGCCACAGGTAATTTCTCTGTTCTTCTGACACTGAATATCAGCCGAGAAGACATTAAGAAACATTATCTTAAAAAATTTGAAGTGACTGAACAAATATTCATTGATGACTACAAATGGAAAGTTATAAAAACCCCTATCCGGGTTCATCAAAATACTGTTGAGTGATGTGGGTCCATCAGAACCAGAGCAGTGATGCGATCTTTTAAATAAATATACATGTTTAGACAGCAAAGTCTGTGGCTACACTGAAAAGTATAACTTTATTTGTGTATTTGAAGGCTGTTTGTTGCTTTTTAGCCTGAGATAATATTTTTTTCCAATACTGTAGTGTTCTCTAAGGGTCCAATGGGGCTTAAATGCACACAGGATAAAATATTAGTGCTTTTGATTAAAAAAATGGGTGGGAATTTGTTCAAGAGTTTCAGCCTAATTAGCTACAAACAACTCCTCAAAGAGCAAAGCGCAGAAGTATTTACTGCTTTAATGCTTTGAGCTTTAAGGGTTTGCAGTTGTGATCAAAAGTGTCCTAAATATCCTCAGCGATCTCCCACCTGATACAGGGTTCCTGCAATAAAAATGATCTGCTGCTCTCGCAACAGTGATAACAGCTGTTACGCTAAAATGATCAATCCTAGGATCTAAGCTTAACTGTGGAGTTTAATGAGAAGTGTATGAAAGTATAAAGTAGCATTTTTTACTTCGACCAAGTGAACCTTGAACTGCATAAAAAGGGCGTGTTTTGCAACTTTTACAAGGCTGTCTTCTTGTAATTTATATGGATGTTTTTGGTAATTCACCAAATATTCCTGCTTGGACAAAATATATAGAGTAGATTGGTGCTGCGGTATGGATTTCTCCTTAATTTGATGGCTCTTTGATGTTTGTCAGGGCAAACCCGGTGAAAAGGGCCCTGACGGCGTACCCGGACCTCCTGGCCCAGAGGCAAGAATATTACACCTCATGTTTTTGTACCTTTTGTATTGTCTAATGAGGATTAAAGTGAGCAAATTAAAGGCTCTGATGAAGCTTTGGCTCATTTCCTGTCTCTGCGCAGGGCTTTCCAGGTGACATTGGCCCACCAGGACAAAATGGCCCGGAGGGACCGAAGGTTAGTAACGTGAAAGTGATCTCCATTTCTCCCTCAAAGAGAGTGGATTTTCACCATCAGTGTGCCTCCTAACAGGGAAAGCAAGGGACGAGAGGTCTGCCGGGCCCAGCTGGGATGCCCGGGCTTAAGGTGGGATCATTAATCCATCATAACTGGAATGACAGAAGAGGTGTGTCTTCCTTTCAGCTTGAGCATTTTTGTCTCCTTTGTTTTTTTGGTCAGGGTGATGAGGGACCAGCAGGGCCACATGGACCGGCTGGAGCCGAGGTGAGTGCTGCTCAGATAAGCCACGCAACTCAAGGCCAGTCAGAAAACAGGCCGAGACGTTTAGGATCCTCAGACATCGCCACAAAGCTTGCCACACGCAGCACAGATGTGTCTTCGCCTATACTTAGCTCCGGGTGAATTACTATGAGCAGTTATGGCTGCTAAATCATTTGGCTCGCTGGTCTTTCTATTGTTCTAAAGCTGTTTTGAAAGCCTTCCCTATGGACGGTGTGTGCACATTGTACCAGATTGGTCAGCAAATTGCTATAGTGTTTTCGACCAAAAACAATCCCAAACGAAAAGCACTTCTAAATGTCAAGCCAAAATGTAGAGGCTCTTTGTTTATATATAAAACTGCATCTCATAATCAACTGAGGTGAAGGTGAGTGCACAAAAAAAGGATCATTTTATTCTAGAATTAAATTGTAATTTATGATTGTGGTAGTTCGCTGGGAGGTCAGAAGTGAAATAACAGTTATTGAATAAAAATACATACCGGTACATGTTTGAATATATTTTCAAATGCATTTATATGTAGATTTGTGTTTCTGTTATGTCAGTATGTGAACATTAGAGATCTTATCTTAAAACCTTATGAGAGACTCATTGGGTCAGTTCTGGATTGTGTTGTTTTGTCACGTGAAGTAAAGATGTATTTGTAAGGAGTTATTGAAGACTAAACAATAGAGAAAACATCTGCAGCTCTATTTGTACAGACGGTTGACTGTCGTCTCCCAAAAGCCACAAGTGATTACTGAAAAGAAACACAAATGACCCAATGAGTTTTCGTATGTGATAAGGAGCCTTTGATGCTGGAAATAGCCCTTTGTTTTCTGGATCATTTACTTTTCCAAAAGTAATGTTTTTGTTTTGGCATCGGCTGCTGGTTTGTTTTTGCGCAGTAGACTCTTGAGGGACAGCAGACTCGTACGCTACACCTTTCACAAGAGCTGCAGAGTTTGTTCGTTTTGTTGGAGCTCCTGTACACTTCTCTCTGTCATTTTTGCTTTCTGTTCAGGGCAGGCCTGGAAGACAGGGATTCCCTGGGTTGACGGGCCCAGACGGACCCAAGGTCAGGCCTAACAGCCGCGCGTTCACCGCCGACATTCTTAACTGAACACTTTCTCCCCGGTTCTCTTTTATGATAATGTACCATCTGAATATGTGTAAATTAGATGTTAATTCTCTGCTACCACAGGGGAACTGGCTTCTAAGCCCATTTCAACTGAACCGAACTAAAAACGAAAGGCATGAATAGGTTTGTGAAATGCTAATTTGGCTGCTCTGCTGTAGGGCGAGACGGGAATAACCGGCGAGGTCGGGAGGCTTGGCGAGAGGGTAAAGGCTTTTCTCCTTCTTTATGTTTGATGCTTAGTGTGTCTCTGTCTGTTTCTTTCTTTCTTTCTTTTTTTTTTGGGAGATGCCCCAGAGATGAGCAGCATATAAGAAATGAAAGTTAATTGAAAAATAAAACTGAGAAGCTGCATGTTTTCGCTCCTGTAGGGGCTGCCTGGATTCTTTGGCCCAGTTGGAGAGATGGGTATCGCTGGAGAAAAGGTTGGCATGCTCTCCGTTTGATTTGGTTTGATTCCTGGACACGAAATGTACTGAAGAATACTAAAAGTCAAGATAAATATATAAATCATTTGTCAATGAAAAGTCCAATATGTGCTGGGACCAGTCTGTAGAATGTGCAGATGTGCTTTTCTTCTTCACCCCGTATTTAAAATTATTCTTTGAGCTAATCAATAACATCAGATTCGGGCCAACTTGTGTTGCACTAATTATGGCTTGTGGTTTCTCAGGGGGATCGAGGGAAAACAGGGGTCCCCGGGCCGCCGGGTGAGGCGGGGCCGATGGTAAGGAGTAAGTCTGGACCCCATCTCTCGTACCAGGGGGCTGTCAGTTCTGCAGTTGTAAGGGATTGAGGGGGGGTGTAACAGATATGCATAAGCATTTAATAATCTTGGATGGTTACATCAGGTCATCTATTTATTCATTTTCTCAAATATCTGAGAGTTTTTTTTTATCGTTGTTTTTGATCCGTAGCTCATAAAGATCTAATATGCATCATGTCGTCTCCGCCAGGGTCACACTGGGATACCTGGTGAGACGGGACCAACTGGGCAACAAGGAATCCCAGTAAGTTCAGCATCATCACCGGTGAGGGTGCCGTGAACGTGAATGAGGGCCTACTTAGGGCCAATTCCAACTCCTCCTTAACCCTCAATCTTGGCCCTCGAAAGTAAGTGTCAGGGTTATCTTGTAACTTAGAAATGGAACGCCCCTTGAGTGCAGTTACGTCTTCAGACTGTGGGGGGCGACCTTATGCCAAACCTACGTCCAGTCTGTCAAGAAAACGACAACGACGAAGAAGAAGAAGAAGAAGAAGAAGAAGAAGACGTAGAAGAATAGGATAATATAAATATATATAACAAAGACAATAAGATAGTTTTGTAACATTTATATCTTTATTAACTACAAAAATACTTACATTTGAAGCTTGCTTTTTTCGGTGCCATCATTTTCGAAAGATGTTTTGGGAAAAATACGCAATGCCTTCTGGGTAGCCCTTACTCCCAAGGGTGGTGCTGGAGAATCTCAATATTGATGGTGATACGGCCCTCAAACTTGTCCCTCAACTTGACGTTCTATGAATCGGGACAGCACTTGGACTTCACGGGAGTGCGCACTTTTTAGATTGAGGGTTAAGGGAGGAATTGGAATTCACCCAAAGGTCCCTTGGGTCTTCTTCAGGAGGGAAACTTAATAAATACTTACACAAGTAACAGATTTGCTGCAGTTTAAACCATACTTTCACTACTTTATTTGTTGTCAGAGCTCAAAAAACAAAACAAAAGGCACCAAAAAGCAGTGTTTAGTTGTTTACTTGTTTCGAAACAGCTGATTTAAGGAGTGTGGAGAAAGAATATTCTGTCACTTCTTTCTTCACATTGTAGTCAGACTTGTACTGTTGCTAAAGATAAGAGGACTCGTTGCCATTTAAAGCTTGATTCCCATAATCTGGCGCAGTCAAACTCAAAGAAAATAACATTTTCCCTCCCATCTAGGGGCCTCCTGGTTCTCAAGGATCTCCTGGGATCAGAGGGCCCAAAGGTCTGATGGTAAGTGGCCAACGTCAGGGTTTAAATATCATATTACCATGAAGTGATAGTTGAATAATGATGTTGCGCACAGCAGTTTATACCCAGTTCATGATCTTTCTGGTTTTTTTTCTTAGATGAACATGTCAGTGTTTTGGTTGGTTCAAGATTAAAATATCTCAACAGTTACTAATCGAATTGTAGTTAAATTTTTTTGAAGATATTCATGAACTATAGAAACATTTAATTTGACCAACGCTGTTCCAGTAGCAGCTCTGACTTTATGTAGGTTGAGATATGAGGCCATAAAACCTTTAGCTACACAGAGCTGGGCTGTTTGGTACAGTAGCCCTCTGTGCACATTTTCAGCAGCAACTACTGTACGTCTTCAAAATAATACTGTCATGACTTGTGCACCTCCACCGAGCACATAACTTAAATTTACTTTATCAATAGTTGTTTTTTTTTCTGAATTAATTGTGTGCAGTAATACTTATGTGCAATGGGATGTATCTCTGTTCTCTGAGGCAATTATACCTTTTGTTTACTGTTTACCATCTTCTAAACTTTGCTGGGTTTTTTTTGTCCTTGAAGTGTAAATTTGTATGTATTTACTGTCTGCAGCTGCTACATTTATATTTGCCTGTCATCGGGTCAATAAACTCTCATCTTATCTCATCTTATCTTATCTTAATCCACAAAATGTCTCTGAAATACAAATGCACCAGACTCAGGGTTGCTTGTCAGTTTCTCTGTTCTGGCTCTGTTTAGATCTCTTTTATAAAATGCTCAAATGAAGACTCAGCATAAGACTGTGAAAAGTTTAGCTCAATTTCAAAGTGAAGGAGGAGCCGGCTGCAGGACTTGTTTGCAGTAATTCCAGTGTGCAGGTGGCATCACTGCTGATGTGATCAGGGCACACTTCAGAGCTGTGCTGCAGATACCGAGCATTTGTTTTATATAAGCACTGTCTTTGATGCTGTGTCTCCAGTGTGAAATAAACCGAAGTACACAATAGATCCGAGAGGACGGGCTCCCAGCTTCAAGGCTTTAGTAAATGTTGATGGAAAAGGGGTGGGGATGGGGGGGCAGTGAGTGGACGATGGGAGTGGAGATCTAAAGCCAAGAGTATTTCAGCTGTTAAACAAACTGAGCTTCGGGTCTGTTGAAGGACACCAGAAAATGTTCATCTGCAGCAACTATTTTCTATTTTATAGGGTCCGAGGGGTCCGGATGGCCCGGTGGGGGAGAGAGGGCACACCGGGGTTAAGGTGAGCCCAGCAACCCGACAACTAATAACCACGGAAACACGTGGCTTATTGATGGTGATGTTATTTCACATCTGGTTGGAAAAATGTCTGACCTCGAGTTGACTAATTACACCCATCGAAAATATCCTGAGAGAAAGAAAAAGACAAACAAAACTCAAAGAAATCCTGACTGTAATTATAAGCTATTTTTAACATCTAAAGAATATTAAGCGTATAGTTTTTTTTTAATTTTAACTATGCTTTTCTGAGCAGGATCTCAAATCAAACAGATTTCAAATATTAATGGTCCGTGCCAGCGCCTGGGAATCAGAGAGCTCATTTTACTGATGGGTTTTCTTTGCAGGGCCCCGATGGTCCACAAGGAAAACTGGGCCTCCCTGGGGAGATGGTAAGGAAAGTCCTTCACTCTCCTCTGCGAGCCGTAATGACACCATTGGTTCAAACACCGGTCCTGGTTCCGTTCTTTCATTTGGACTTTCAAAGTTGCAGAATAAGCACTTTGGTTAATCAGACTGTAAAACAGATACTTTATAAGTTAGGGTTAGGGTTACTTCTTTGACATCAAACATCATGTTTTATATATATATATATATATATATATATATTTATTTTTTTTTTTTTTTTTTTTTTTTTTTTTTTTTTTTTATTTTTTTTTTTTTTTTTTTTTTTTTTTTTGGGTGTTAGTTAGCTTTGTGGATCTTGCTGTAACCCGACCAGCTGGCTCAGCGGGCGTCAAGATGCTGCAGTGATTAAATCAGTTACGTTTGCTCTATTCAGGAGCCAGACAGGCATTTATTTGCAGTTACGGCAGGAAAATTTAAATAATCCACCTGCTAATGGTAATTAAAAGCATGAAATCAACAGTGTGAAAGCAAATATCCTGAATTTACTGTATATCACCCAATTAAAGAACTTAGTCACATCGTTAGCTTGCAACAGGAGCACTTATGCAGTATTGCTAAACTAATTCATTTTAAAATGATTTTTTAAATTTACGACAGCTTGTGAGTGCCACTCTTTTTTCTTAATGCAGTCTTTGTCACACCTTGACTATGCTCACTTAATACCCATATATTGAACAGGAAACGACACCACTGAAATCTTTTTCAGACGTCTGCTTTTTGTCCTGCAGGGAAAGCGCGGTGAGTCGGGTGAAGCTGGTCCGAAGGGCTTTCCGGTAAGTGACTGGGGACAAACGGAGTTACTGTGTCTTAGTTGTATGAGGGTGGACAGATTTTGGAGAGCAGCAGTAAGACAGGCTTGTCTCTGCTGTGGGTATTGTAGTTTTTGTAAACGTGTGCGTGAATGCTGGTGCTGTGAGTGCGTTACAAATCACTGCATTGTTTTCAGGGTGTTCAGGGCTTCTCAGGACCACCAGGAGCCAAAGGAATTACAGGAGAGCCAGTGAGTTCATCGTTTTTGTACACAGATATTAAGTATTTTGGGTCCCAAATCTGAGACTTAACCTGAGCTGCTGCAGAAGCTGCTGTTTATTCCATATACTGTCTCGCAGCAGTATAACACTTTGTAAATGGTTCCTGGAGAAGGACCATGATGCTCCCACTTGCTCGAACATAAATTCCTTCTTTGACACTTTTTATTCAGCTCTTCTTAGAAACTCATATCCTGTTCGAAAAAAGTCCAAAACAGCTTAATCCTCTTTCTCCGCTGCCGTCCAAGACACTCTTACATGAGCAGCAAAGTAGTGGGGCTGAGGCAGTTTGATTTACACCATCTCTTTCCTGAAAAGGCTTTCTTGTAGTCTGAAAGTGTCTCTCTAACAGCAGGTCAGTTTTCATCACTTCATCCATTGTTTGGAAGCTTCTCAGCTCACTAGTTTCACTTGTCTTCACATTTTACCCAGGTTTTCTTTTTTTTTCTTTTTTCTTCTAGCTCTCAGAGTTGTTTATCTAAGAGCAGAAAATCTCCTTAACCTTTTTCTTTTTTTTTTATTGATGCCCCTGCTTGATTGCTGCAGGGACCGCCAGGGCCAGCAGGAAGGATTGGGCCACTGGGGGAGATGGGGCTGACGGTGAGTAAATCACACATCTAGATGAAAAACTCCCTCTGAGTTTTACATTCACGCAGAATAATCAAGACTGTCACTTTATTTTTTTTTCTGACAGGGGCTTCTGGGGAAGACTGGAGAAAGAGGACCACCTGGAGAACTCGGAGAGAGGGTAGATTAACTGAAAACTTGGTAGAATTATGATCCTGCTGCAGAGTCGTGATTGGTCCTTCATCCATTAGCAGAACAGCATATTATCCTGTGGAACTGTGCAAAATTTGTGCCTCGGCTCCAAGACTCGATGCAACATTTTCACAAGCATTTAAATTCTTTACTGATACTGTCACTCAAATGATTAGCTTTGACCCAAAGATTAGCAGCGCACAATGTAAATCACCTCATAACCCCGTTGTGATGGGGTTTATGGTCTGATTATGGGGATGTTCAAGATAATACAGTGGTACCTCTACTTATGAAATTAATTGGTTCTGGAAGTAGTTTCGTAACCTGAAAATTTTGTACAGAGTAGAGACACGTTTTCCATGTAAATGCCCTAATCCGATCCAAGCCCCCAAAATTCGAACATAAAGTTTTTTTATAAATTATGAATAATACATGAAATGACATAAAAACCTGTAAGAAATACATGTTAGAACTAGAAAAGCAGTCGGAGGACGCAGACCTCCACCAAATGCAACAATTATCAAAAATTTGAAAGTGATCCAGAATCCAGGATTTCTGCACCCACAATGAAATCAGTTCTTCCTTTTCACATTTCCGACAACTCCGGAAAATTTCATCAAAATCCATCCATAACTTTTTGAAGTTATCTTGAACACAGACAGACAGACAAACACCGGCAAAAACATAACCTCCTTGGTGGAGGTAAAAATTGTTTGTTTACCTGGGTTGCTGGGTTACGCTCATACAGATGAGGGGCCCTCCTAGCCAATGGGATGCCAGGAAGATGCTAAGTGATAGCCAATGGCAGAGCAGCTCGGACGCACCGCTTTCAAACTGAGATACAGGAGCCGACAAATATGTTTACGTCCGGTAAACTCTGGGAGCTGTGAGTAGCAGCGCTACTGTATTTTTGCCTTTCGTATCCTGAAATTTCTTTCGTAACAAGAGGCAATATTTTCCCGTTGAGGCGTTTCGTAACTTGGAAATTTCGTATGTAGAGATGTTCGTAAGTAGAGGTACCACTGTAATTGTTTTCATCACAAAATCCCGTCAGTGTTGGAACAAAAAGGCTTTTCTGTGCTCAGAATGCATGCAGGCGTTTCACCATCGTGAGTGGTGGCGTTAAGAGACTCTTCTGTTTACCTGCTTCACAGGGGGCCGTCGGTCCACCTGGCAGCGCCGGAGAGCAGGGTTTGATCGGCCAGACTGTGAGTATCTCATGCATCTCTTCTGTTTTCATTTCCCTGAAGAAAAACACACAAAACAAAAAAAAATATATACAAAAGTGAAAATGGAATTTGCTGCACAAAGTGAAGCAAGCTGTGAGTTTGTCCTCATCGTGCACTCATAAGCAAGCCTGTCGATGTTTTAGCTGGCCTTTACATGCACTTCTCTCTCCTTGTCAGACTTGAGCAGAAGCAAGCATAACATTCTCACAATTTGTCCGTCAGGGTGAGCCAGGCGTTGACGGAGAGACTGGACCAAGTGGACCCGATGGAGCCAAGGCAAGTATGATAAAGAGCCACGCTGATTTCAGCTCAGGTTTGTTCTGTCTTGAAGCTGCTAATCTGTGAACTCTATGAACCCTCTTGTTTACTGCAGCAGCTTATTGCTTCTACAGCAGCTATTGTTTGTGAAATATTGGCTGCATTGTGTTGGCTCCTCTGTGAAAACAGATAGCAGGGATGTTTTAAGAGCTCTACTGTATGCACTGTGACAGGAAAAGAAAAAAAAGAAAAGAAAAGTGAGAGAGAAATGCACAAGACGCCTGCACGTTCAGCCGAGCCAAACTGCTGGAAACGCTGTGCGGCTGAGAGACAGCCCTTGGCTTGGCGAAGGTCGTGAAATGCGAACACAGGCGCGGTGAGAGACAGCCGACCTGAGAACCTGTTCAGCTTCACGCTGCACGAGACGCTTTCTGTCACTCGGGAGAGCGAACGGCTGTGACAGATTCCAGGCCTCGTCGCAGCTTCTGGGTGGAAAAATCGTTAAGGATTTGCAGCTTTTAGCGTCGAACCTTTGGGGATTTGTGGCAAGTGGCTTGTTGTGAGTCAGAGCCGTGTTAACTGGTGAAACGCAAACATGTAGTGAATAATCATGAGATTCAGACGTCACAAACAAAGTCATTCATAGTTTTTTTTTTTTTTTTTTTTTTGAAGTAGGTTTGTGTGAAGTATTTTTGAGTTGTTTTGTGACTTGCATGCAGGAGACAATGGTCACGGTTTGGAGGATCAAGGAGTGGCTCTGATGGGTCGCTGGGCTGCCAGCTGATCAAACGTCCGCTGTGTTAGTTTTGGTTTCTCAGGGTCACATTTACATCACACCAACCGGGTCTGCGGGACACAGTCACGTAGCAATGTTGCGTTACAGCAGGGGTGTCAGACTCATTTTCACTAAGGGCCACGTCAGCATCATGGTGGCCCTCGAAGGGCCACAAAATGCAATATAAATTAAAATAAATTAATACTAACTTGTGAAATAATGGTTTCTGTATTTATTATGTATTCAAGTGTCAAATATTTAACTCATTATTATATTAAACTCAGGGTTTGTGGTTGTAAACCTGCTCTCGCACAGGTGATCACTGAGAATCCATTACCTTGGTTTCAGAAGCGGAAGTGATTCTTTATTTTGTTTTTCTTTTAGGCTAATTTTAGCATACTTAGCTCCGTGTTTGCTGTCAAAACGCTGACGTAGATTATACTCTTTCACGACTGACACCGCCCCATAACAAAAAAGACAGGCCTACTGTTTTTTCACCTTTAGATACAAACTTGTATTCGTTTTCCAGTCGTTCATGAAACTGCCTTCCTTGTGCATCAAATTTTCTTTTCTTGGACATGTTGGGGTTAGTTTGTAAAGGTTTTTCTTAAGTTCGTCAGTTCTGGAAATCGTCTTGATGTCTTGCTCATGGTTATATACTGTTATCGTTTGTGGGTAACGACGAAATGCATTATGGGAAATGTAGTTTATTGGCAATATGAGCTTTAAAGCGACGTAAGCTTATTTTAGGTCTTAAAATATTGGTTGTAAAATTTAAGCCAATAATGCACAAGCTCTCGACCCGTGTATCATTAAGTATGGCAACTTACAGGTGATAGGCCTTGAAAACCTCAGACTTGATCAGATTAGTGCTGCTCCCGTTGCAATATTTAAGTTCGACTCTGTTTTAATTGGAATTTTAAATGTGCACAGTTGTTTTATAGCTGCTGGTGCACAGTGTTGTTTTTTGTAACAAATGAATAAGACTTCATTGCCATTATATCTGTTATTCTTTTATGTTTTGCCCGAGGAAATTAGCATTTAGTTCAGAAGGAAATGATGAACTCAAGCCACCATGAGGTATGCAGCTCATTAATTCAACAACGGTATTGTATTAGTTTCAGGTTTTGACCGATACACAAACCCCAGGGATCAGTTCTGGTAACAGAAAAAAGTCAGTCCTGCTTTTAGTTGATATTTTAACAAGAAAAACTTGCATTGTCTTTAACCGAAACTCATTATTTCAGTAATCAGCATGTACTGATGTCCTTAACTTGTTTCCTCCTTTTTTCCCTCTTTTTCTTTAAACAAATGCATGGTTGCACACAATCCTTTCATCAACCTCGTAAACATTACTCGTGCGTATATGTTTTTGCTCAGGCTAGAAACAGTCGTCCTCCGTTGTGGGAGAAGTTGGAATAACAGCAAATGCAGTTTAGTTAAAAACAAATAAATTGATTTTTAATTTAAAAGTACTCTGTGGAGACATCAGTCATTGCCTGTTATTGTCTCCTACTGTATCGACTCAAATGATGTTTTAATGTGTGCTGTTAGCTTAATGTTCTTTCCTTGTGTTCTTTCGCGGTTGTTGTTTTTTTTTCTCATTCGTTGGTCGTTGCATTGCATTTCCTATTATTTTTGACAGACAAGCCATTTCTTGGAATCCTGTAAGGTTGCATGGGATGTCGGTCTTCTGATATGAAGGATTTCATTCTTTAGAGTTTAGAGACGGACAGACAGCTTCTTTCAGTAAACTTTCATCAGAAGTAAACTTCTCGTGCTTTGGCCTACTTTTTTTTATGACATGTGATGTTCTGGGAGCGTAAACACCTTGAACAACACGTCAAGTCACATTCTTATGTTTTGTCTTAGAAGTGAATCCAATTCACAGCCTGCTGTGTCTAACTGATAAATAAGTCATGCTTTAGTGTCATTCTGGTTCACGTACTGTAACTCTCTGTTTACATGCAGGAGTTGTCACGGTGAAAACTTTAACTGGAGTTCAGAGCGCTGCAGAAACTTTCACGTTGAGCCAATTGTTCAGTTTGCATCTTCTCTGTCTGGGATTCTTTAAGTTGCCTGTGAATAAAGGATAAAAATCAGGATTTTATTTGTAACCTGGAACGCTCCTCAGACTGGTAAATATAAAGCTTGTTTACTGCAGGAAGTTATCTGTTCTCATTAAGTGAAGCCTTGTCAGCCGTCCCGTATGGAGAATTGAAAAAGATGTCAGCGGCCGAGCTTTTGTTGCAGTGGACACACACACACACACACACACACACACGATCTCAACACAAAACAGCTAAAGTTTGAATTAAACAAGTGAAGGTGGTTTTCAGTCCTATATTCAGAGGCGATGAAAGTTGTTTTTTTCCTCTCTTTCTCAGAGGAGTTGATTTTGAAGTCATGTGCAAAAGTTTGTAACCTCTCTTTTATTCATATATATTCACATACATGCATCTAAGAAAGGTTACAAACTTTATTAATACATCATCTCCATTAGATTTCAGAGGGTGAGTTGCAACCACATGCTGCTACTCATTAACCCTTGATGAATTGATCGTTGACAGGTGTGCAGATTTCTATGAAAGCAGATGTGGTAGTTTGATGGTCCGGAGCAGTTAGGTGTTGGGTAACACAAACTAAAGATGACAGGAGGAAAGCAGTGGTTTTAGAGAAGCAGTTGTTGCTGTGCGTCAATCTGCCACGCTAATAAAAAAGCAGAGGTTAAAAATATGCTTCTTTTTTGGAAATAGTCTCTAAAGTAGATGTAAAAGCAACCAATCAAGCCTATCAATCTCTAAAAAGAACTGGAAGCTAAAACAAGTCTGCAGAGACACCCGAGCAGACAAGTTAGCGAATAATGTGTGTTTTCTCCTTTCCTAAAGTCAGTTTTTCGGTCCTGGTGAGACTGTCTCACCTTGACAGGTAACCAGCTGGTCCGTTGTTGACTGAATGAGGAGGGCTGGGGGTGGTGGGTGCGTGTATGTGTGCTGGCGCAGACGCAATCCATCTATCTTCTTTTTTTTTTTCTTCACGGCTTGTGGGATGAAGCTGTTTAACATCCTGCTGGTTGTGCAGCAGATGCTCCTTTACTTATTCTCAGATGGGTGGAGGGAGAAGATGTGGTGAGGGATCTTAATGATGGAGGTAGTCCTTTTGGTGCAGAGCATCTGGTAGACCTCCATCAGGGAAGGAATGGGAGCGCCAGTGACCCCGCTAGCTGTCATCACCATCCTGTTGAGTTTCTTTAGGTATTGGATCTTGTAACTTCCAAACTATGACGTAAAACTGGATGTCAGGATGTCAGTGGTGGCCCTGCAGAAGGTGGCAGACGAGACCAAAATGGAGCTGGCCTTGATGTCCTCGATACCCAACACAGTGTTTAGCAAAAATCCAATGCAGCATTTCAGTAGAAACACCTCATCCCCACTGAGGGGGCAGCCTCAAGACCTAAACATCTTGTGTTCATTCAGGCGACTAGGACTTCCTCTGTATTCTAGAGCTAAAGCTTGGTCAAACTTGGGTCATGCAACAGGACAGTGACCTGAAGCAATCCAGGAAATCTACATCAGTGACTGGAAAAAAAAAAAAAAAAGAAACAAGGTTTCAGATTGGCCTCGTTAACCCTGACCCCGGTTAAAGTTCAGCCCTCAACCTAGTTTAAGGGCTGCGATGGGACCTTAAGAGAGCCGTGCGTAAGCAAACGGTCAAATCCTCGATGAGCTCATGTTGTAATGAGCCAAAATTCCTGCAGAACAGTGTGAGAGACTGAAAGTCATACAGGAAACAGCTACTTAAAGTTATTAGTGCTGAAGGAAGCTCTTAAAGCTGTTGAATCGTGGGGTACTTGGTATTACAGACATTTTTTGTCTTTTTAACTTCAATTCTAATTAAACAAATATCGTCACAATGATAAAAGTTTAATATTGTCTGAAGCTGCATTTGCCTAATAGCAGTAACCGCGATGATGACATTATTTTTATTAGGTTTTTTGCACAAAACGTGATCAAATCAGGAGTTACTAATTTTATACATGAGTATACTTCCTCAGGCTGTGAGAATATACAATTTATCCTCCACACAGAGAAAATGACTTCATCTTCATGACCTGATGTTTATCTTTTGTATTTTATTTTCATTTATATGTGATTTTTTTCTTTTTTTTTTGGGAGCGTGGCACCTCCAGATTTCATTTCTAATACTGTTACACGGTTGAATTTTGTCTGATGATGAAACTTGACAGTAAGAAGCCAGTGTCATTTTTTTTCATCAGACTTGTACTAATCTTCCCAGGGTGAGAAGGGCGAAGCCGGTCTCGATGTCGCCACGGGAGACAGAGGTGAAATTGGCCTGAAAGGAAAGGAAGGACCACCCGGGCCTCCTGGACTTGTGGGGGTGAGGGTGAGTGTCCCAGCGGCCGCCTCCAAATCTCTTTCACTCCTTGCAAAGACGGCTCTCTTTGTCCGTACAAAACCCTTTTTCGATTTTCTTTTACCAGGGTCCGGAGGGCAAACCTGGCAGAATTGGTGAAAGAGGAAAGGCAGGAGGAAAGGTTTGTCGGTTTACTCGCTCGCAGCTAAACACACCTTTTCATTCTGTGGCTGTCAATTTGCTCTCTTGTCCGAGGAGCTGAATATCTCTGCTGCGGCTGTAAACAAACCGTGAGGTCCTTGCCCTCCACCAGAACAGCATTTGTCAAGCAGAGCTTTGACATTAAATGCTTGAATTGTCACATTCCTCCCACATCTGTTAAGGCATGCTTGTACATATCTGCTCATCGGTGGCCTTTCTCCAGGGGAGCAAAGGTCAGCAGGGCCACCTGGGTGAGACTGGGCCGAGCGGTGTGCAGGGAGAGCTGGGATTTGTTGGACAGAAGGGAGCCAGAGGAACCATCGGGCCAGTGGTATGTTCCCAGCAGAGGGAGTGAAGGATTTAATTACTCAGTATATATATGATCCATATATATGATATGCATTTACTTCCTCAGGGTGCTCCAGGGAGAATGGGCCCACAAGGCGATCCAGGCATACTGGGCTATGAGGTGAGCACTTGAGCATTTGATTGCAGGAGGTCATAAAAAGTGTCTTAGCTTTGGTGCTTTGGAAATTGAAAGTAAAAGTTGAGTCTTTAGTGTCAATATTACCGGTAACTATCAAAACTTTGCAGCTTCGACACTGTACTGACATTTATAAGTGTATTTTTTTTTGGAACAGTCTAGTTTTTTGAAGAGGCCCTGAGCACAAGGTTTGTGATTTTCATACAGCACATAATTAATGATGCTATTGACTTGCTAGTGTGAATACTATATATATTTTTGTTCCTCTTTTGCATTGGTGTTTCAAGCTTCCCCCTTCATCTTCACCAGTGTATTCCAGTCTGCTCCTTTAAAGGCGTACGTCTCCTCATGTCTCGTTTTTTCTGTAATTACTCGGGCCAGGCAGGTTAACGTGTTATTATCGCATTCACGCATTAATTTATTTACGTTGACATTTATTTTATCGCGCGTTAACGTATGTTACTCACATGCTTTTGTTTTGAAAAGTCTGTTATTGGCTTCTGTGGAACTGGAAGATAATTGGCATTTGGAAAAGCTAAAACAGACATGGAGAACGGTAAAAATCTGTGTACTTTACAGTTCATGTACCAACTTAGGTAGCAATATTAACAATTCTGTCTGAAAAAAAGAAATTTTGACTGCAACAAAACTTTTAAACCCCCTTTGTTCAAGACGATTGCGTCATTTCTCCATTTATCATCAGATCTGCTCCATGTGTTCACTGTCCTGCTGTTCTCTAGCTGGTTACTTCAATGCAGCTCTATCTAGTGGCACAGATGTGTAACGACAACAGAAAGTCTAGTCCTTGATTATGAAACAACACCCATTTTTGAGAATATGACTTCTAGATTAAAATATCATCCTATACTGTATTTGGGTCAATATGATAGTTTGATCAAGGACTTATTAAGCAACGGATGGGCAATGGTGGGAAATGAGCATCAGAAGATTCTGTGCTCATCATGATCTGAGAAGAAAAAGACTTGTGTCAGACGCAGAACTGGAGAGGCTTTGGTTCATCTACAGTCATGGAAAAAATTATTAGACCACCATTTTTTCTTCACTCTCCTGTTCATTTTAATACCTGGTACCACTAAACGTCATCATGTGACTAAAACAGACAGAAAAGAAAACACTGAATGCATAAAAGCAGTGTTTTTGGCAGTACAACGCCATAGCTATTGATGTAAAAACTTAAGTGATTTAGGTTATAATCAAGAAAACCATGGAAAATGGTAAGAAATCAGCTCTTAAATAAAACTCTTATGAGCAATCTTTGTGGTTATCATTATGTTTGTCCAAACAAATATACCTTTAGTTGTACCAGGCATTAAAATGAACAAGAAACTGAAGAAAACAAGGTGGTCTAATAATTTTTTCCATGACTGTATATATGAGCTGAGTTTTCATTCAGATTTCCACAATATTGCAAATATTATAGTATGTGATTCCAGCGCCATCATGCTACCTGAACTGCTGCACAAAGCCATTTCAGGGTCACGTAAACCAGACAATTAAATATTAAAAACAATTTCAGTCCTGTGGCCCGTTTTTTTTTTTTTTTTTTTTTTGATCCAAGTTAAAATTGAAATATATGAAAAAAACAAGCATTTTTTTAGGTTTTTTTGTGTTAGATAAAAAAAAACAAAAAACAAACAAAATGTCACTTTTTTATTTTTTTTAATTTTTGATTGACAATTAAAAATGGAAAGAACGAATGATACACAGATTGATAAAGTTACTGAACTTTAACATGGACATTTTCATTTTCTCCCAGACGGAGGATTCAACAGAAACAAGGTTATTTGTAACAACTGACAAGTTGAACTCCCCGTTAAAAGTTTCTGCTGTTCCCTCAGAAATTACCTGTTTTAATGTTCTGATTGTGGCTCAGGATTTTGTTGGTAGACCTTTTTTGTCATGAAAAAAACAGGATGACGTTAATGTCCTGGCAGTGGCAATAAGCTTTATTTTATTTGACATTTTTTAAGATGAGATTTACACTAAATATGTGTTACTGACAAGTGCTGATGTTAAAAGTGTTTGAACAACAAATATTATGGCACTTTAGTTCATATGGCAGCATTTAAATGAAAATGCACTTTACACTACTTTTGAATTCATTATTTGATTTTCCGTACACAATGCGATTAATCAGGAAAATCGTGCGATTAATCGCGATTAAAATTTTTAATCGTTGCCCAGCCCTAGTAATTACACATAAATTAAAAGGGATGATTGGTGTTACATACATTTTTTTTTTAAAGACTTTATATGGTTCTAGTGGCCTTCATTACTGAAAGTTAAGAGACAGGAAAGGGGCTCAGACACGCAGCAAAGGATCGCAGGCCCAGGAGTCGAACCCACGACTGCTGCAGGAGGACGATGGCCTCTAGGTGCTGCTGCTCTGACAGCCCACTTCTAGACTGAACCTCTCCTCATACGTGGTTCAAATCTCTCCTAAAACAGTCTGGATGGTTTACACACATCCACCACAGGTGAATGCAAAGCCGATGCACGAGTCTGAGCTCACTCGTGGCGTTTTTATTTTCTCATGTCCTACTTCCTGCCAGCTCAGGCTGCAGTTCAGAGCGGCTGGGACTTTCCTTTCAGTCCTTGGTGGCTCTGGACACGGTGACACGGTTGGGTTGTCTGAGAGTTATTAAGCTGGCAGTCATTGCAGATGCCAGATGAAGGTACTCAAGCACGGATAGAGAAGTCGTCTCATATTCTGTTCCCTGTAAAACTGTCAACCGGTGGCCCTCCGCTGAAACATCTACTGTTTAAATGAAATACTCAGGGTGAGGATGAGGCTGGGGTTAATACTAGAAACATTAGTGAACAATCATTGTTAATGTTCTGGTTGTTTGGGCAGAACATTGCTATCGAGAGTAAAAATGAGAACTGGACTAAACTCACTTTCAAAAGTGAGTTTGTAAAACCGGCTGCATATATTTCCGATGCGACGTCTGTTGCATTATTTACATGCGTTTTAATTGTGTTGTTGAGCAGCTTTTTGTTTTTGAATACTAATGTGACCTGTACTCAAGCCAAGCCTCGTCTCCAACAGCAAACCAAAATAATCATGAGTGGACTGTTTCTGTACAGCCATAAGCAATCTGTAATCAGTCTCAGTTAAATGTTCATGTTCGGTCACACACAGTCAACAGAAAGATGAACGTATGACTAATGTGTGGTGGGGTTTCTAATTCATCATCCATGAAGGGAAATTCAGTTCCTTCATGGATGAAGGAAAATTCTGGATGATTAATGAAGGCGACACTGAACAGCGTCAAAGCAGCTGCTTTCTCAACTAGTTTTTAAGGAAACTGATTTTAAGTGATAAGAGGTGTTTATAAATCCTCGTGAGGATTTAAATCACTCTTTAACGCAGTTCACATGCAATCAATGAGTTAGTCTTTTTTTTTTTATCTTTATGGTAGTTATGCAGAAATAAGAAGGGCTTAAAAATGTCCGCGTCCCCTGATTATTAGCTTTGTGCCAGGAGGTAAAATTTTAAAATCTGGCCACTGTTGGGAGGAACAGCACCGAACATTTCACTGCAGTGGTGTTGGACGCCAGACAAGGATCTATCATGTAAAACAGCAACTGAACACATCTAAATCAACTGGGTGAGACTGAGCCAATGGAGGCATTTTCAATAGACACTTTGGGCCCGATCTTCTACCAGATCTCCTAAAGCAGCTATTAAGGGATAGCGGGTAGTGGGAGGGGCGTTCCCCGCAAAGAATGCAATCTTCCTCCTTGCTAAACCTGATATCCCACCTGTGCTGCCCGCTACCCGCAAACTCAGTATCTTGCAATCGCGGGTAGCAGGTGGTCAGACCACCGCATACTAAACCTGCGATCGCAAGATACCAAGTTGGCGGAAAGCGCAAGAGACACACCCATTGCCACACCTACAATGTGAGTAAGGGAGTCGGCATCACAGGTAGCGGCTTTAGGGAAGCGGAAGATTGCATTAGCGGTTAGCGGAGGATCCTAAACCCGCAATTTGCGGGTAGCGGCTAGCGGGAGTTGTATGATCGGGGCCTTTATGTTTGCATGTGAAAATAAGGAGATGAGATGGAGAGCCCGGTTTGCGGTTTACTTTTAACGCAAATAAAGAGGAAATCAGATAATATTAACAAGCTACATCTTTTTTTATCCACATAATAGACTTTAGTTTAACATTCGTAGGCGAAAAATCGATCCTTGCAGATTCACGACTTCGCTAAAAACAGATCGCTGACACACATGGTCACAACTTTACTGCTGAATTTTCCGGTCGCTTTGCGCCGTTGGGAAAAGAAGCTGGAGACTGATGACACCGCTCAGTTCTCAGTTTGAAGGAGATTCATCTGAAGCGTCTGCATTTCTGCACGTTGTGGAAATACGGCACACAGCGAAGTGGAATCACGGATCAGAGGCCGCTGCTCTGAAATGGCCTTCAATGAGTCTTATTTTTTTTGTTTGTTTTTGCAGGGTCATGTGGGGCCCCAGGGCCCACTTGGACCTTCTGGACCAAAAGGTGAAAAGGTACGTAATTTCTCACTCTTTTTTTGCTGTCGTTAACATCTGTGTGCAGTTTGATTGTGTTTAATGAGCTCTGGGAGCCTGTTATGTAGCACATTGTCTTTGACTACATGGTCTTTTTTTTTTTTTCGTTCTTTTTTGATGCACTGGGACTTGACTTGACTCCCTAATTAGTGCTTTCTTTGACTGTGTGTCCTTGCAATATTCCCAAAGTTATCCCTAATTTGATCAATGGTCTGAACTCGGGCACAGCCAATTAACTCAGCATCATCAAATGTATATAATTAGCCAAGCACCTGGACTCCTCTTCTCATAATTTTGCCGATAATAGCCAAATAATTTGTGTTTATTTGACAGGAGTGCAATGTAATGTGACACAGAGCACCAGAGTTTAGTCAAACACTGATTTGCATTTTTTTTTTTTGTCTTTATCCCTGAGCAGAAGCTATCTGGATATGGGGATTTGTTGTTTCCTTATTGCCAGTATTCTCAGTATAATAGCTGTGTTTGTCCGCTAATTAAATTGATATCATGGTATCACGAGGGGTCACTGAAAAATGTATGACTGTCAATTTAGTGCCAAGCAATCTGGCACTAAATCTATGCTGCAGATGCGGATTTGAATCAGTTATATTTGAACCTCAAACGCTATGGTTTATTGCTTTCCATCCATGCAGTTGTCTTTGGCTCACATCCATCACTAATTATCCTACTTTTTTTTTTAGATTCCATGTAGGACCCTTTGCTTGTTAATTTCATCTGACATATGTGCAACATATAACTATTTAAATTATACACACATCTGTAGCTATTGTTTATTGAATTCCATAAAAAAAAAAACCCTGGAGCAAACACTGCCTCCATTTATGTGAAATGAGATCATTGCGGGTAATAGCTTGTGTAATGATTTGCTATTTCTACGAAGGGAGCATCCGGTGGGTTTTGAGCAAACATGCCACACATGCATTGCCGCTGCACACACAACTGGATGTTCAGAATATGCTTTTTACTGAAGTTGTGTGTGTTTTTTTTTTTTAAATATCGCTTGGTTAGGGAGAACAGGGAGACGACTGCAAGGCTGAGGGTCCTCCAGGCCGCCAAGGTGACAGAGTGAGTTTCTTACGTGGGCTGTATTTGTGTGTGCTGTTCATTGTGGTGTCACGAATTGTTGAGCTGTTGTTCGTCACCATGTGACCCCAGGGTCCACCGGGAGTCAGGGGAGAGAGAGGCGAGCCAGGTGACCCCGGATACACCGTAAGTGGGCAAAAAACACAAAAACCAAAGACACAGTGATACTCCCGTTTTCACGTGAGCCTGAGGTGAATTTGGATGAAATGCATGTAAAATGCAGGGAATTGTATTTCTCAGGGTCAGATGGGCATAGACGGACCTCGAGGTGAAGCTGGTGCCTCCAGGGCTTCCTGTAGGTATCCACTTTCAATCTCCTAAAATGTGAAACTTACGTCTTCTTACGCTCTTCTGTGGAACTGTCCAATTAAAAAAATGTGATTTGCAATGATCAAATCAAACAGTAATGATCATTTCAGGGAAACCCTGGGCCAAAGGGACGACCAGGACGGAAAGGATCCAAAGGTGATCAAGTAAGGACATGAATATAGAGTTGTATAATTATCAGTGTGAGGTTTTGTGTGATATCATGAACGCCATCATATCAGAAATGTGGAACATGAACTCTTTACACTTCAGGGTCTGAAAGGAAAGTCAGGGTTACCGGGAGCATCCGGGGCCAAAGGACCACCAGTGAGTTCCTTTCCACGGTCAAGTTATCAAGATCTTAAGTGTCTTTGGCATAAAGATTTCTTATTATCTTTTGCAAGGGTCCTGAGGGCCCTCCTGGCCCACGTGGGGTCCTGGGCAGGGAGGCTCTCGAGGGTCCGCCTGGAGTGGATGGCCTACATGGTAAAGATGGCAGTGAAGGAGTCAAGGTGGGCACGCCGTCAGCGGCTCTAGTTTCAGTCGGAGGAAACAACACGAGCTCATCGCTTGTGTTCTGTGTTCAGGGGGAGCAAGGAGAAGATGGAGAAGTGGGCTTACCTGGAAAACCTGGCCAGCAGGGTGAAAAGGGTGTGACGGGACTTCCAGGAAGTCAAGGCTCCATTGGTCCAAAAGTGAGAAGTTTTTTTTTTTTTCCTTTCCCTCATGCTGAGAAAGATTTGATCTCCACATTAAGTTACAGCTCAAGAACCGAACGGTTCAAAGGCAGGCGGATTTATTACTAATAACATAAGTTGTTGCCAACAGGTCTTAACGCTCTGGAACAGCTTCTCTTGGCCTTTAAGTCTTGGTATTTGGAAACTTTTTGTGATTTCAAATGCCAAAGTCTGCATGACACCTTTATGTCCTCATTCATGAGTCTCATCCAGCAGTATTGTCAAGTTAGTGTTGCAACGACAGTAATGAATTGGCAGTCTTTATTTTCATGGCCTTGCCAATATTATATGAAACTTAAACTGCTTGACTGTGACAAACACTAATATGTTTTTTTTTTTTTTATCAGTTCTGTGGTGTTAAAGAGCTTTCAGCTCCGTGCACATTCCTCTGATATTCTGTCCAATCTGATGTGGTCATATTTTGGCAGTCGACACGTAAAAATGTATTGCATTTGGATACTAATTGAGATTTTGTTCTCCTATGTCATATGTGTCAAACACAAGGCCCCACACCATTTTATGTGGCCCTCGAGAGCTTGTGCATTATTGGGTTACATATTAAACCAATATGATAAGACTTAATATAAGCTTACATCAATTTTGACAATAAACTACATCTCCCACAATGCATTTCGTTACCCACAACGATAACGGTATCAGAACTGATGGACTTCAGAAAAACCTTTACAAACTAACCCCAACATGTCCAAGAAAAGAAAAAATTGATGCACAAGGAAGGCAGCTTCTTGGGAAAACGAATACAAGTCTGTACCTCAAGGTTAAAAAAGTCTGTCTTTTGTGTAATGAGGCGGTGTCAGTCAGCATTTTGACAGCAAAGACGGAGCTAAGTATGCTAAATTTAGCCCACAAGAAAAACAAAGAATCGCTTCCGCCTGTGTAAACCAAGGTAATGGATACTCAGTCCGTTACCTTGGCAACGGACCCTTTAAACATCACCTGTGCGAGAGCAGGTTTACAACCACAAACCCTGAGTTTAATATAATAATGAGTTCAATATTTGAAACTTGAATACATCTGAAATACGTTTATTAGCTTTAATCTTCAACGAGTACAGAGCAAATCATTTCAGTGTCTTTACTGAGCTGCTCTTTTTTTATTTAGAAAATGTAAACAAATCTAAGTTTGACGTCAGTAACACATTCAAAAAGAGTTGGGAAAGAGGCACGTTTGCTATAATTTCACGTCACACTTCATTTCAGTGGCACTTGAGAGTCTTTTGGGTCTCCTACCTGAGTACCGTGGAACATAACGTGTACGGGCGCTGCACTTGAACTCAACCGGTTCTTTGCAGATCTGTGCTGTTCTGGTCTTCCACGCTCTAGTGGCCTCCTCCAGTTATTCCAGGCAACGTCCACAGGATCACCACCAGTGTAGCCATCGGTGCTGAGCTTTTCCTTGTTGAAAAGATCTTGTTGAAACCCAACACGTCGACATTCGTCCTCTCTCTGAATCAGTGCCTTCCATCTTCTCTGGGATCTTCCATTTCACCCAATGTGACGTCAGCTATAAAGGGATGGATGCATAACTTCTTTGCTTTGGAGCTATGATGCATACACTCCGCAGCATTGCAGTAATGCACCTCAGGTTGTTTAAAGGTAGAAAATGACATAAAATGAATGATCTATATCGCTTGTTGTGGTGGATATTTCCACAAAATGTCCCAAATGCTACCTGGCAGATTAAAAATAGCGTTCACTTACTTGTCATTTGTACTGTGCTGATTTTCAGAGGAGACGTGTCCTTCATGACTGAGTGATGCTAAATGCGATTAGCGGCGACCACTGCTGAGAAGGCCTTGAAGCGTCGGGAAATGAGAGCTTGCTTGCTTTAATGTTTCGAGCTGTCTCGTCTCACCGGTTCGAGAGTTTTGGGGTGGAGATGTAAGGATGTTATTCATGTGTGGCTTTCCAGGGTGATGGAGGTCCACCAGGCCAGATTGGTCCAGCGGGTAAGAGAGGCTCCGGTGGCGGAACGGGATTACCAGGAAAACAAGGAGATCTGGGAACGAAAGGCCAACCGGTTAGCGCTGCTTTTCCCGTTAAGTTCAATTCCTTTCATCACTTGGATGAGCATTGATCTCCATACTTTACCGTATTTCTGTTTTTATCAGGGGGATATTGGTGAAATTGGATTTCCAGGGGTGTTCGGCCTGTTTGGACCAAAGGTATACTCCATGCAGTTTTAAAAACCAAAGTTTTATTTTTCAACTCCTTACCCACATGGAAGGGAAAATTATAATTATGGGTTTAACTTGCCTTTCAGTTTAACTAGTTTTTTGTAAAGTTTAAACATTTTAAATTGTCTGGAGGTCCATTAGGTTATATTGCCTTTGGGGAAGATTGGATATTAAAAGTGCACGTATTACTGTAACATGCCCAGATATGACATCTGCCATATATAATAACCAGTAGACAAAAAACAGTAGACTTTATTACTTCAAGTCTTTAATTCAAAACTCTCAGGGGGAAGTTGAACTTTTTTTTATTTTTTCTCTGCAGGAGAAGTGTGCTAAACAGCTCTGTGTATTCAGTAGTTGTTCTAAATCAGAAACAGTTGGTGAAGATTACAGTAAAGTCTTTGGATGTGGTGCAGAGATGAGTTTAGGAATCTCAGATCAGTTGCTCTTATTGTTTTAAATAACTAAGATTTAACAAGTTACGCAACCCTATAAATTAATCTGAATTTTGTTATTGTTCTGGTAGTTTTATAAAAAAATTTACCTCACCACAAAACCCCCCCAGCTGTTTTAGGGTTTTAGGGTGGTTAAAGCTGAGGTCAGATTCATTTACATAACACATTCAGAAACAACTAAAGTTGACCAGAGGACTTTTAAATCAATCAAACATCTGCAGTACCAAAAACAACAAGTCACCAGAAGACAATAAAACATTCTGAACATCAGCACGAGAGTGAAGGAACATTAAAATACTGAAACATACCAGCTCCAAAGTAAATTTGAGTCAAAAGCCGATGACAAAGAGCTGAGTCTTAAGCAGCAACTTGAACTTGTCTGCAGTCCGTGACTATTTAGAAAAGTAATCTGTTCCATAGCTTTGGGGCAGCCAGCGCAAATGTTAAATCACCTCTGTGGTTTTAATTTATTTCTCAGAGCAACCGGCTGGTTGACTTGCAGGGATGTAGATGTGCAAAGGATATGATTGATAAAAACTTTAAAAGTAAATGGGAAAATCAGTTCAAAAATAGGCAGCGAGCCAGCGGCGGATGCCACGACTGGAGTTACACGATCACGCTATTTTTTTTATGCCATTTAAACTATTTGCATCTGCTCCACAGAAGACTGATGCAAACTGACGTACAGTGCATTGCACTAATCTGCTCAAGTGGCGATAAAAGCGTGAATAACTTTATTCCTGGTCTTTGAAGGGTGTGATAACGCTCCACCTTGACGATCAATATTTGTGGGCAAAAAGCTCGATTTGACAGCTGCACTGATCTGCCTGTCCGACGTAAAAGAGCTGCCAGCAGTGACGCCCAAAGTTTCTGACGACAGACTGACTACGTGGAGCCGACGGGCCAACAGCGCTCACAGAACTGGCAAGCGGGTCGGACTTTTCAGACAAATGACTTCAGTCTTGTTTTCATTAAGATTAAGAATGTTGTTTAGTGGGCAGATAAATGTTTAATGTCTGGAACGACACCCAGAGCCATTTGCAAACCTGGTTCCAACTTACTGCTCAGTAGATACTGTTCCTCTGCTGACATGAAGGTATGTCACCACTTCAGGAAAAAAAAGCTACCTCTGTATACTTAACACTCGAGTTTAACCTCTAACTTCCACATCTTTCCCAGTAATCCTTGTTAATGTGTTTCCAGGGACCCCTGGGAGACAGCGGCCCAGCAGGGATACAGGGACCTAAAGGACCACGAGGTTTGATGGTAAAATTAAGATTAATGGCAGTTTGCAGATTCGGTGCAGTTTTTCAGCTGATGCTGGTCCACTGAACTCTTACAAACTGCACCCCTGGCATGAAAGATAAGCGCTCCCTCCTCAGACGCTCCATCATACGTGTGCCCTTGGTCGCTAACGTGCCTCTGCTTCCCAGGGCGTGGAAGGAGCTCTGGGCCCCGCTGGCATCATCGGGCCCAGCGGTCATCCGGTATGTACCTCATCTTTCATCCCATCTGCCCAGCTTTATGTGGCCTCTCTCTGTGTTTGTTGGCAGTGATAGAGTGATCGCCTGTCTCCCTTCTCACCATCAGGGACCCCAGGGTGACAAAGGAAGCCGAGGGGAGACGGTGCGTGGCGCTGTTTTGATGAATCCCTGTCTGTCTGCACTGTGAGCACAGAATAGGATGCTTAGTATGGAGACGGCGCGGCCCCCAGCCTCCTCTGCCTTCGGCACTTTTCTTTTTCATTTCCCATTGTGCTCCGCTGTTTGTTGTTCCACTCGCACTGACACTTAGCTGCTGTGGAAATCCTGTCAGTGTGATAAATGTTAGCCGCTTGCTCGTCTCAAGCTTGTTAAGAGGTTTGTTGAGTGTTCATTCACAGGCATAATTCACAGCTGTGCTCTTAAAGCGGCCACGTACCCGTACAGTTTCGCCGCGTGAAAATGGGATTTGCTTGTGTGGAAATGAGATTTTCTGAGTCGAAAAACTTGCAGGAAGAGCAAAAGGGCCATTCAGTAACAAAATGCAGTTGATAACGACAAAATATGAGTAAAATTCTTGACTGGTCTGAAATTTGGCTCGCTTTGATTTGCATAATTGATTTAATTTCCTTTTATCTCCGTCAGGGATTGCAAGGACCAAGAGTGAGTAATTATTCACATCTGAATCATTATTCATTCCACAGCTTGAGAAGTAATGAATGAATTATATAGTATCATATAAAACCTAAATTACACAGTGAAGCCTAACGTCGAGCTGGACTTTTTTCAGGGATCTCCGGGCCCTCAAGGACCACCTGGACCACCAGTGAGTTCTTTCTTTATGTGTCAATGAATCATTTTTCAAATGTACCCAGATGGCACTTTTTGTGTTTAACAACATTTTAGCTATTGTTATATAAGTCACAGTTATATAATGAATATGGAAAGTGTCGAAATGCATAAAAATACATTCAGGCTCCAGTTTGAGAGGGCTCATGTCCTAAATGAAAGGATCGTTGAGGCGGACCCATAAAGCATTCATAAAAAGCTTGTGTTTATTTTGTCAAGGCTCCTGAACAGGCACCGTCTGCCTGGAGCCCATGGACATCAGCCAATAATGGCTTTCCTGCTTTGTGATACCTCGCCAGGCCCTTTCCACAGCTGTCTCCAGTTTTATTATATTTTTCCTCCCGTAAGTGAAATGCATCTCGATCGCAGAGAGCTCTGATTGATTTGTGCATTGCACAGCAGTTCACTTCTTGACCTTCAAAAACCCCCGCGTTGCTTTCGCGGTGCGTCTCGCCTCTGTATCCATCTATCTTACGAAACGCTGTTCAATAACCTTTTCTGCCTTTGGCTGATTCTGAGCAGACAATATATCCTTGTACTCTTCGGTATTTATCCAGCTGCATCCATCATTTGTAGCATCCATCCATTATTAGCACTGGATGCTATCCGTGCCCACGGCGTCACGCCTCTTCCACGCACCGGCGATGTTGGATCCTTCAGAACAAAAGCAAGTCCAAGCTGCTGCTTTGCTTTTGATTTTACCTTCAATTTAATCTGTTTGACAAAAATAGGGCATGCCATCATTGAGGAATTTAAAGCAACCATAAATGCCCACGCCATAATACTGCCTCCACCATGTTTGAAACATGATCTGCACTTTTCTCTTCCAGTCATTCTGATACTCGTTTGTCTTGGTGTCAGTCTGATTTTTTTTTTTTTTTTTTTGGCCTCCCTGATCTTCCAGTGGTTTGCACCTTGTTGTAAACCTTTTTTTTTTTTTTTTATGTGCAGGACTTTTGTTTTGAAGTGTTTTTCTTCACCAAGAAGAAGATTCTCCAATCATCCACTTTAGTTGTCGTCCACGTTCTTTCAGGCTTTTTTTTTTTTTTAAACATGCCAAACTGTTGATTTAAGTACAACCTAAAGTTGTTGCTCTCTCTTACAGATTTATAGTATTTTTTCCAGCCTCATGATGGCCTCCTTCGCCTGCACTGATATCTACTTGGACTTTGTTGCTCCAGTCAGACCCCTTAAATCAAAGCTGAAACTCTACACTTTGATCACATCTTGACTGTTTTATTGCAAGTCCATTGTGGTGGCGTACACAAGTAAAATCATTAAAACTGTGGCAAATACATTTGGACCCAACTGTGTTTGACATTTTAAACATGGTCTTTAGACTGTGATCTTGCCTTTCTATTCTTGAGGCTTACGAATGCTTAGCAGCATGTGGTGAAACCAACTGTATTTGCTCTTCTTTAGTCTGCTCATCTTTGTTTACTTGGGTAATAACGTCCCACCTCCTGGAGGGAGTTCGCCACTTGGCGAGATGGTGATTGATTTACTCTCACCTAATGTGCTCTCTCTCTCTCTCTCTCTTTGTTGTGATTTTTTCAGCACGAGGTTGACTTGTTTCACTCACACCGAGCGGCTCCTTTGAATGCACTTTGTGCGTTCACAGCAAGGATTTGCAAATACCGTGTTTGGAATCGGCTCCAAAATTAAATCTGCTTAAACGATGAAGAAATACTGACAGAACAGTCCTCATCAGCCCATGAAACAGACGTCTGTTCTCCGTCTACCAGTCTACTTGTTAAATACTTGGAATTATCCTCTCATTTTGACGTGAACGCTCTCAAAGTGAAGCTGAAAGTCTGTACTTTAAACTCATTCCCATGTTCATATGAATGTCACCTTGAATACTGCATGTTTATGTAAACTGTTAAAATGGTGTCCAGATATACATTTACAGAGTTCAAGCACATCTGAAATAGCTGTTCTTCAGATGAGCATCGCGTCTTACAGACATACGGTCGCTCTGACTGATTTACTGTCTCGCAGCTGTCAGTCTGATAGTGCCTGACTGACGTCTGAGTGGTGTAACAAAGCTCGGTTTTGATGCCAGCGACTCTTCGTAGGCATCGGTGTGTGCAAACGCGCTGAAATGCCGCTGGGTTTCAGGCCGAGCCTTGTCATTTTCTCAGCATACTGCTGATCAAGAAACTGATAAATGTTTTACAAACAGCTGATCTGCACTGAACGCGGGTGAATTATTCCCATCAACAGATTGACATTTCATTGAAAGATGGGTTCATCTTTAAGTTTGGTCGAAAAAAAGAATAATTTCTAGGACAAAAAAAAAATGCACTTTTTACATCAACACTCTAAATTTCAGTAGGGGATAATCTTTCTCGTTAGACCTCCTGTTTTCACACCGTGATCTAATGGAGGAGCTCACAGCTCATGATTTATTTCTTGTGCAGTCATGCCTCATTTGCTGTGCATTCATTATGGTCTCACTGCTGATCTTCACACTGAGTGAGATTTGAACGCCACCAGTTTACAATCGCAAATAAAGACAAAGAAAAAAGAAAAAGTTGTGGAGATGCAAAGAAAAGTAAAAGCAGCCATTCCCACTTTCACCTTGAACCTTATTCCTTATTATAAGTTTAACACAAGATATCTGATGTAAATAACTCATCAACCTTATTTCATTTAACACACATTTAATGGAACGCTGACGGCAAGTATTAAGTAAAAAATTAATGTTACTTGAAACAGCTGATGCCTACATGTAAAGGTGATCATTATATGAAACATATGCAGTTTCTATGAAAGTCCATGAAGATCTTTAGTCTGCAAACAAAGCATTAGTGGCAAGTGATCACTTCCTGTCGTGCTAAAAATGAGCCATGTTAACCTTGACCAGAGGCCTTTAAAATGTCATTTTGATTTGGACATTCGTGCATTTTATTTCAGGAAGAAAAACAAACTTGAGAGTGTTTGCAAGAAGAATAGGACGTAATACCTGAAATGCTTGATTGGTAGCTTCAATGGCACCAGCACAATATCAGAAACCCATCGTCTCAGCACATTTTGAAATGTGTTTCATGAGAAAAAAAGATTAAATATATTAGGTTCTTACTGTCTTTTATTTAACAATAAAGGTTTAAATTAAAGTTAGAATGGTGACATGTTCATATATATATATATATATATATATATATATATATATGAGTGTAAGCAGACCCAAGATTTATGGGCAAGATTTATTATTTGATTGCGCGATGTCACATGTTGCTCACATGCTTTTATTTTGAAAAGTCTGCTGCTGGCGCTGCGGAAACGAATTGGTGGAAAAACATGCGAAAAAACAGAACTCGTGTATAAACATGCACTTTAAATTCAAGTCCCCTGTAAAGGAAATTTCAATGGTGAATTTTTTTTGTGCTTCACACTTTCTAACAGGGACAGTTGGTTTCTGAACATAGACTGGTAATGCTGCTCCCCGTTAAAGGTTTCCGCTGTTACCTCAGAAATGACCTGTTTTAATGTTATGATTGTGGCTCAGGATTTTGTTGGTAGACTTTTTTTATTTTTCATAAAACAATAAAATAACATTAATGCCCTGGCAGTTGCAATAAGCTTTATTTTATTTGACATTTTTTAAGATGAGATTTACACTAAATATGCATTACTGACAAGTGCTGATGTTAAAAGTGTTTGAAAAAAAAAGGTTATGGCACTTTAGTTCATATGGCAGCAGAACATTTAAATAGAAATTCACTTTACACTACTTTTCAATTCATTATTTGATTTTTCTGTATACAATGTGATTAATTGTGATTACATGAAAACGAGGTTTAAAAATTATTGATCTTTGATCTATTGAACTATTTATCTTTTTCTCCCACTAGGGTCTTCCTAGTTCTGCACTTTTACTGGTAAGTCTGTTGAGTGATTTCATCATTATTTATTTATCTATTTTTCTCATCGTAAGCTAAAACTGTTCTGCTCACAGAGACACGAAGCTCTTGGAGCCACCTTTGACCTCCTCATTGATTCCCATGCTGCATTGATGCAAGAGGTGAGTTGTGAAGGAAACTATCCTACTGTTTAACTGCATCACTGCACCTTTCTTAAGGACCACTCAGTCAGTAACAGGATATTTGCAAGCAGTCACTTCTTATCGGCTATTCTGTGATACATTAGCCCCTGCCAAACACATTACCGTGGGATATAACACATTAGTGACAAAATCACTCTATTGACACGTGCACGTGCAAGCTACTGAACGTTTTCATCTAAAGACTCCATAATGCTCATTTTCACATGAACAGAATGCAGAACTGCCCATGTTGGACCAAGGTGCAGAGATTTTAAAGACCCTGCAGCATCTCAGCACGCTCATCCAGAGTCTGAGGAACCCTCTGGGAACCCGCGACAACCCCGCCCGCATCTGCAGAGACCTCTACAACTGTGAACAGCGGATGTATGACGGTGAGGAACCGTTACGGTGGGTCCATCCAGTGGCGAACCTGTCCTTGCTTCGGGTAATCCCAGTTTTCTGCTGTTATCGACAGGCGCTTACTGGGTCGACCCAAATCTTGGCTGTAATGCTGACAGCGTTGAGGTGGTGTGCAACTTCACTGGTGGAGGACAGACTTGCTTGAAACCTCTCACAGTGTCAAAGGTTGGTTTGTTTGTTTTAATCTTTTTTTTATGCACCACAGCTAAAAGCAAGAGACAGGAAACTGTAAATATGTATCACTTGGAAACAAACAGGATAACTTCAGGAGCGGATGATTAATCCATGATCGTATGCATTTTTGTGGAAAAACATTCCTACATTCTTTGTGTTTATAGAAATAAGATTTCTAGAGAAGGGTCATGTGAGCGCATCATGTCGTTTGTGACGAATAAATGCACAGATGATCATTTCTGGCTCAGTACAATAAACCTTTAGCACTATTTGGACGGGCCGTTCTAGTATTAAATCTAAAGGCATTTGGTCTTCAGACTTGGCCGCCATCACAGACACGCTCAGCTGGCAACTAAAACCTCAGGAATTCCTAATCTACCCATCATCCTTTGGAGTTATATTTCATCCTCGAGATATTGAATACACGGTACAAATATGGGCCGGCCCATTTCCTGCTGAAATTGCAAGTGAAATGATGACATTTTACAGTCATACTTGAGGGGCAATCTGTGATCCAGATGTAACCCAATCAGATTCAACTGGAGCCTGTCATCAGCTTCCAAACCGAAGACGTTTGTCTATTTCAGAGTCTGTCTTTCATTATTTTAAATGAAGCCATGCTGACTGTTCTCTTTGAAGAGTAAATGCTCAATTTGTGGTTAAAACAATTATGCGCTTTAAATTTCACCAAGATTAGAATATGAAGTATCCAGACATCTTATATGGAGTGATTCTGTGGTATATATTAGTTTTTTCATGTCATGTAATTGTTATATTCTGACCATATTCCTATAAACGGTTCAAAATGAACATCTCTGAAAATGCCCCTGCTCTACAGTTGGAGGTAGGAGTGGGCCGCATCCAGATGAACTTCATCCACCTCTTGAGCACTGAGGCTGTGCAGCACATCACCATCCACTGCCTCAACACGCCCGTGTGGGCGGCAGGACCTTCTCTGCAACCTTCATCCAGGGCTGTGAGCTTCAAGACGTGGTCAGGGGAAAGGATTCAGGCAGGGGACCTCCTGGAGCCGCTCATACCCACGGATGACTGCTGGGTACACTTCTTCTTCTTCTTCTTTTTTTTCTACTCATTGTGACAGAGATAAAATTTCTCTGTCTTGATCCAAATGATCCTCCACAGCCCTCATGATCCTCCAGAGACCTCATTTAAAAATTTAAAAGGAATTGTTTGGGAGAAAGCATCGATGCTCTCCAGCAGAGAGCTTTGGTCCTGGGGTCTGGAGACACTTAGTTTAGTTTAATTCATTCAAGAGGAGAAAAGATCTGGAGTATTTTAGATTTAAAAAATAAATAGATTTATTGTTTTGGCCTGTCATCTACACCAACAGTTTTAGGTAAATTAAAACAAACCTTTTGGAAAACTCCCTCCAGGATGGAGGTATACTGATACTCTGAAGTCATGTCATCTTGGGATCACCAGAGGCTTTTGGCATCATTGCCGTTGCGTGCATGCAGAGGTTTACCGCAGAGATGATAGCAGTGTGCTTCATAATTTAAAAAAAAGAGGAAACCCAGATGAGGCATGTTTGAGAGATGCTTAAACTGATTTTTATTTTGGGGGGATTTTTTTTTTTTTTAAATGTGGACAGAGGCTGATCACTTGTCAGTCTTGTTAATTAAATCTAAACAACTCAGGCTCTGAAAATCAGCACCTTTGTGCAGCAAGTTCAAAAGACTTAAATAACTTTCCATATAGTATATAAATATACAAACTAATAATCATGTAACCTATCGGCAACCACTACAGAGATCCTAGTGAACCAGTGTTTGTTCTTTCCATGTTGTTAATCAAATCACCTGCCTACAGTAAAAAAAAAATCTCATGATGCTAAGAATCAGAGTCCAAAAGATCTCAAAAACAGTTCATGTCTTAACCTAAAATATCAGGAATGGATGGAATTTTGTTCCAAGTGCTCACAGCATCAGGAAAGTAAAGAGCATTTGTCTAAAGTTTATATACAGTCTCCACAGACCTCATGATCCTCCTCAGACCTCATGATCCTCCACAGCCCTCATGATCCTCCACAGCCCTCATGATCCTCCATAGACCTCATGATCCTCCTCAGACCTCGTGATCCTCCACATACCTCATGATCCTCCATAGACCTCATGATCCTCCTCAGACCTCGTGATCCTCCACATACCTCATGATCCTCCACAGCCCTCATGATCCTCCATAGACCTCATGATCCTCCTCAGACCTCGTGATCCTCCTCAGCCCTCATGATCCTCCACAGCCCTCATGATCCTCCATAGACCTCATGATCCTCCTCAGCCCTCATGATCCTCCACAGCCCTCATGATCCTCCATAGACCTCATGATCCTCCTCAGCCCTCATGATCCTCCACAGCCCTCATGATCCTCCACAGCCCTCATGATCCTCCTCAGACCTCATGATCCTCCTCAGACCTCGTGATCCTCCTCAGACCTCGTGATCCTCCTCAGACCTCGTGATCCTCCACAGACCTCATGATCCTCCATAGACCTCACGAACCTCCTCAGACCTCATGATCCTCCAGACCCCATGATCGTCCACAGCCCTCATGATCCTCCATAGACCTCATGATCCTCCATAGACCTCATGATCCTGCAGACCTCACGATCCTCCTCAGACCTCACGATCCTCCATAGACCTCATGATCCTCAATAGACCTCATGATCCTCCTCAGACCTCAGCGTAAATGAATTCATGAGACCAATGACAATGAAAACTCAGTCAGGTCTGTGGCTCATCCAGCAGGACTGATGCATATATATATTTTAAATATCAAGTTAAATAGCCTTTTTTTCCTGCAAATAAATTGACATCAATTGAATGCAGGAATTTCAGGAATGTGACAGGCTCCGCTGAGAGGGAGAGGTGACTCTGTTTCCATTAGTCTTCTACATAATCTTGTGTGAAGTAACGCACTTGTGACTTTCAGATCCAAGATGGACGCTGGCACCAGACTCATTTCATCTTCGAGAGCCAGGACCCGAACCTGCTGCCGATCGTGGACGTGTACAACCTGCCGGCCACGGAGCCCGGCGCACGGTTTCACCTCGAGGTCGGACCCGTCTGCTTCTTGTAAGGCCCTGGGGTGGGGGCCCAGAGTTCTCCTCACAGAAGAGACAGACTGGAAGATTCTGGATGTGGGGAGACTGATGTTCCAGTGGTTTCCAGAACAAACAACAACCCCCGCCCCCCCCCCCCCTCAATTTTCTTTCTATACAATATGCTTGGACTGCAGAAATAGGAGGTGCCAGATAAAGAACACTCATTGGAATTGCAGATAAGACTTCTGGTGCTTATCAGCCTTTGGAAAATGATAATAAGCTCCCTTCTCAGAGACTCTCTTGTGTGGTACAAGACCCGGTTCCCCCCTTTGGAAGGAAGTAATATGAACTTCTCATACCTTTCATCTCTCAGGCCATGTTGTAACATATTTTCTTCAAGGTCTGTTTCAGTTTTGCTAAAATCGTAACTTTTTTTAAAGAATCTGTACAGGAATATGGATGAGATGCATCTTCAAATTTAGTTACATGTATTTTAATTTTTGGTTTATTTATATATGTATGTGTACTGTATATTGTGATATAAAGTGCAATGATTATTGTTATTATAATTTCAAAAAAAAAAACATCATTAGGGGTATAATAGAGTATGAAATCACATCACTCATTCAGGTATGCAGTGTGCGTCAGACACGGAGACGTAATTATTTTTGAGCCGTTAGCTGTCGGATGATGAGTGTTTGTGCAGATATCACACAAACAACTGCTGTGTGTTACTGTCAGTGTAAAGGTGGAGCGAAGATTTCCACAATGTGTCAAGATGCTACCTCGTTCTGCACCTCTCGTCTCACAGCAAACACAGGCCTTCAGCTGATGTCACCCGGGATGACACGGAGGTGACGTCTGGTGCTGTGACAGTTGACACTCCGATGATAATCACTTGTCAGCTCTCAGTAAAGCTTTATTTCTGCCTTAAAAAGGGAAGACTGTAAAAAAATAGACACTTGGGCCAAATTTCTTACATTATATTTGCGAGGTAACATTTTCACTATCCTCTGTATGAGTCCAACAATAGAGGCTTTTCTCATCAAAGTATAAATATACAACCATTTATTACAAGAGGAATCTATTTAATTATTTAAATTCTGGTCAGATTTCCACCTCAGTGCTCGACGTCAAGGTTTTTTTTTTTTCTTTCTGTCATTTGGAGCTTTAAAGATGTGGCTGGTCACACCGATCTGTGGACTCACTACGCAACACTACCATGGTACATAAGCTCAGTGTTTGGTCTGTACAGACTTTTTATGCCAAATGACTCCACATGTGATTCAATAAAAGTCTGAAATCTTTGGTGATAAGCAGCTTTCACATTCTTTTAAAAAAAAAAAAAAAAGAAGTTAACATGTTCAGACAGACGGTCTGCTTTAACTCCCTTCTGTTCGTCTCACCCCTGGACCCGTCACGTCCCGCCAGCTACTGCAGTTTAGACATGAAAAATTGGATTTGTGAAACGCCGCCTCTTCTTTCACTGCAGACTTCCTCCTCAGTTCAGCTGCTGTCAGGCTCCAGGTGGATTATTTCCACCTGACTGCAGCTGTGTGTGAAACAAAGACGCGGGGAGACTTAAGAGATTCAGAGCAGTGTATTAGGAGACTGCAGCGCGGCAGCGTGTTTGGTATTATCGTGGGCACATGGCGTGGCGACCCCCGTCTATGGGCAGGTTGACCCCAGTAATGAAGCTGGCGGCGTCGGAGGCGAGGAAGGCGATGCTGTGCGCCACCTCGTCCACCTCACCTGGCCGACCGAGCGCGTGGGTCTGCTTACACTTGTCGAGAAACTGGTGGCAAAGAGACGACAGGGATAGGGGCTGCATGTATAAGATCATTCTTTGGGCATTTTTTTTAGATGTATCTTAAGTCTGTTTTACCTGAGCATACTGCTCCTCATTCAGTCCTGCTCTCTTGTGGACGTCTGTGATGATGACACCAGGGCTGAAGAGAGAAAACCACAGATATAAAGATGCTGATATTCACTGGCAACATGTTTTTAAAGTCATTTTAAGACTGACGAGGCAGCAGCTTAAAGGAGGAATGTGCGAGAACTTTAAATGTAAAAATGCAACAAATTAGTAATTATACGCACCAGACGGAGTTCACTCTAACGTGCTTTGATGCCAGCTCTGAAATAAAGATCAGTTCAGTGATGATGTGACCTCACTGTGAACTTTTACGGTCCTTTAATGATAAAATGGCCCAACTCACCAAGTGCGACGCAGCGTGTAAACTGGTCTATGGCAGACTTGGACATGCAGTAAGCCAACACACCAGGGAACTACGGAGAGGGGAGAAAAAAATACACTTCTCAGAACATATGATGAAGCAGCGTGCTAAAGTGGTGTTGTGAAACTCTGCGTCCACATCTCTAACACCTACAGATCTCTGACCGTTTACACTGGACACATTGACGATGCAGCCTTTGGTCTTGATCAGGTGGGGCACACACAGGTGAGTCAGGTGGTAAACAGATCTGCAATTTAAAAACAAACAAACATGATTTAAGCACATTATTTAAAAAAGTCCTCAGGAATAAATTGAAAGTCCTAATATGAAGTTATGACATACAACCTCTTTAATGGTTTTAGCATAAAAAGAATATAAAAATCATCTGATCATAACAGGTCTTGGTATTCTGCAAATGCAACCTCAGTCAAACAACAACATAAGGTCCCAGCAAATTTACCTCAAGTTCAAACTGTGCAATGCTCACAAATACAAAAAAAAACCTCAAGTGCTCCTACTCAGATGAACAGCTCTCACTGAGGATGATCAACGTTAAAGCCTAAAAGTATAACTTGTTTGGATGGGTTGCAAAGAGAAATCCTCTTCTGTCTAAAAGAGTGAAGTTGTTTGGCCTTAAAGCCCAGAGCAGAAGCACAGCTCATACCCTCTGTTAAGCATGGAGGTGGAAGAATGATGATTTGGGGTTGTTCAGCAGAGTATTCTAGAGGAAACTATGGGGCCATCTGTCTGACGGCTGCAGCCTGGTTGAAACTGGGTTATGAAGAGAGCAAAGATCTGAAGCAGACCAACAAATCAACAACAGAATGACAAGAGAAAAAAGATCAAATTTATGAATGGCCTCCTTAAAGTTCAGACTCAATCCAAGTGAAATGCTGTGGCGGGATCTTGAAAGGGCGGTGCATTAGCTAACGCCCCAGAACCTCAACGAACTGAAGCAATGACCTAAAGAAAAATGGACTAAAATCCTTCCAAACTGACACTGATAAAGTCACACAGGAAACGACCCAATCATGGGATTACTTAGTAATGACCAGATTTTTAGGATTTAAGGATCATTTATTGTCATTTTAACACATGTTAAACATGAAAAAAAAAACGAAATGAGTTACCCTAGAAATATAAAGTAGAATAAACAACATAAAGTATCACAAAATAAGATGAAAATGCAAGTTTAAACTAAGTAATATAACTAAGTAATATATAAGTATTATAAAGAGACAGTAAGGGTTCAAAGTGATGTAGTGTTGTTTAAAGTGGCAAAATGTACAACACTGCAATCTGTGCAGATGTTACAGTACAGTATACAGTCTAGTATGATTGTATTATTGTCTAGTATTATTATTTTTCCTTTTGGATTTAATTTTGTTAAATTATGGCACTGGGAAAATTGTTATAATATTGTTTGTCTGAGGTTGTATTGGTCAGATCCTACAGATCTATAATGAATCCCAATCAGTCCAATCTCAGACTCTCATACTTCAACTCCTCCTGAAGGTAAAATATCCAACACCTGCGGGTGAAGAGACCGCTACGACGACAACTGCAGCATCACAGCTGCCGCCACATATTCACCCGTCTGGGGAGCGGTTCCTCCAGACAAACGTTCCCGAGTCAGTTTCTCCCTCATGAACCGTGTTTTTCTTTCCTATGTTCACCTTCATTTACAGCACATCTTGACCTAACGCAGTGATAAATGTGCTGGCACGAGCTTCATTAGATTCCTGTCACCCATAAAAATGTCTTAATCCACTTCAGAAGGACAGCGTGCCCTTAAAAACCAATCTATATGTATTAGATCGACTTTTGGTTACAGCCATCCATACTGATACATGATGCAGGTTTGTGCGTACGTCGTGCCCGTGCCATTGTAAAAAATGGCTGCACCTGCTATATTTACTCACACAAGAATACACATCCTCTAAACAACAAACACTGCTTCATCTTCAATGAACTGGCAGGTCAGCAGATTTAAAATCAAGTGCAGATCTGGAGATTTAGTCATCGATGCTGCATGTTATGGTTAAAAAAAAAATTCAGACACACAAAAGTCAAGGCTGAAAACAAACAATGAATGGTTGAGATTTTTGGGTTCTCGCTGCTACTTTAATCAACGGTGACTAAAAACAAATGTTTGTGGATTCAACCCCAGGTCTCCGAGGATGTGGGAGTCACTTTTACTGAAACTGCTGCAACACAGAAAAGAGGGACGATTTTATTTTTGAGGAGATGAAATGCAGGGGTGCTAAAATAAGTGTTCACATGGGCTTTGAACATGATAGCATAGCTGGAGGAGGATTACTGGTTATTACAATGACATTATGAGAAAACCTGATTCAATAAGAGCCCATTACATTTAGCATTTGTGTTCAGCGGGGGCGATATATTTAAGGAAAGCAATATACCACGCAAACATGTAAAAGTGGACCAGTTACACTTCTTATGGTCTGCGTTGGCACAACCTCATACTGCTGTCTCTGGGAGGGTGTTTAGTAGGCATGGAGGGGAAACTACACACCGTCGGCTCGGCAACAGACTGGTGCAGGATAAGAGGCTGCATCTGACTCTAGACTGATGTGACCTGAAATGTGCAGTTCTTTGAATGACCACTAGGGGCTGGTTGCAAAACCAAGCCAGTCCCCATTGACCCATGTTAAAATGTTTAACTTTGCAGCAGAAATCAAGACATTTGCAGCGTGGCACAAAAATATTTTCTGTAATTCACTCTCAGCATTGAAAAAGAAAAAAAAACTGCATCCTTGGAAATGTAAAAAAAAAAAAAAAAAAAAAAGGTACATGATGCATGAGTTTGTCTGACAGGCTGTCACAGCATCTCTTTAACTAAGCAACTCCCATAATGTGACTATCTGTCAGCATTTAGGAGCTGCCAGCTTGCAGCTGCTGTTAATTCAACACTAACACGTGTGCATCGCAGCAGCCGGTCTTAGAAATCTTACCTGACGTTGACGTTCATGACCTTGTCATACTGGGCCAGGTCTGTGGTCTCGATGCTGCCCATGGACAGGATGCCAGCGCTGTTGATCAGGATGTCCAGCCGGCCAAAGTGAGCAACAGTTTGCTCCACGGTCTTCCTCACCGTCTCCTCATCAGTGAGGTCTCCAGGAACAAGGAGGGGCTGTGCAAACATGCCAATGTTTCATTATGAATCATTTATTAGTGGCAAGAGCGAATACTATTTGACATAGATAAATCTAATTCATAATGCTCTAATCATGTGACAATGAATAAATAAATCACTAATATGTTTTAAAGCTGATATTGCTCAGGTATGACTCATCACAAATGTTTGTTATAGGGATTGCAGTTGATACTTTGTATGCCAGCAGTTCAGGAGGCCAGTGAGCAGAGACTGAAGCCTGACTGTCCGGTCAGTCGTGTTTACCTTCTCAGCTCCACAGTCGCTGCACTGCTTGGCCACTTTGTTGAGGTTTTCCACGTCGCGGCCATTCAGAGCCAGAAGAGCCCCAAGTTTAGCGAACAGGACGCTGGTTCCCGCCCCGATACCCGAGCTGGCTCCCGTTATCAGGGTCACTTTCCCCCTCAGGGAAGAAACCTCAAATACAAATACGAAATCTGACTCATGTTTCAGAGGCAACTTTACGTGAGGACAGGAGGCAGAAATTGGTTTAAAAAATAAATAAAAACAGGGGGGTTATGACGAATTTATATACAAACACACCATCTTCAAAAACATTTACTTACTTTAAATGCGTCATCTGAGGCCATTTCTGCTTAATGTTCCCCAATTCACCAGTACTGTACATGCTCCGTCCCCTACTGATGATGTAATTTAACAAGACGGCCATTTGTAGTTCTTAAAGGACTTCAAACACTGCGCATGTGCACACTACTTTATGAAGCTATTTTGTCAAGCGGAAACATTTAAAAAACAAAATACTGATACTCCGTTTTGCAAACATTATGAAGTAAGACAAAGATATTTAAATCAAAAATTCATTTATTACAAAAAAATGTCAAACAATAAAATATTTATTAAAAAAAAAAAAAAACAGTTGCTAGAAGCCGGAAGTCGACTCTGGTTCACTCATACATTAATCCTCATTTTAAAAAGTTTTGAAGTCGAACCAGCACATTTTCAACTCTCTTTGACTGGTTTTACAATTTTACAAGACAACCATGCTTATTCACCATTAGCTTACTGACTATCTAAAACCAAAGTCAGCTATCCAGCGAAAGGGTTTGCGTGTATCGTCACATCTTTTATCCGGGTTTCAGTCAGTGGATGGAACGTCTTTTCATTCACGGGGAGCTTCTCCAGTTCATCCAGTGTCTCCAAACCATCAATAATCCTACAGGTCAGGGAGGGTGATATGTTATAGTAACATGTGTATACAATTAAAAGGAAAAATAAAGGTCTGTGGATTTCTATCAATGACATATAAAACCTGTCAAAATAAGTTATGCTATAATCCATTCAGCATACCCTGGTCTATTAATGTGTAATCTCATATCATCATACAACCCATTTATTGTTATGCATTAACTGCGTACTTTCCAAACACTGTGTACTTCATATCCAGATGGGGCTGTTTGGCGTACGTGAAGAAAAACTGGGAGCCATTTGAGTTGGGGCCAGAGTTTGCCATTGAGACCACTCCTCTTACATTGTGCTGAAATCAGAAAAAAGAGAAATCCCTCAACAATGATCCTAATTTAGAAAATAAAACAAAATAATCAGAGTAGCTAGTCAACTATACAACTCACTCACCTTTAAGTGTTCACTGAACTCATCTTCAAATTTGCGACCCCATATACTAGTTCCTCCTTTTCCAGTACCTAAGCAGGTTCATGAAAATACAAACAAACAAACGTGCAATGAAAATGAGCATGTTAATTCTGACACTTTCAGGCATTGATCAGATGATACAACAGCCCCAAACCTGTAGGGTCTCCAGTCTGCACCATGAAGCCTTTTATGTTTCGGTGGAAGATGCAACCACTGTAGAAGCCACTGGCACACAAAGCAAGAAAGTTCTGAAAATATAGAATTTCAGAAGGGAAATGCCACTGTTAGCATAATAGACTGCAGTCAAACGAGTATGAATTTTTATTTGTTTGGAGTGACTTGAGTTACCATTTACAACAATCTAAAACCCCAGGTCCAAAAAAAGTTGGGATGCTGTGTTAAACGTAAATAAAAATAGACTACAATGATTTGCAAAATCTCATAAATCCATCTTTTATTGCCAGTAGAGGATAAAGAACACATCAAATGCTGAAACTGGAGACATTTTACCATTTCATGGAAAATATTAATTCATTTTGACTTTGATGGCAGGAGCAAATCTCAAAAAAGTTAAAACAGGGGCAACAAAAGGCCGGAAAAGTAACTGGCACAAATTAAAAAAATAAAAGGAAGCGTATTTGACAACTAAGGTTAACTGGCAACAGGTCAGTAACGTGACGGGTATGAAAGGAGCATTTCAGAGTGTCTGGGATGAAAAGATGGGCCGAGAGCTTCATCAATCTGTGACAAACTGCATCTAAAGTCTATGATATCATCAAAAATATTTAGAGAATTAGGAGGAGTCTCTGTGCGACAGGGTCTAAGGTCAAAACTGGATGTGTGTGATCTTCGGGCCCCTCAGGTGGCACTGCAGTAAGAACAGGCAGAATACTGCCATTCCGTGATGTTTTGTCTTGTGTCTATATCTGTTTAGTCCTTTTGTGCTCCACTGTCAGTGAATTTAGTTGTTTATTTAGATTTAGTTAATCTAAATAGTTTAGTTAGTTGGGGGTTAATAAAGCATGTTAGTTTAGACCGTCAAAGACGGCTGGTGAGGGACACTTGATCACTCACATTTATGCACAGGAAAACTAACATTTGCTGGATGATTAAATTGCATATATATCTGACTTAAAAAAAAGGTTTTGACAGTTTTAGCACTAACATTAATATATATTCAGACAGTTGTTAAAACAAACAAACAAGACAGTCATGATTCTACTGGACATCAATGCATAGGCTCGGAAACACTTCAAAAAATCCCTGTGTGAAGAAGAAAAAAAGAAGAAGCCATATGTGAACACGATCCAGAAACGCTGCCAAAAACTGTTGTGTGGTCAGATGAATCAAAATTTGAAATTCTTTTTGGAAACCATGGACACCGTGTTCTGCACACCTAAAAGAGGGACCATCCAGGTTATCAGCGGACAGTTCAAAAGCCTGCATCTCTGATGGTATGGCGGTGCATTGGTACCTATGCCATCAACAGCGTCCACATATAGAAGGGCATCATCAATGCTGAGGAGTACAGAGAGGTTTTAGAGCAACATCTGCTCCCATCCAGACAACATCTGTTTTAGAGAAGCTCTTGCATAATTCTGTAAGGAAACGCTAAACCACAAACTGCATCCATCATAACAACATGGCTTTGCATAAGAAGAGTCCAGGTCATGAACTGACCTGTCTGCAGTCCAGACCTTTCACCAGAAGAAAACATTTGGAGCATCATAAAATGAAAACTGGGATGGTACTATCACATCATGTGTTGCTGCCATCAAAGTCAAAAGCAGCGAATGTTTTCCATGAAATGGAAAAATGTCTCAGTTTCAACATCTGACATCGTCTTTATGTTCTATCGTAAATAAATTATGCGATTATGAGATTTGGCAATGATTGCATTCCGATTTTATTTACATTTTATCGCATCCCAACTTCTTTTTGAACTGAGGTTATTTTCACAACCAAAATATTTTAAACGTCGTCGAGATTCAACTCACCTCACATGCTTTGGGAGCGCGTTCACAGAACAACTCAATTTTAATTTCTCCTACGTCAGTGAGAAGGGTGACCGACTGAAAAATAAAACAAGAAAAAAATATATATGAATGAAAAAATGTATGATTCTCAGTCTGTTGGCGTCCTGGCTCAGTCCGTTGTAGCAAACAAGTCAAAAATAACGTGATTACACGCGTGTAACTATCAAGACGGCTCGTAAAACACATTAGGAAATAGTTTATTAAACCTTTTTTTTTCCCTTTTAAACACAATAAACAAGAAAGTTCAATAATAAAGCTCACCATTTCAAATGCTGCGTTTTTTTTTTCATACAGTGTATCCGAGAAATGCATCCGACTGGAACGGGTATCCGGTGGTAAATTGTTCCGCAAGGAATTCACATTTTAAACGGGCTTAACTTTATTATCTCCCAGTGCTACATACGGATGCTTAATAACTTCAGAGTGAGGAATGAAAAATAAAATGAATATTGAATTATGTCATCGATTTAACGCCACTTCTCTACAAGGTGGTAAAGATGCCTTTCCGAAATTAAGCTAAAGTGACAGCAACAAAATACAAAATGATTTATGAAAACCTAAACGCTATACTTATCATATGCCACCGGGCCAACAATTAAAAAAAAGAAGTAAGAGAAATGAAGACAAATTCGGTCAACAAGATTTACTTTATTTTTCTCTGATGGGTGGTGCTAAAGAGATGATGAGAGAAGTTCAAACCGAATACTGAAACACTGCTGCTTTGATGCTTTTGTTTTTAATTTTGTCAGAAAAACAATCAAACAAACAAACACTGTACAAACATAAATGTGTGCATCCCTCATGATTGTGACTGAATTTGTACCCAAAATGGTGATTTTTGAGAGGACACAGAACAAACATGGAAAGACAGTTGAGAATGCCCCATCACACACACATACAGGACACACACTTACACACACACATACACTGGACCCACGTGATTCACTAGGATGACACAACTAAATTAACACACGATCACTGAAAAACACGGATTTGACAGAAGTGTCTTTTTCTTTAAAAACACAAAACAGATTTAGTTTTAAACCAGCAGTCAATATTAAACACACAATACTAGAAAATAATATGTATAAATGGATATAAAATGTTGTAACTGTTTAAATTAATACAAAGACCAGGTGTCATAAAAAAGTAGGCAATCAACTCAAAAAAAAGATAAGTACTAACTGGTTTCCTGAGAAATTTAGTTGTATTATAGCTGTCACAACAGACCTGATGAAGTCAAATCATGAAAAAGAATAAACAGAGAATACAGAGAACAGTTGAACAAACTTTAGACAAAACCTAGTCAGTATACACAATGTTGCCCTCACCCCTTTAAAACTAACATTTCTATTTCTTTATCAGTCTTAACCAGAATAGTTGATTGTCTAAAGGTGACGCCTATTGCTGTCATATTCTTGGTGCAATTCAAAAGTCTTCAGGTGCCATTTAAATATACAGAACAAATGATCACAGGTTTGGTTTCATGGCTGGCAGTCATTCAGCTGCGGTACAGGGAAATGTACAAAATACATCTTGTATACATTTAGTTGTACAGTATTATTTGCTTTAGTCTAAATGTCTTGTGGGAAAGGTGCCGTAGTGCATAAACTTTGTCCAGGATCATTAAATCCCTAGAATTTACTCTACTTGAAAGTCTCACCAGGACAGTAGTTAAAAAAAAATAGCAAACAGAAGGAAGCAATCAGAAGCCAGTCCACATTAGAAAACTGCAACTACTACAGAGCTTCATGTAGTTTAAATAAAAGCATTATTGCACAGTATAGCATCATTAAGACATGTTGCCCATAGCTTCAAATACTTCTATATTTTTCAGTCAAATTACAACACTGTTTATTGCTACGTTTTCTTACACTTGGGTTTGTTTAAAGAAAGAAAAAAAAAATCAGTATTTTTTCCTTTTGATCAGGATAAACACAAAAACCCTGTTGTGTCGTGTTTCATCAGGGCCTCGTCAGCTTATTCTACATCATTTGCAACATTTTTTTCAGTGTGACAAAAACAAGTCCAGAACAACTAAAAAAAAAAAACATTTCTCTACGATTTAACAAACTTTAAAAAAAGGACAAAAATATAAATATTTCATGGAACTCAAACAGTCAAGCATTTTCTGCCCAGCAGGTGTGAATTTAAGACCTGCTTTATTTGAGGCAGCAACTCAAAGTTCAAACTATACTATAAATCCAGTTTAGTGAGTCAGAATTAAAACTAGGCAATATGTCTTGCTTTTGACTACATAAATAAAATACTAGTGTTGAAATCCCCCACAAGAAGTGCATCTTGTACACCAAACACACTAACACACACACACACACACACGCATATTTCCATTCCCAAAATTAATTTTGCGCATCTTCAACCAATCAACACTAAAACCAACCCATCAGCAGTACACTACAAAAAATATCTGAGTTAAACCTACACTCTGCAGTTTATGTATAAATAAAATTAGCACGGCAAACACAACAAAGTGAGGCTACAAAACAAGAAAAAAATGTCAGAGTCATCCCTTTGAGACTGTTAAATGCCCAACGTAGTTGTCTGACTGAATTACAGGCGGTAATCAATCAGGTCAAACATCCATGGCGAGTGATGAGGGAAACATTAAACCAAGACGAACAGCAAACCTGTCCGGTTCAGCCCACAGACGTCTGGGGCTTTGTGGCCGAGTGGAGATTCAAGGACAATTTCTGTATCAACAGTTGGTTTTAAAGAACTGCAATGATTTTCATCTCTGAAGGTGAGACAGCAAGAAGGAAACAACATCCATTCGGATGACTGGAGAACATAAATGTTAAGGCAACTAATCTGTCAAAGAAACACTCAAATCTTAGCTGCAAAGCAAAAAAAAAAAAAAAAAATCAATTTTTTTCTTTTTTAATTAATGGGGATTTACTATGTATGATCTCAAATTTCATTACATGCCGTCAGAAATTGCTATTGTTGAACAATTTACACAAGAAAACGACAGAAAGATTAATTTCACACAAGGTATTAACCTCATCTCACCGGGTCTAACACGCAGGACTTTAAATGTCAATGTTTTAGAAATAAAATAACCCTATACGCACAGGGAGCCATCTGCTTGGAGCAGTTCATTTTTTTAATGCTGTTTACGGAGATTGAAATATTATATACTAACAAGGCTGAGACGTCATATTAGAGCTCCATAATAAAGTAAAAAGAACATGAGGCCGGGGGCTTAGAAAACTCATTTGTGGATGCGTCATTTGTTGACAACAACACTCTGCTATTGAAAAAGAAACAGGGTTCCTCATCTTTTCACCAGACTAACACAAATATAATCAGCCAATCGAGCATTTTAGAAAGGCATCAGCATTCGATTTAGACATTTTATCAAAATTTACAGGCTTCATTCTAACGCTGGGACAATTGAATTGTGTATAAACATCAAATTAACTTTTATGATGGATCTTATTTAAAAGTAGTGGCCGTTAAACTAATTTGGTCAATTCAAACTCATAAGCGTACTTGCTGTAGGGGCTGGGTATCCTGATGACATGGTTCACAAATGTACTCGTAATGAGCGGCATTCAGTTTAACAATTACCTTTCCTTCAGCTCCAGATCTCACACACACACACACACAAACACACATCATCATATTCTCTCTGCTCGAATACTTGCTCCGTGTAAGGATCACACATTTCAATATTACACGTGGGAATGCTGCAGAGATTTAACAACTCCTCCATCTCTACAGCATTTACGTTTGTGACCTCGATAATCCTTTTAAATTAGTTCAACACTGTGTTTTGTGAGACAAAGGAACCTCTAACCTTCCTTGAAACTATCTATGGGTCAACTGACTGATGAACAGATAAGACATCTTCACCTTTACAATGGTGGCTTAAAAAGTTATAAGATTGCAAACTTGATGTTGCAATTTGCTTTCGATTCAGAATTTGACGAGCCTGTCAGTCTAATCGTCAGATAACGTCAGAAAATCTTCCTGGTTTTTGATTTGTTTTTAATTATTATTGTTGTGCATTTAACGATGTAATCTGGAGTTACGTAAGGAGCGTTTTATGGTGAATTCTAAAAAATATCAATAAATGCCAGGTAACTACATAGATTAAATCTCGTTTATACAAGAGCCTAAACTGTAGATTAGATTGTAAACACTTGATCCTGATCCAATGGCACTGCTACATTATCGCCAAAAAGCATAATTACTGGGTTATAATGTAAAGGCCTGAGAAGTTGTTTGTAAAGGTTTTTTTTTTTTCTTAAATGGACTGAGCAGAAAACCAGAGGCTACCAGAGTCGGCCTTCTGGTTAGTTTAAACTGGCACTGGTTCATGATACCCAACCTCGCCTCAGGGACAGCGTGGACCTTCCTGTGTCCAGACCAAGTTGTCAGCATCTGTTTTACTCGCACACCTGTTCAAACTTGCTCTTTATCAGCTTTCCACAAATGTTCCTTAACCTCGGTGGGCAGTGTGTTGAACAGGTCCTCCTCCACCACGAGACCAGTTCTCTTCAACTGCCTGCACTCCCCCAGCTCCACCGGCAGACACTCCAGACGGTTCCCTCGAAGCTCGAGCTGCGTCAGAGCGGTCAGCTCTCCAAAACGCGACGGCAGCGACTGCAAGCAATTGTTCCCCAAGTTTAAAGTGCGAAGCTTCTTGCACTGGAAGAGCTCGTTTGGCAGACTCTCGATCTGAAAGAATATGATTTGCAAGTCTTAATTTACAGCAGCAGACAAAGACTAAAAGATAAAATCCAATATTCAAGAAACAAAGATTTTCCCGTTTGGGAAAACTGTGATTTAAATACTCACCCTGTTGGCCGTTACTGCCAGGTACTGAAGATTCTGGAGGAAACCAATGTCCACTGGAATATAGGTGAGGTTGTTGTGGCTCAAGTCTAAGATACGCAGCTTGCGGCAGTAAAACAACTGGCTGGGAATCTTCTCAATCTTGTTCCTGTTCAGGTGCAGCTTTTCCAGGTTGGTCAGAGTGCCAATCTGAATGGGAATGTAGGCGATCTGGTTGTACCAGAGCTTTAGGCAGACAAGTCGATGAAGGTGCTGGAAGCTGATGATCTCTTCAATGGTCTTCAGGTTGTTATCCTTCAGATCGATCTCCTGCAGGTTGTGCAGACTGAAGATTGAGTGTGGGATGCGCTCCAGATCGCAGCGGATGAGCTCCAGTTCTGTGAGGTTCACCATCTTTTTCAGGCTGTTGAGCACCATCAGCTTGGTGCCTTCATTATTGATGGAAAGCTTCTGGAGGTGCAAGCCTACATCGGTCACCACTTGAGGTAGCTTGGTCAGATTGCTCTTCAGGCGAAGAACTTTGAGCCTTTTGAGCTCCCGGAGCCCGTCAATGACAATGTAACGGTTGTTCTCAGAGCTCAGATTCCCCGTCAGGTGAAGCTCACTGAGATTCTTCAAACTGTAGATCCATAAGGGGATTTCTTTGATGTCAGTGAACTTGATGTGCAGGGACTTCAGGTTTTCACGCAAAAAAGCCAAAGCTGGAGCTTCGATTTTAGCCGGAGTGTGGTAAAGCCACATCTCACGCAAGGTTGACCAGCTGGGCGATGATGGGGGGAATGGTGACATCGGGAATGAGCTCCAGTTTGAGAACCTCCAGCTCCATCAGATCAAACACTGTGTCTGGGATGCCACTCAGCATGAAGAGATGCAACTCCAGCTTCTCCTGAGAGTTCTTAGTTATCCTCTGCCTGAGCTTATCAAGTGTCCACTCATTGTTGAGGTTGAGCTGCCTCAGCTTGTTCTCGCTAACTTCTGAGAGGAACACCGCGAAGCGCTTCGAGTAAAGCGGGTCATACTGATCTATCATGTGCAACATGAACGCAAAATCATTCTTCACATCCGGTATGTCACTGTAGCTGCTCTCCTCCCGAATCGATTCAAACGAGTACTTCTTGAGAGAGCGCCGCAACATCCAGCAAAGCGTGTACATGCAGATGAAGCCATACACTACTACGAGACTGATGTAGAAACAGGCTAAGATTTTAAAAAGTGTGGCCAGCGGGTGAGCGCAGCGGTAAACTCTGTAGCCAGTCAGGCTCTCTATATTTACAGAACAGTCCACGCTGAATTTAATATCGTGCACGTAATACCCTGTGTAGCAGATGATCAAAATAAACTTGATTACTTTGATAATCGTCTGACGAATGTACAGTCTGTATACGATGTCTCCTTCTTCCACATGAATGCGGAACTTTTTCACTTTTTCAAACAGAGCTTTTGCCTGTTCGCCTTCTTTCTTGTCTAAAACTCCCGTTTCCGTTCTGTCTACAATGCCCTGCTCAAAGCGCGTCTTTGTCCTTTGGAGCATTGGAACACTTGCTTCGACGTCCTCACTTATGACAGACTCTTTATGGTCCATTGAGCCATTCATTTTCATTGGTTTCGGATCGCTTTCTTCGACTACCGTCTCTGACAGTGCCCGCGTTGTCCATGGCGAGTCAAAGCATTTCAGCAAAATGGATACAAAGTGCTCTAGTTTGGAACTAGTCCGAGGAAACTTAAACCAAAAGTTGCTGCAAGCTAAAAAAATGAGTGTGTGGAGTAATACTAGGTAGGGGAAATACTTGGCAAACCAGTGCAGTCTATTTTCATAGCACACAGCATCAACATAGTTGTACTGGTGGCGGTCAAGATCATACTGGATCCCTTTGGGTTCCAGGAACAACGATGTGGAAAAGGTGGAACTAAAATTCTTCTTGCAGGTCTCATTGACGACCCATTTGCAGGGCAGGCATATCATCTTGTCCTGGGTGATCTGCAGTGTCCCCCCAAACACCGAAATCATGAGCATTACAATGGAGATGTAGTCGGTGAACACGTCCCACCATGGTTTTAGGATGCGGTACGCTGGCTGTGTGTCCACAAAGTACCGCAGCTCAGTGATGGGGATCATGGCTTATCTGTGAAAGATAAAAAGTAAAAATAAAAATCACAGGAATCAGCCATCAACATTGAAAACGCTACAAACATAGAATTGTACAAAAACAGAAATCTTACCTCGGATGGCTGAACCACAACACAATATCAAACCAACAAATCAACAAGAACAACGGCGTCTAAGAAGGTCAAGTGCTGGATAATTCCAGATATTTAATTTAAATGATCATGCCTTCAAAAAGATACCATTGAGGATGCAGCCATTTATATAATATGGCTCAATACCAAACCAGTCAACTGTAAAATTGTTTTGTTGGAAACCAGTTACCCTCAGAAAACCCACACAATCACTGGAAGAACATAAAAACAGAAAGGTCTCTGCTGGGATTCAAGCCAGTAACCTTCTACCTGTGAGGCAGCAGTGCTGACCCCCCATACACTAACAGTTCAGTCATTTATATAACCTATACATCATTGTGGCACTGATGCCGACGCCAGCTTTATTACCACTAAAGTCACTCTTTAAACAGCGAACTTACATATTTCTACAACTCCCCTGTTGTTATACTCATAAAAAAATTTCAGACTGATGCAATTTCAGTCATATTTTTTTTTCATGTCCACCTATTGTTGAGCTTTAATGGCACCTAACAGGAGAATTTATGGCAACAAGTGTTTATCTGAATCTCAACTTGTGATCAACTGTATTTTGATGTGCCATATTGAGATAATGTGTTACACGCAAACCCATTACTACAGCAATGCTGTTAGCGTGTTATAGTTGTAGCCAAATTTAAATGAACAGGCCAAGATGTAAAGATAGATGTGTAAGACTCAAACAGATGCAGAATCAGTTATTTGTCACATCTTTTTTCTTTTTTTTCTGTTTAAAAACACTTACAAATGAAAGAAATGTAATAAATTATTATATAAAATGCTTCATGCCAATGGCTTCTTTCTTGAGTTGTACGTGAAAAATTAAACTATTATGGCACAATTATTAATCACAGTTGTTTGAACAGTTGAGTTCATGTCAGATCTATCCATTGCTAATAAACATAAGGAGTTTGGTAATGCTATTATACATTCTTTTAAACACTACAAACTTCGAGAGCATCTCTTTCACTCATGTTTTGGGCCAAAGCTGCAAACTGATGAACCAGGGCTGGTGTTAAAGCAAAAATGCATTTGTTGTAAAGGCACCTCAAGAGTAGTGCATCCCTTGATTTGCCCAAATCAGACCTATTTTTTTCCTGGTTATGTCATCTATCCATTTCTATACATCTATCATTAATCTTCCAGTATATGTCTGTTACTGCAACTGTGAAACAAACCCATAGTTTTTGATCCACTGCTAACAAGTGTTAAATCCTCAACATGCAATTTTGATCTACACTATACCTGCTAGCATGAATCACATAAAAATAACTTAAAAATAATAAGAAAAATGCAGATAATGTAATAATGCGAAAAGCTGAAAACACTCATCATAGACATACAAAATTGTTCAACTTACAAATCCAAAAAACCGTGAAGCACAGCGGCGCCATTCACAGACATTCGAGAGCGATCCACGACTACTCTCCTTGATCTGCACTGTTATGAGAGCGAGACAGTCTTTTACATCAACCTCTTGCCTTGTGCGACGGCGCCACACCCAGTGCACAAGCCCGACCAGTCACTTTTCTAAAGATGATGTTCCGTTTTGGCTTGTTTAACCCAAACAACACACGCTCCAACGGAGCCACCTTGCTCCCCTGCTCTCTATTCTTAGCCATTTCCGTTAATAATACCCTGAGTATTGTCTGTGGGGGCCTTGAGAAGCACCTCCCTCGACCTTCAGGAAGAGATCCTGTTTACCTTACAGATGCTTCTGTCTCCAACCAATGTCTCTCTGGAATGCTCTGTCTTCACCCTTTGCACTCCCACCACCCCCCAAAACACATACACACAACAAGGATCAAGAGTTGGCATTCACCACAGCTTGCACTTTGTAAGGAAACTGTAAAGTCGAGGAGCTGAGACGCCTAGGCTGACCCTCAGCCAAATAAAGCAGACAAACACAGCGTTCACTCCAGCTCTGAGAACATTTTACACACCTAACAACATGTCCAGTGCAGAAGCTTGGATGGATAGATGATGTAGCAGCACCAGGTCCACCCAGGAAGAAAAAGAGAAGAAAACACTGGCCAGTTTGGAAGTATTATCTGTACTTCAGCTCCTGATGAAGGCCCCGGCTGACCAGCCTCTCTGTGTGGATCCAACCGTCGTCATGGTCCATTGTTCCCTTCATAAGCATCAAACTGGACAGGAGATCTGAAAAAGACAATTGGGAGATTGAGGGTGGCTCCTGCTGTTTTCTACTTTATCTGATGATGACATGGACCAGCAAGGCCACTGACGTCGGGCTGGGTGTCGTTTAGAATTTACAGATGTCAAAACTAATACCTTATCTTCTTCAATACCAATACCAGACTGATGCTTTTTTGATACCAGTGTAATATATTTACAACAATAAAGGAAGTTAGATAAGCACGGTTGTGCAAAGACATTTTTGGGGCACACTCAATTAAATGACACATATTTATAACACAACATAACATAATATAATACAGTACAGTTTCAAATGATTGTAAAACACGTCTTGGTTCTAGAAGAAAAACTCTCGACCTTGAAAAATTTGCAATTTTATGACAATGTTGCTGTCTTCAGAAAAAAGTTATGATTTTCCAAAAGAAAATTCTGACGAGTATCTCTATGATTGCATGGTTGTAGAAATAAATTACTACGTAATTAAAACAAGCAGTTATATATACTGTAGCTACATTATATTAAATAATATTATAAATAAGTGTAACTTAAGTGAGTGTGCCCCAGTCTTGTCTGTGCAGGACCCTGCTAACTTCCTTTATTGTTAAAAATTTTATTGCACAGGTATTTGAAAAAAATGTGCCGTTCAGGTATCAGTTTCGAAGACAAGGTATAGATTCTGGTTAAGACATAAAAAAAACTTTAAATACTCAGCTCTAACTGCGACTGGATGTCCTAAAATCAAGACATGTTGTCGAAAAATCCCCAATTTCTAAAAATCGTAATGCTTTGACATAAAATTAGAAGCTTATGTCTTAAAAATCACAAAACTTAGTTGTAATTTCCCGTGAAACAGCAGAGTGGTGGTGGTGTTACTACGAGGTATTGAAAATAGGTGTCGATTGATCCTCTTTAATATCAAATCAATGCAACTGATAACAGAAAGGAGTGAATTATTGATACGCAGCCCTATAATGAACACTTATATAGCTACATGTACATAAATCCCTTTACAGGTTACAGTTTTAACTGCAGCCCTTCATGACCTGAAGACAAAGCGCAGACTTATCGGCTGTTGTTTAGATGTCACCGATTGTGAGGGTCGTCGGTTAAAGTCTGAGCCAGATACTCGAGACAAAGTTAAAGCCAAGTGACTTTTCTTTCTGTATAACACGAGATAACGAGACACGCGAACTTTTAAAGAATCAGGCTGCTACCTGACAAATCTTATCTCGGCAAGTTAACTCACTCGTCAACACCGCTGAACGCTGACAAGACCATCTTTAATGTAACAACACGTTAGTAAACTGAGCTATCCTGTCATTAGCTCGGAAGCTAATCCCGGCTACATGTACTTTACGCTGCAGCGTTACATTTTATTCCGGTTAAGGACAGCAAGGATCTCCAACTTACTTCGTATGAGGTGCTGCATTCAAACGGAACGTTATTCCGATAACAATTGTTGTTGACAGTTTACGTTTGTTGCTGTTAGCCGCCGAGCTAGCTGGCTAATAGTTCTCTCCAGCACATCCGAGACAGCGCTCTCTGGCGTTTACACCTCCATGTCGAGTCGGGGGCGCTGTGGTGATCACTGCACCTACTAAGGAAAAGAAGCAGGACGCTTCCTCCTCTGGGTTTTCTTTTTTGGAGTAGGGATGTTTATGTTTTGATCCAGGACCTTTTACATATCAATTAAAAAAAATAATTACAGGGATGTTTGCAGGCAGCTATCTGAGGATCACATGTTCATCTCGGGGTGTGCTGCTGCCTCGCTGGTTGTTGACGAGCCGTCTGTCTGCTCCAAAAGATGTTACATGTTCAGTACACTGTATGTCTGCCAGCCCCCACAAGAAGGACAAGAGGCACAACAACAGAAACTTCAGAGCAGCTGGGAGGGAAACAGCATCGTTTTACTCCACGAATAAAGTCTTTAGAGCCAGGAGTAGCTGCACAAGCCAAGTTAAACTGAACTGCTGGAACTGTAAACAACTTCTAGATGACACACCTGCATTTTTCTGCAGCTCATGCAAAGCAATCCAGCCTCCAGAAGAAGGGACAACCTACTTCACAATCATGGACTGGTGAGTTCCTCATCTCTCTCTCTGTGTCACATTAAACATCTCTATGAACTTGGTATGTGAGGAAAATATTTGACTTCACCCATTTGTTGCCTTTTCACAGTGACGACACATTTACACTGGACACACAAAAGCTGCAGACCAGATACTTGCAGCTCCAGCGGTCTCTTCATCCAGACAACTTCAGCCAGAAATCTGTGGTAGGCGGGGGTTTCATGTAAGGTCTATGGAGGTCAGCTGAGCAAAATGGCACTTGAGTCAGAGGAAGGTTTCCTATTTATTTCGAGGCATTGAGACACAGCTGTCTCAGGGCTGGCCCTTTGTCCCTTTCATGCCACTTGAGTGCACTTTTTATTTATTTTATTTATTTTTTTAAGACCGATGCATTAAGGCCCATTTAAAGGGATTCAACAGCATTTTGTGAACTATTTTTGCTTTCAACCCCTGAGTTAGGTAATGATGTAAGCACAGTCTGACGTGCTGAAGCGTTTCTTTTGTCACTTATAGTCTGTGGTGCAATCCACTTCAAACACGACAGCTAATCTTGACTAGCAGGGGCTTTGTCAGACTGGGTTAACGAATGCACAAGGAAGAGAAGGTTGACCCCTTCACCTAACTCAGTAGTTGATGACCAAATATGATAATTTTACAAAATGTTGGAGTGCCCCTTTAAAGCAGCAACCCCCCCCCCCCCCCCCCATATTAAGCTTATGATCTAAATTTTTCAGCTTTATGCATACAAACACAAACAACTGTGAATTTTCTGCTCTGTGTTCAATTATCTCAATATTTTACTGCTAGATTAGATATAATCCTATCAATTCGATATATTCACAGTTTAAGAGACGCTCTAAAAGAGACACATTCTGTGGGTGGTGAGTGGTGTAACTTCAAGTGGGCATAATGTACAGCAGCTTAAAACTCTCCAGCTCTCACAGAACCACTCAAAATGTAAAACCAAATGCATAAACTAGTTAAATCTTTAACAACAGTCATTCACTGGCATTTCTACTTTACTTACATGCCATTTTGTATGCCTTTTCTTTTTTTTTTTACTAGTCTGGTTATCACTCTGCCTGTGTCACACACTGAGTTTCCTCCAGTTGGTGATATTGGGGGGCCAACGGCGTCTCACAGCAGTTTCCTCTGTTCTCTGGAAAAATCAAAGTCTAATCCAGATGAACCAGATTTATTCTTTGTGTCAAAGAGGAAAAGCTTCCAGATTAATGGCCGGGCTAATCGGGCTGACACAAGGATGGTTTCATTTGATTTAATGTTGGCGTTTTTTTGTCATTTTTATTAAAATGTAATGTTTAACAAGAAGATTCTTTAAAATTAGATCATTAAAAGGAACCGTTGTGTAACATTTAAGTTGTTAGTAGGTGAGTTAAGGAGCCCTAAATCCTGCCAAATGTGTCACTTCTCCTTTGACAGATTTTTGTTAAAGGCAAGGCAAGGCAAGGCTGGGTTTATTTGTAAAGCACATTTCAGCAACAAGGCAATTCAAAGTGCTTTACACAGCTTTCAAATACAATTTAAAAATACAGCTGATAAAAACAGGAAAGTTAAAAACAAAGAGAATCCAAAACAAAGATTTTAAAGTAAAAGCTACAGTGCAGACATGAAATACAATCAAGACATTTTTAAAGGAAAATGTAAAAAGTGATAAAAACCGAAACCCAACCTTCTGCAGAGCTCAAAGAAGTTCCTGGGACTCGAACCCCTGTTCAAATCAGACCACGAAGGTCAAAGGCAGCAGTGAACAGGTGAGTCTTTAACCTTGATTTAAAAGAACTTGCACTGTCAGCAGAGCTGATGTTTTCTGGGAGTTTCTTCCAGATCTGCGGAGGATAGAAGCTAAAAGCTGACTCTCCATGTTTAGTTCTGATTCTGGGGACACAGAGTAGACCTGCACCAGAAGACCTCAGTGGTCTGGAGGGTTCATACTGGACTAAAAGGTCTATTTTGAGGCCTAAACCATTCAGTGCTTTATAGGTTAACAGGACTATCTTAAAATCTATTCTTTGAGGGACAGGGAGCCAGTGCACAGACCTCAGAACAGGACTGATGTGGTCCACCCTCCTGGTCTTAGTGAGGACACGGGCAGCGGTGTTCTGGATCAGCTGCAGCTGTCTGATGGACTTTTCAGGCAGGCCAGTCATGGATACTGTTACAGCAGTCAACTCAACCAAGATAAATGCATGAACAAGTTTTTCAATGGTCTTGTTGTGACATTTGTCCTTTAATCCTAGAAATATTCTTGAGATGGTAATAAGCTGACTTTGTAACTGTTTTAATGTGGTTTTTGAAATTTAGCTCAGAATCCATGATGACACCCAGATTTCTGGTCTGAGGTTTTTAACTGAAGTGCCTGGAGCTGCATGTTGATTTTTAGAGATTCCTCCTGTGGCCCAAAAATGACTACCTCAGTTTTTTCCCCGTTTAACTGGAGAAAATTCTGGCACGTCCATTCTGTGATTCGTTCCATGCATTTACCCAGAGCTTGTCTAGGGCCATGGTCACCTGGGGACATTAAGATGTAGAGCTGGGTGTTATCTGCATAGTTATGGTAACTTATGTTTTTGTTTTCCATGATCTGAGCCAGTGGAAGCATGTAGGTGTTAAATAAAGTGGGCCCAAGGATAGAGCCTTGAGGAACCCCACATGTTATTTTAGTCTGCTCAGACTTAAAATTACCTATGTATACAAAGTAATCCCTCTCCTTTAAGTAGGATGCAAACCAGTCAAGAACTGTGCCTGTCAGTCCCACGCAGTTTTCCAATCGATCCAGTACGATATCATGGTCAACTGTGTCAAATGCAGCACTAAGGTCTAATAAAACTAAATCCGAAAGTTCTGCCATGATCTGTGTTTAAGTGGATGTCATTTAACGCTTTTGACTAAAGCAGTCTCAGTGCTGTGATTGGATCCAAAATCTGACTGGAAGACGCTAAAGCAGCTGTTCAGTTTTACAAAATATTTCAGCTGTTGATACATGGCCTTTTCAATGATTTTACTTAAAAAGAGAAGATTTGAAAGTTGGCCTGTAGTTATTCATTTGCGTCTTTTTTAGGTTGTTCTTTTATAAGAGTAGCTTAATAACAGCTGTTTTCAGAGATTTTGGGAAGACACCTGATAATAGAGACATGTTGACAATCTGTAGTAGATCTGATGCCATGACATTTGAAACCTTTTTGAAAAGGTCTGTGGGTAAAACATCCTGACAACAGTCAGAAGAGTTCAGTTGGTGTAGAATGTCTTGCAGGTTTTTTGCCATTGATTGGATTAAACTGTGTCAGGGTGCTTGAGCGGTTTCTAAATGGACAAAGCACAGATCTAGAACTTGGTGTTAAGGTACTGACTGCCTGTCTAATATTCAGAATTTTCTCACTAAAGAATTAAGCAACTTCATTACATTTCCCTGTGGAATGAAGTTCAGGTGCTATGTGATGTAGGAGGGTTTGTTAACCTCTCAACTGTGGAAAGCAATGCTCGAGCATTATTCCTGTTTCTAGCGATTGTGTCTGAGAAAAACACTGCCTTACATTCCTCAGGTGTAGATTGTAAATTTGAAGTTTCTCTTTATAGATGTCAAAATGATTCTGGAGTTTTGTTTTTCGCCACCTGCGTTCAATTTTTCAACACTCTTTTTCCATTTTTTACCACCAAAGCATTCCTCCAAGGAGTTTTTTTCTTGCAAGAGACAACCTTCAACTTAACAGGAGCAATTGTGTCAATAACATTTAAAATTTTCAAATTAAAGTTATCAACTAACTTACTGACAGAACTACAGGGCAGGGTTTCTGTTCTGAAAACAGCTGAAAGATAATCTTCTAAACTGGAAGGAATTCTTGAATAAAACTGACACCCCACCCCCTCTCCGATTCGCTCTGGCTTCACTTAGAAAACCATAGTTGGGAGGGTCTGACTCAATGAGAGCAGCTGTGCTGTTATTTTGGTCCAACCAAGTCTCAGTTAAAAACATAAAATCGAGATTGTGCTCAGTGATAAAATCATTCATTAAAAAGGTTTTTTCCAGACAGGGATCTGATGTTCAGTAAAGCCAGTCTCAGTGCTGTAGAGACATACTCTGTAGTTTTTGAGAAGGTCTGGGAGTCCTGAGGAATCTGCGACAACCTTTGTGCACCCAGTTATTAAACACATTCACCTTTGTTGATCTATGGCCAATAATGACAGGAATTTTACTGCCTGCTAGCATACAGGGTCCTGACTTTATCTTTTATCAGTTAAACCCTGATCTGTTGTTCCACTAATGGCCTCCTCTTTCAAGATAAGATTTTTTTTTCTTTGCCTGGAGAAATCACAGATCCATGAGTATTTGTTTCCTGATAATTTAAAGGTGGTAGAATATAATCAAGAAAGTCAATTCAGGGGTCTGAGTTTTAAAGTGTGTTTGTGTGTTTAATTCATTATGTCTCTCACCACAATGTTCAGTCTCTGTTGAAGTTTACATGTGTTGAAACTGTGGACTTTTAATAATAATTTTAAAAAATAGTTATTTGTGTAATAGCAAGGATCTTAGATTCTACACAAAAATAACTTGAAAAATAAATAAGAGGACCAAAATGTTAACTGTTAATTAATCAGCCAATTAGCTTTTTGTCAGTCATGCCCATAATAATCTTTCAGTGAACATGATGACCCAAACAAGTTTGTTGTAAATGACCAAACCCAAGGAAATGTGTCATAATGCAAGGTATGAAATCTTTACGTTGTATAAGACAAAACCTTGAACAGCCTTAGTGTAGATCAACGAACTGCAGAAAGATCTCATCGTGACTTTAGTTATATAATATACAGTGTATAAAAGCATGAGATGGCAGAATCAAGTTGTATCAGGGGAAACATTGCATATTTTTTTAAGCATAACCCATAAAACAGTCAGGAATTGGTTTGGACTTTAGTTGTTTTTATTATTATTATTTCACTTTTGTCTCTCTCATGAGACTTCTTTTATTTTGGAGATGAAAAAAAAAATCACTCGAGCTCTTTTTATGTATGAAATATGAAATAATATTTTAAATAAAAATCCTATGCATAAATTATGCACATTAAAATTAATTTATTTCATTTAATTTTATGAATGAATTATTGAAAGAGGCATGAATATCTGCGTGGTCTCACGAACTAAGTGCGTAACGCACTTAGTTTCCTGCTAGTCTTTCCCTGCTTCCAGCGCACCTGATTCAAATGAACGGGTCGATAACTGACGTGTGCAGACCTGGATGACAAGCTGATGGTGATCCATCCACTAGAATCAGATGTGTCGTGTTTGGGAAACATCTAAGACATGCAGGGCAGCGGCCCTCCAGGACCGAGTTTGGACGACCCTGGCGTAACGGAATAAACCGGCATTTTTTTGAAATTCTATTCAGCGTTTTGAAATACACAGTATTTCTTTCTTTTACTACAAAAAGTATTTGCATGTTACATGTCAAAAGATAAGCCTCAAATTGTCTTATTTATTTATTTACTGGCTTATTTAGAGTTTGCTGTCATTCTCTCAATTTAAATAGTCTCTGCTTATAGAGCTTATAGAGGTAGGCAGGTACATATTTCCAACACTAGAACTTTGTGAAAAAAAAAAAAACACAATGTAGCTAAACCCTGGCAGTTGAGACAGTTGGGCTCATATTTAAAAACTTTTTTCACAGGAAAAAAAAGGAGTTAATTTGAGCAGTTACTGTGTGGTGCATAACATGCTTTACATTATTAAGTTTCCTCTTTGTGAATTAAGAAAATCCATGGCAGTTTACAAGAGCAGCCATTATGAGTACAAGACAGAGAGGGAACGTATTGCCTTGCATGTAATTTATTTTGCACGCTCAGGTGGAAAAGCTCAGCGCAGGATGCTGTCATGTTATGACACGAAAACTTAACTCGTATTGAACAGAATATGCATGTGGAGTGGTAGGCCGAATTCCTCGCGCACAACCGGCTCATTATTATTCACATAATTTTTTATTTATCACCCCCTCTGGCCATTTTTTTATTAATTAGGCGCAACCAGCCTCAGGGGTGTTCATCATATATAGAAAACTCATTACTTACACAAGGTTACACGGCAGCAATCTACTGCGCAGGATGTTATTACAGAAATAGCTTCACAGGACAGGCCCATGGGCCAGAGCCTGAGACTATTGATTTCACCAGAGCTGACATACCTGATGGCTGCAAAATGTCCTCAGATCTGCCGACAGTTTCCAAGATCCCCCCCCCCCTTCTTGTTTCCACACATCTGTCATGTCAAACTCGCTCTCGCGTCTCTTGAAGGGTCCCAAACTGCCGCACTACAAAAGAGTTGCTTATGTCATACACCTAATTGTCAGCGCCGCCAAGGATTTGGTGGCTGACAGTGGTAGAGATTGGGATGGCTAGGTGGAAAATGCTCACATGTTATTCCCTTTCGTCAAAGTTTGATGTTTGTTTGTGAATGTTGGATGAATAGCGCAGCAGTCTGAAATCTATTTTTTTTACAGATTTTTTTCTTCCCCCCAGTGGACTGAATTGGCCTTCACTGGAGGTTAACTATATGAAACTGTCTTTTGCAGAAAGAACAGGAGTATTCAGAAAGCCAGTCAGCTCTTGTGAATAAGGCATACAAGACACTGCTCAAGCCTTTGAGTCGCGGCCTGTATATGGTGAGTCTGAAATACCTTTCTTGTCTTCTGATGAATAGTTTATTTCATAACTGCGCGCTCTGACTGTCTGATTGCTTGTCCTTCACTACCTGACAGTCGAGAGCGCGTTAAAGAACACTCGGGTCTGATGGACTCTCATTCGTTTCAGCTGGAGCTGCAGGGGATGCGTCTGGAAGAGGGCACCGACTCTGGAGCTGATTCAGACTTTCTAATGGAGCTGATGGAGATCAATGAAGCCCTCGATGAAGCACAGACTCCAGAAAAAGCCAGTGAGATTGGCAAAGACACAAAAGGTAAAGAGATGCATGAATGTTTAATTAACATCTGCGTTTAGCGATTTGGGCTAATTGTTAGTCAGAAACTTTCCCACCAGACCAGATATGTAACAATTTGAACATTTCTAAGTAGTTTTCAGACTGCAGGCTTCCAAAAACAGCAAGGAACCAGTTCAGATGATCCTGATCATGTTCATGATTTTATTTGCAGACACGTTCAGCTCAGGAAGCACTTTTGCTTTCTGCTACCATAACAGCATGTCGAGTGTTGAGCCAGTTCAGACCACAAGCATCAAAAAGAAGCAGACTTGTTATAAAGGGGGACAGGGGGGTTCTCCTGTCCCCCTCCAGGAGAAAGAAAAATCTCCAGGCCCCCCACCCCAACAAGACTGTAACAGACATATCAAGTGTTACATGACGCGGGGAAAGAAATTTAGATCAGGACCATTCTTTCACATTTTCCCAAAATAACTTGTCATTTTGGAAAAAATTGCTTTGTCAAACAGTTTCTGAGACATTATCACTAGTTTATTCCATCAAAAATAAAGAGAAATTTGTACATCATTAGAGCAAAAGCAATAAATTACACTTCTCCATCAGGCTTTTCTCTTCCCAAATGAGATTAAATTAACATAAAATATTGAACCATCATGTTCCAACAATTCAATTAAAGTTTCTGCAAAGTAAATTATATCACAGAGGCTAAAATGAGCTTGTTTTACTGCATCTTTTCAAAATAAGCAAGTGCTGCTTCTGAAGAAGCAGGAAAGGGTCCGTGTCTCTCTCTACTTTGTAGCGCCACCTTTAGCTGCAGTTCCAGCTGCAGGTCTCTTGGGGTTTGTCTCTATCAGTTTAACACATCCAGAGACTAAATTCTGGTTCATTCTTCCTGTAAAACAGCTGGAGCTCAGTGAGGTTGGATGGAGAGCGTTTGTGAACAGCAGTCTTCAGCTCTTTCCACAGATTCTGGACTGGATTCAGGTCTGGACTTTGACTTGGCCATTCTAACACCTGGATACGTTTATTTGTGAACCGTTCCATTGTAGATTTGTCTCCATGTTTTGGATCATTGTCCTGTTGGAAGATAAATCTCCATCCCAGTCTCAGGTCTTCTGCAGACTCCAACAGGTTTTCTCCCAGAATGCTCCTGTATTTGGCTCCATCCATCTTCCCATCAATTTTAACCATCTTCCCTGTCCCTGCTGAAGAAAAGCAGGCCCAGACCATGATGCTGCCACCACCATGTTTGACAGTGGGGATGGTGTGTTCAGGGTGATGAGCTGTGTTGCTTTTACACCAAACATATCATTTTGCATTGTGGCCAAAAAGTTTGATTTTGGTTTCATCTGACCAGAGCAGGGTTATTATAGTTAACGAAAACTAAGACTAAAACTAAAACTAGCAATGAAAAAATATTTCAGTTAACTGAAATAAAAATAAAAACTACAATTAAAAAAAAAAACGAAAACTAAATCTAAATAAAAACTACAATGAAGGATGTAAAACTAACTAAAACTAAACTGAATTGTAGATAAATTCAGCTTCGTTTTCATTGTCGTTTCGTTTTCTCCCTCGATTACTGCCATAGAGATTACTGCCTGTCCTGCAGCAGCCGCTATGCTACCCTCCCTCCAGACAGGGGGCAGCATAGCGGATATAGACCGTTTCGGGCCAGCCCCCCGGAAGTTCCCCGTCCGCCATTGCTGGAGGGTTCTACAGAGCGACACTTTCACCGGCTCGCAGATTAACCAGTGTTTTTCTCTTTCTACAAATATATATTTTTATAATGTCGAGTCGGTCGAGTGGGAATACATGTTCCGTCATAAACTGTGCCAACAATGGTGTGAAAATTCGACAATGGAAGAAGAAAGTATGCACGAAGACTGCCTTGTTTGCAGAACAAGAAGTTAGGAAGACGTGGGTGAAAAATATCAACAGAAAGAACTTTGTTCCAAATGAATACAGCCGGGTGAGTTTTCGTTAACATTCAATCTCGTACTACTCATAGTCTCGCTGAGAGTCCCGGACGATTCTGGCCGAAAGAACAGCAGTATGAGGCTACTGTAGCCCTCGGCACTAGCACAAGCCTATAAATGAATGAATAAATTAATGAATGAATGACTTAGGAGAATGATAAAATAAATTAAATATAACATTAACACATAGCCTAATTTACCGCTCGCGTTAACATTACAGCAGCATAATCTTTATGGCTTGTTGACGTTAGTTATAGCCAGCGTTCCACAGTTTTTAGTGTTTGATTATGGGAATAGATCATGCTATTTCCATAACCAATCATTAAAAACAGCGATAAACTACCTTCATCTGTAACTGGAGGTCACTGCCTAACATCATCAATCCAAGACATGCCTGCGTTATCCGTAACAGATCCTCCACGCTGCTGTGTTTGGGTTAGTTGGTGGAGCACCGCACCCTCCAGTTATGGCGGGGCCACTAGGGGGCGCATGTCCACAATTTTCAAGTCGAAAAGGTGTATAAACTGCTGCATACTGCAAGAAGAAGAAAAACTAAAACTAAGACTAAAACTAAATAAAAACTAAACTGAAACTAGTCAATTCCTCAAAATAAAAACTAAACTAAAACTACTAAATTACTTGTTGAACTAACTAAAACTAAACTGAAATAAAAAAGCAAACTGGAAAACTAAATAAAAATAAAAACTAAAGAAAATTTCAAAACTATAATAACCTTGGACCAGAGCACCTTCTTCCACATGTTTGGTGTGTCTCCCAGGTGGCTTGTGGCAAACTTTAAATGAGACTTTTTATGGATATCTTTGAGAAATGGCTTTCTTCTTGCCACTCTTCCATAAAGGCCAGATTTGTTCAGTGTACGACTGATTGTTGTCCTCTGGACAGACTCTCCCACCTCAGCTGTAGATCAGTTCATCCAGAGTGATCATGGGCCTCTTGGCTGCATCTCTGATCAGTCTTCTTCTTGTTCCAGATGAAAGTTTAGAGGGACGGCTGGGTCTTGGTAGATCTGCAGTGGTCTGATACTCCTTCCATTTCAACATGATTGCTTGCTCATTGCTCCTTGAGATGTTTAAAGTTTGGGAAATCTTTTTGTATCCACATCCGGCTTTAAACTTCTCCACAACAGTATCTGGGACCTGCCTGGTGTGTTCCTTGGTCTTCATGATGCTCTGAGCTTTAACCAGAACCCTGAGATGATCACAGAGCAGGTGCATTTATACGGAGACTTGATTACACACAGGTGATTCTATTGATCATCATCAGTCATTCAGGACAACATTGGATCATTCAGAGATCCTCACTGAACTTCTGGAGCCAGTTTGCTGCACTGAAAGTAAAAGGGGCCCAATAATATTGCAAGCCCCACTTTTCAGTTCTTTATTTGTTAAAAAAGTTAAAAATATTCAATAAATTTTGTTCCACTTCACGATTGTTTCCCACTTGTTGTTGATTCTTGACAAAAAAAAAAGTAATTTTATATCTTTGTGTTTGAAGCCTGAAATGTGGCAAAAATTTGAAAAGTTCAAGGTGGCTGAATACTTTCACAAGGCACTGTGACTGTATGTATGTGTACACACATACACATATGTGTGTGTGTGTGTGTGTGTGCGTTTCTAAAAAAAAAAGACAAGTTAATGACCATGCAAACAACTGTGTGGATGCCAAAGACAGAGTCTCTTAATAATGCTGCAACTGTCTACGTGCACATAACATAAACTGTAGTAAGAAGAATCTGCAACGAAGATGATTTCCTTTGGAACATGGAAGATAATGTAATGTGCATTTATGATGATCTTTTCCCTTGATAGAGCTGAAACTTTAATGTGAACATGGACTCGTTTCATTTTAAAAATGAAACTGAGCTAGTGAGGAGGTAGCTTAATGCTCCTTATGTGCTCTGAGGAAACCTTTTTCTATGTGAGATTTTCCTCATAAACTCAGTGTGAAGAGTCTGCTAATGGTCACTCTGAAAATAATTTTACAGTTAGATAGGTGTTAAGCCTTAAAGATATGTAATTCCCCCCCTCCCCCAAAAAAGAATAAAGACATCAAATCAAGATCCAGAAATTCTAGTGCCATCTGGGTCTGTGTTTAAGTAGAAATCTGTCTAGTGGTCTGATAAGTCATAGCTTTATAAAAGTTATGCAGATCCAACAGGAGCCCGACTACAGACTGCTGCTTTTTTTTTTTTTTTTCCAAAATGAAGTTTCTTACTTTTATATCTAACGAACACTGCTTGGGGTGGGAACACTATTTAACAATCTTAAACAACGCTGCCAGAACTCCAAAAGAAGAGCCACCGTTGCACCCATCAACACTAGCTTTTTGGTCATGTATACCACTAAAGGTTGAAATCACTCCAGTCAAACATGTGGAGACTTCGCTTCATTTAAAATCAAAGAAAAGACGTGTTCAAACTTTTAACCAGTGAATGTAGCCAAAGTGATGCTTCCAGCTGGACTGCACGCTGCCTTTTTGAAACCTTGAGTTTAATAGAACTGCCTCATTTGGACAGAAGATTTAAGCTGAGGAGTGAACTGTAATGATACTGAAACCTTTTTGGCAAAGAAATATGCATATTTGAGGCTTGATATCCCTGTAATGATTAAAATATTTTCAGCACACTGATCAGAAGGGGTTACTCTTTCAAGGGACTTCGTATGACTTGTGGAAACAGTGTTTCGTGAGACAGAGTGATGATTTTTAAATGGAAGTCTACCGAAGTATTGCTGTTAAAGATAATTCTTCATAGCTTTAAACTCTCAGGCCAGAGAGTTAAGTCTGACTTTTGGAAACAAATCCATCCATCCATCCATCCATCCATCCATCCATCCATCCATCCATCCATCCATCCATCCATCCATTTATCCATCCATTCCTCCACCCATCTATCCATCCATCCATCATCGATCCATCCACCCATCCATCCCTCCATCCATCCATTCATCCACCCACCTATCCATCTATTTATCCATCCACCCTCCACCCATCCATCCATCCATCCATCCACATCTGCCTATCTGAGTTTTTTGGAACTGCTTGTTAATGTGTAATTGTTAACTTTATTTTCCAGCTTTTGATATTTTTCATTCAACAGGCGACTGCCTTTATGTTTTCATTTGAAAATAAAACTAAACCACATAAATCCTACCATTTAAATAAGCCTCTTAAAATATTCATCATGCCTTCTCTGTTCTAGATATTGGCGTTTGCTATTGATGTCAGATGTATTTATTTATAGGTAGAGACAACGGGCGTTTCTTTTTCACCAGCAGCAGGATTTTTCTTTTTAAATAAAAATCCGGAGTTATTTGATCCATAAGGACTCGTCGGATCCGACTCCCAGTACTGAACAATTTGAACGGGCTCAGATCCATAAAAGAGCCAGATCTGACATCAGCGTGTCCTGATGTTGGAAGCTTGTTTTGCACCTCAGATTTTTCCACATTATTTTTTATGCTGCCTCCTAAGTGGCAGCAGCTCACTATAACATGTATGCAAACAATTGCACGCTTGGTGGTACGCCATTTTACTATTTCTGAGAAAATGTCCGTTTACTTGACCAGTTAGCTGACCAGTCTGCACTGCGTTCTGTGGTGCACTCTTTATTGGCATCTCTTTCCTAACCTCCCAGACACCTGATCCATCAAGGCAGATGGCTGCCCTTCATGACCCTGCTTCTTCCTGTTGATTGGGTGTTTCTTCTTCACTGGTGGCTTGAAATTGAAATTTCATTTTAGGTGGATTGCGACTAATTAGACTGCATTTAATTGGACCTGTTAGTTTTTTATGTAAAGTGCCTTGAGATGACTTAAGATAAAATGAATCGAATTCTTCTGTCCCATAATGCACCAGGTCACTACAGTGGGAGCCTTTCACAGCAGGCATGTAGCTGGCTTTTAGTTTTTTGGCATAGCATCACTTTTACAACGGCGCTATGTACCCTATTTTCCAGACTATAAGTTTCAATGTTTTTTAGTAGTTTGGTTGGTCCTGCGACTTATATTTCAAAGTGACTTATATATCAAAAATATCCCTCATGTCATCCATGACGACAGCAACAGGACATCGTCTACATTCGCGACAACTGAACACTGCTACTGAAAAAATTACAAGAGTAAACCATAAAGACTGAGAGGACACACATATGCCACGAAAAGAAAAAGCTCTACTGCAGACTTTAAACTGAAGATTATAAAATATGCAGCTGGAAACAGTAACGGAGCAGCAGAAAGTTTGAAGTGATAAGAAAATTGTCAAAGACTAAAGAAAAGCAGAGGAAACTCTGACAGCTATGAAAAAAAAAAATCAAAGAAAGCTAAAAAGACGGATTGAGCTAGCGGATGGAGTCCACAAATGGAGGATGGAGTCTACAGCTGGAGGAACGAGTCCACAGCTGGAGGGACGAGTCCACAGCTGGAGGGACGAGTCCACAGCTGGAGGATGGAGTCCACAGCTGGAGGAATGAGTCCACAGCTGGAGGAATGAGTCCACAGCTGGAGGAATGAGTCCACAGCTGGAGGGATGAGTCCACAGCTGGATGGACGAGTCCACAGCTGGAGGATGGAGTCCACAGCTGAAGGAATGAGTCCACAGCTGGAGGATGGAGTTCACAGCTGGAAGATCAAGTCCACAGCTGGTAGATCGAGTCCACAGCTGGAGGGACGAGTCCACAGCTGGAGGAATGAGTCCGCCGATGGTCCTTGAACAGCTGCTGCTGGAAGGGGCTCATCAACGGTCCAATTATCACCTGCCCTTATTGCCTGATGCATATATATATATATATATATATATATATATATATATATATATATATATATATATATATATATATATATATATATTTCCTTTTCACAATGTAATTTTTGCCAGATCCAACCAATACTCCAGTGTGACTTATAGTCCAGAAAATACTACCACTGTACCTCCATGCAGTACTCACTGTAATACACAGTATGCGGTTTCAGAAGCAGCCTTCATCCTCCTGGACTTCTGTCTTTCCTCCAGCTGAGCAAAGCTAACAGATGAATCAGCACAAGCAAGAGTAGCTCACACCTCAGATTTTCCATGCAGACTGTTGACTCCCATGAATAAAAAGCACTCCGGTTCCATTCAGTAATGCTTTGTTAATCCCCAAACTGTGTGTTGCATGTGCCTCATCCTGTTAAAACTGGAACTTCTCTTCTTTCCTGCAGAGAAACTTGCAGAACTGACGGAGCAGATAGATGCAGCCCTTCGTAAAGGTACTACATCTAGATGACTCACTGATACATTACCTGTTCTGCCTAGCGATTCCTTTTCTTTATCTTGTTTTTCCATCCTGAAACTTACCTTGACTGAGCCAATCACTGACTGAACTCTCTTTTGCCCCCTTTTTTCTTGTTTGTATGTTTGCTTTAAACAGAAGACCTTCACGCTGCCAAAGCACTTCTTGCCCAAATGAAATACTACGCAAACATTGAAGAAAAAGTAAAGGAAAAACTTTCTGAATTCATGTAAGGTTTTCCCTGTTTTATGTTACATTATTAAATATTTTATAGCCACTTTAAAAAAAAAGAAATGTACAGATTTGCACAAATTATTGTATCTTAATCCTGGAAATATGTTATTTTATTGATCAAAGATATAATAAAACTTGTAATGCAGTATATGAAACAGAATGAATGTTTGTTCTTAAAACATTTAAAAACACTGTTAAATATATGTGGCTTCATTTGGGTGCATGCATCATCTTCCTTTAATTCCACTAATTTTAAAAGCCTAGTCATATCTGCTTATATAAAATATGCCAAAGATCTATAATTGGCTCTGACTTAAAAGCTGCTCAGAGTGTTTACTGCATACGATTATCCTGCTTATCAGTTAAGTATTTTGTCATGTGGGACACACAGAGACACGGGGCTCTAACTCAGTTCGTCAGGTTACCTTTAGGTGGAGACATAGCACCTTGACAGTCACCCAGCAGAGGAGCAGTGCATGTTGTACAAACAAGATATGAGACTAGACCGTGGGGTGGGGGGGTAGGGGGGGCTTAAATGAGGTAGTCAAGGTATTGAATTTTTAATGCTGCCATCATATGTAGCATTTAATGCTATGATAATCAGGAGAACCTCACTGAATGAAAATGACTCAATGAGCCAAAAATCTGTGATCTCTTTAATTTAGGACTCATGAATTGAAGTACGTTTATTTTACATTTATGCCTGCAGCATTTTGATAGATGCATCTAAATGTAAATTCATCCAGCCTATCATCCATCTCATTTAATTCCCCCACCCCACACACCCACACACACACACCCACACACACACATGCACACATACCATTGAAAGAAATTGTCATCAGCTCTAATTACCTGTGAACTGATGCCGAAATCACATAAACGCTTTTGATCTAAGAAATGGATACAGGAAATATTACTCTGAATGTATAGGAGCAAGCATTTGATCTTGATACCAGAAAATGAACCTTCACACTGCATATCATAATAAAAATTTTTGAGACACACAATGTGTACATGTTGCACAGTGACACTGTTACTTAAAGAAACATTGTGTGCATTGGTCCAGTACAACATCCCACTGTATCACATCCTGACTGGTTGCTGATTAAGTCTAAAAAGCAGCAACATCATATATATACATATATGTGTGTATTTTATTTGGTTTCCAAATGGAGAAGCACGTCTTAATACGTTTGGATAGACTGCATTAAATGGAGTTTCACCCACTGGGAAACTAACAGACCTGTTTGTTATTCATGGCGTAATCGGAAGGCATCTATGGTGGCTTACATTAATGAGAAAATCTGATCGACTGACAGCGAGACTGCTGCCGTCTCCCAGAGCTCTTTGAAATTGAGTTTGAAAGAGACAAAATGGAGAAAAACTCACTACAGCCCAGCTGTGAAATAGACTTGGATGGGAAAGCTCGGCAAAAATAACAAGGTGCACGTGACCACTGTGCAGTTAGTTGAATGATTTAGGTCAATATCAGGTAGGCGACTCAAACTGGAGCTGCTGTTGGTGTGGTGACTGGTTATCGGGCACTGAGTTGATTCACTTGTTGACAGTTGATTACATTTTCTTTTTTTTCCCCAAAAGTAAATGCAACCACAAAAGTGGTTTTACATTTTATAAAGTTAAGAGCCTTCCAGATGTTTTTGCATAATATGAAGCGAGGCTGCAGTCAGTGTAGCTTTGGTTAACAGAAAGAAGAAAAAAAAAAAGGAAATTGAGAATAACTGAGATGACTATTTTGAAGGCTAGAGAAGTATCTGATCTCATAGAAATGTTAAATGATACATTTTATAACAGTGGTGCATAAAAAAAAAGATTAATATGATTCGGGCGGCCCAGGCTTTGCTGGGGAAAAGAAATGCTGAATGTCCTTGGCAAGGCAAGTTCATGGATGTAGCACAGTTTGTGCCCACAGGCTGTTCAAAATGCTTTAAACATACAGAATCCAGAAACAACTGTAATTAGATACATTAAAAGAGATGGGCAAGAACATAAGTTCTAAAGGAATATTTTAAAAGCAAATGGAAAAAAATATCCCTTGGTCTCACACCTTTGCATAAGCACCAACCGACTTCAAACTCTTGAATCTGAAACAGTTTTGGCAGATCTCTCACGCTTATCACTTGGTTCTCAGAACCTTTTTTTATGCCAACAAGTGGATTCATCAGACCGGTCCAAGTTTCTCTTAAACTTCATTTACAAATTGAGGGATTTTTTGCTAACCCCAGAAAGAGAGAGACCATAAAATGAAGTTAAGCAGAAAGAAAATCCCTTGGCCTTATTGACACCAACTGACTTCAAGCTATTAAAGCAGCACCGTGGTTTGTATCCCACGTGGATGCGTTTAGCAGCTGAAGCCCATTACAACCAGCAATGAAAGCTAAGTCTGCGGATGTGCCAGTGACTACCAAAGAACATAAACGTCTGTATTATAGCAATAATAGGGGGTGAAATCCCTGCGTTTAATGCAGGAACGTACTTAGCTGTAGCATATGCGCTGTATCTCTGCAAATAAACATGCATCCTTGGCATATATTTACCGTGCTGCGACCAAAGTACATGAAGGCACTGCACACAACTCATCCAAAAATGACAAATACTGAGCAAAAAACAAGCAAAAAAACAGTCTAACAAGTGTAAGTACACAAACACTTATACAGCCGCAAATCCAAAGGGACAAGGCACAGGTAGTCAACTAAAATTTACTCCACAAAACCCGAAACTAAGTGAAACTTGCTTGGCATACTATAGCCTCCGCAACTTGACAGGAACCAGCACAGAAAACACGAGTTTCATTAGAACACATCCCACTTGAACATCTGCTCAGAGGTTGGTCTGAGTGTGATAACAGCCAGAGACAAAAATCACAGTGTACAACATTACTGCCACATAAAAACAAGAAACCACGGCAACAACACAGTAAACCAGCCACCAATTATAAGACGTTACTTGATTGTCCAGCAGAAAGATTTTGAGGTCAGCGTCAGTCTTGCATCCTGTTTCTTCTAGCAGCTCTCAACAATAAGTAAAAGCCAGTCCAATATCTGTCCTATCTGTATCCTCTAGTATAATATCAGCCTTGCTCTGACATTCTGCATCAAGGTTCTTCTTGTAGTTCTTGCCAAAGAGTCCATTTTTTTTATTTTTTTCCCCCTGCTAATGCTTCACCTGAGCCAAGGCATTAGCAGAAGAAAAATGAGTGAAACAGAGTTTCGTCAATGCTCTCCTGAAGTTATCATGTGTGCTACATATCAGCTGTTGGATATTCAGTGTTGGACTCCTCTGAATTTGGTTTAGCACCACAAACGAATACTCGAGGAGTCCCTCCTGTCCAGGACTGGGTTAATAGTGGAGCATAATTTTCACTAAAGTGATGGAGTCATCACTGCCTGGGGCATTAAATGTCATCCTGTGAACCAGACTGGCATCTCAGTCAGATGTGAAATGGAAACTTTTTTTTTTTTTTAAATGCACTCTAAAGTCATTGTATTTGAAACCTGTCACTCTGCACCACATAGGGGAATGTTATAAAGGTTATGCTCATTTTACATGTTTATGTAAGACCAGGCTGCAAAATTAGCTCATATTCTTTTGAGTCAGACAGATTTTGCATCCAATTTTTGACACAATTTTTGTTATCCTCAACATGCTCAACGTGTACTGTGTGCTCATGCCCCCCCTCCAAAAAAAAAAAAAAGAATGTGCAGTTATAAAACATTTCCATTTTCATCACACACAATGCATCTAGTATGATAGATTAAGATGTTTAGTCATGCGCTGGATAAGGAGACATTATTTCTCTTTATCAGGACTCACAGCATTGACAAAAACAGGAGTCACCGTATTACCGTCACCGGGAGGGTGACAATAAAAGATATTTAAAGAATGAAACTCTTACTTACAGGAAATCACTGTTCTTATAGTCACAAAATCTTGCACTGATCAGGTCATACACGTTTTCCTACTGAAAATAAAAAACTATATAACGTGATGCCTGCATGTTGCAGACAAACAAATTGTGTCCTCTTCTGGATAAAATAACTCAGGAAAATGAAAAGTCTGATATGTGTTCCTGAACACTTAAACGAATCACGGTGAAATGATGTCATCACACACGTAATTCTCAGCTGTGGGTGCTCCACAGGACTCAGAAAACTGAGGCCCTGCTCCTGCAAGGCTGCATCACTGGTAAAAGTTACAGTTTTCAGAAGAGAAACTTTGTCTTAGGTCGAACCTTTGACACACAAAAGCTTGATTTGATGTTTCAATTTAACTTCACAATACAGTTACACGTTTACTCTTCTGCGTGCACGTGCAACTTACCTATGTCATTGTTGCTGTTGTGAATTGTGTTTGTGTCATTCTGTAATTACACTGGTCAAACATTAGATAGTGATGCGGGTTCTACAGATTCCCTTTGCTATTTTCCTGTATGTATCTCAGACATGGTGTACATGGAAACAGCAGATGGAGCAGATCTTATGTGAGGTGGAATTGATAAATGTTGACGTAGTAATAGCCAGACATATACCAGAAGTATTTGCTCACACGTTCAAATGATCAGAATCAGGTGTTCCAATCACTTCCATGGCCACAGGTGTATAAAATTAAGCACCTAGACATGCAGACTTTTTCTACAAACATTAGTGAAAGAATGGGTCGCTCTCAGGAGCTCAGTGAATTCCAGCGTGGAACTGTGATAGGATGACACCTGTGAAACAAATCCAGTCGTTAAGTTTCCTCGCTCCTAAATATTTCCACTGTCAACTGTCAGCGGTGAATTATAAGGAAATGGAAGTGTTTGGGAACGACAGCAGCTCAACCATGAAGTGGTAGGACACGTAAACTGATGGAGCGGAGTCAGAGGATGCTGAAGTGCATCGTGCGAAGAGGTCGCCAACTTTCTGCAGAGTCAATCACTACAGACCTCCAAACTTCACGTGGCCTTCAGATTAGCTCAACAACAGAGCAGAGAGCTTCATGAATGGGTTTCCATGGTGACGCAGCTGCATCCAAGCCAGACATTAACCAAGTGCAGTGGTGTAAAGCAGCCACCACTGGACTCTAGAGCAGTGGAGGAAACGTTCTCTGGAGGGAAGAATCACACTTCTCCATCTGGTAATCTGATGGAAGAGTCTGGGTTTGGTGGTTTCCAGGAGAACGGTACTGGTCTGACTGCATTGATCCAAGTGTAAAATTTGGTGGAGGGGGGATTATGGTGTGGGGTTGTTTTTCAGGAGCTGGGCTTGGCCCCTTAGTTCCAGTGAAAGGAACTCTGAATGCTTCAGCAGACCAAGACATTTTGGACAATTCCATGCTCCCAACTTTGTGGGACAGTTTGGAGCTGGTCCCTTCCTCTTCCAACATGACTGTGCACCAGTGCACAAAGCAAGGTCCATAAAGACATGGATGGAAGAGTCTGGTGTGGATGAACTTGACTGGCCTGCAACCTGACCTCCTGACCTCAACCTGATAGAAGATCTTTGGGATGAATTAGAGCAGAGACTGAGAACCAGACCTTCTGGTCCAACATCAGTGTTTGACCTCACTAATGTTCTTCTGGAAGAATGGTCAGGAGTTGAAGCTGTTCTAGCTGCAAAGGGTGGATCCATATTGATTAGGAATGGGATGAACTAAAGCTTATATGTGAGTCAAGGCAGGTGAGTGAATACTTTTGGTAATATAGTGTATGTAGAAAACAAACCAGTTACAGTTGATCCAAAACAGTTATGCTTTTGTAGAGACGCACATCTGACACAAAGTCTTCCGCTCCAACATATGCACCTTGTTCATTTGATGCAGAAGTATGTGCCCTAAATAAACCTCGTCAGAAATGGGACTTTTTGCTGGAGTGACACATTCAATCATGACTGGTCAACACAACACGCCATGATTATAGGACATACTGCTTTACTCAAGGAAATGACAGCAGAAAAGATCTTTAAAACACTTGGCACAGAAAGTTCCTGAGGTGGTTTTTGTGTTACAAAATGTGACCTTTTCAAGTTAGCCTTAAAAAAAAAAGTGCAGTTAATAATATGGCAGGTATTGATATACAACTTGTTACAGAGATTGTCTACATTTTAGTTTTTTTTCCTGATAGATAGATATACACTTTATTAGAGTATCAGAGGATCACTGGCTGCTCTCTGCCCAGCCTGGAGGACATTGCCAGCTCTCGCTCCGCAGCAGAGCTGCCAGCATCATCAGGGATGCATCTCACCCTGGCAACCACCTGTTTGACCTGCTACCCTCAGGCAGGCGGTACAGGTCACACAAAACCCGGACAAACAGACTCAGAGACAGTTTCTTTCCGCAAGCCATCACTGCAATGAACAATCACAAATGACCAATACTGAACTGCACTACTACTGCAATATTTTACAATGGGACTTATGTGCAATAAGATTCATCCACCATTTCAAGTGAATGTCTACTGTACAGCTTTTGAATGTACATATATTTACATAGCACCTGCCACTTTTATATCTTATATTTATATTTTATATCTTATTCCTATTTTATTTTATTTTACACAAATGCACCAGGAGTTGCACTCAAATTTCGTTGTATGCAATACAATGACAATAAAGGCGATTCTGATTCTGATTCTGATTCTAATCCCGAGGGAAATTCAAAGATGGTCAACTGCTCATTCAAATAAAACCCAGTCACATTACAGTAATACAATAACTATAAATAAGATAAGAATAATTAACCGTTATTAAAACCTAGTTATAAAATCTAGCTATATGAATAACCCTCGGAACAGATAAATCCCCCCCTCCCCAGAAAAAAATAATAAATTTAATAAATAAATACAATATCCCAGGAGGTAACCAAGAAGTTTCAAGCATCTTCACTTCTAATTCTACTACTCCTCCCCCTCCTCTCCTGTCTGTTTGTTTGTGTTTTATTGTCATTTTTTGTGAACGCTCCCTTGATATTACAGAGGTTTGGTTGCCCCCCAATGATTATGACCTGCAAAACATCTAATTCCTCCAGGCATTTACAGCGCTTGTTATAACTGGGAGAAAGGTTGACCTGGTCTCCAGCTTCCAGCAGCATCCAAACATATAACAAATAATCCGGATGCAGCAGGCCGCGTTATTAACACCTCCCCATGACCTTAACATGTGCTCGTGACCCACAGCTTAATCATAATGTTCTCGTAATCATATCAAGACAGAAATGTTGGTGGTCCACTAATACAGTTGTACTGTGCTTAACAGAAATCAGATGGAAAAATCATCAACATTATTTTTGTCTTATAATTAGGGAGCGCAGGCGTCGCAGGATTATTCTGTGAAGACTTTCTGCTTTGGGTCCAAACAGTTTCTAGTTAAAGTTCTGATTGGAAAATGACAAAAAACAAACAAACAAACAAAAAAAGGGGGGGGGATGGGTGGTGAATGACGTCTTTTCTTTTCACAGCCAAGTGACTTATGATCCACTCTGCTTAGATTATATTCGTCTCAGCTGCTGAGTATCAGTCCCAGCATCCCTGAGCTGCTTCAAACCTACTGTGTCTACTTGTGTCTCCCCAGGATGTAATGCCATTATAATCTAGCACCATTAGGCTGTCTTCCCGCCCTTAATCTGCATTTTAATTTTGTTTTCCCCATCTCTTCACCAAGCATCCACGTAAAGCTCCCAAGCTATAGCTTATTTTTTTGAAACATTGTTCTCTGTAAGTGTTTTCTCTCTGAATAGTTGAACACAATCTTGAGCTCATTTTTCAGGATGATATTCCATCCAAATCTTCTCAGACTGAAATAAAGCTGAGCTTTAAACACAGCTTTAATGGTAAACAATATGTGCATATTTCTGCTATGAATATTTGAGGGAAAAGGGAAGATGGCAGAATGACACCAATTCTGCCGTTTTAGTTTATTGTTGTCTTTAAACATGTAGATAAACATTCATCCACTTTCTCTATGATTGCCGTCATTGCTGTTCATCCGTCTCATTAAACTTTGGATGCGACATCCCGAGCACTCCAGATTGACGTGCTTTTCCGCACCGAATGTAATTATAAGTCAAATCGAAACACACTTTGACAATAACCGCCTTTGTTCTCGGCTGCATATTTGTGGGGAGAATCCCCAGAGGTGTGAGCCTTGCTGCGGCAGACTTGAAGCTTTTGATAAAGGCCCCACTAAGAGGTTTCTTGGGGAATGTCTGCTCTCCTCAGCAGTATGAGGCGAAGGCCTGCGCATTTAGATACAGATTTGTGTGGGGCTCATTGTGTGTTTCTATGCACATGAGTGTATATGTGTTTCTTCATATCCCTTTGACTGCTATGAATGTGTAATCAGCCTGCCAAAAACCAACTCTCAAATAATCCTCTTATCAGTCGCCTTTCTGAGGACCTCTTGTCACATGTACTCCTCTGATAGTGGGTTTGATCTGGCACATTCCACCAATCAAATACATTTCCTGTTATGTCATGTGGACCATATCAGAATTTGAGGCTTTGGCTGTGCAAAAAAAAAAAAAAGCAAAAACCCATCAAAATCAAATAGAATACATTTTAAAAAGTAAAATAACCCAATCAAAACAAATGACAAATATTTGCAATGTTAAAAGCATGTCCCCTACTTGTATGTGTGTAACCTCGAGGGAAAGAGGGTCCAGTTTTAATTACATGTATGTGAAGCAGAAGGATGCAGGGAATCTGCAAGTTAAGAGGGATTCTTTTTTAGCGCTTGGCTGTCCTATTGAAACACCAGGAGATACTGCTTCAAAAGGCTCCTCCACAGTTCTTGAGTCTGCAAAGCCTTTGAAGATGAACAACTGGGGGTTTTAAACAACGTGTATGTGTGTGGAAACACAGATCAGCCGTTCACTTTCGGCTGAGTAGAGAGCAAACCGCTCGCCTCTGGTGAGATAGCTCTCTCCACCTTATCTTCTGTGCTGTGCTGCAAAAAATTCCCCCTGCCTATCTCGCGCTGATCACGTTGCCCTCGGTTCAGATTCGGTCTGTTTGTTTCCCCGTCTCATCTGAATACTCGACACAACATTGCGTTTCAGAGTTCAATCAAGCTCTGGATTCCAATCAGACCAAGATGCCAAAAATATTTACTAAGCTCTGGAAAACTAATAAGTGTGTTCACCGTGTCTCCGAGCTTATGCTGCCCTTTTTATATATATATATATATAAAATATTCATGCAGATGAGGAGCAATATCAGCACTTTGAGTTAAATATGTGTCAATTAACACACAATTTAAATGTATTAAGTTGGACAAATTAGTGTGTGGTTTGCATTCCAATTTAAAAAAAAAACAGTGATAGGTATGGTGTTCTTCTAGGAATAATTTACCAACATTGCACTAATCTATGAAGCACCTAATTTCCATAATGATCAAAATGTAATAGTGAGGAGCAGCTAATTTATTTAACCAAGACATTATGGACCAGTTGCACTGTTGCTAGATGAGCTGAGGTTTGGAGTTTAACCAGGTAGTCAAACCCTGTGGGGGATTTTTTAATTAATTGTTTATTTATCTTTTTTTTTAAAAAACCATTACAATGTCATTAGCACCTGTAGCTTAACCCACAACTGAAGGTTCACTCACGGTCTCTTTTCCTGTGTGTTAGCTTACACTTCTACTGCAAGAAAGTATTAAAAAGGTGGATTAAGAGCTATCTGGATGTCACAAATGTTGGTATTTGAAACAGAACATTAACAAAACACAGAGCTAGCTAATCCTCCCTTTCCCTCCAGTGCTCCATGAGAAAAACACATCCCATCATGAACTCTCCCAAGCCTCTCCCTTTCTCCTAGTTCATGTACACAAGCACGAACCGTCCCCCTTGTTGGTGATTAGCTGGAGCATTGTTATAATTGGGGTCAGACTGTCCCCACTCTGTTCCCAGTTTATAAAGCGAGGGCTGCGTATGAATCTTTTTGTTTGTTTGTTTTACTGCATGGGGTGGAGATACTCACTCAGTGTGACAAATAGTGTTCTGGATAGGAATTGCATAGCTTAGAAATTGTTCACTCTGGCTTCAACACATAGTCTAAGTAATTTCCATCCATCCATTCATTATCTATACCCATTTATTCCAGCCTATCCCATCTCTCTTGGGGTGAAAAGCAAGGGTACACTGGGATAGGCTTGCCAGTCCATCGCAGGACTACATGTAGACAGACAACAACCACACACACACACACACACACTCACTCACTTCCATTTCTACGAGGCAATTTAGAATCACCAGTTAACCTGACACACATGGCTTTGGACTGTGGGAGGAAGCCGGAGAACCCGGCTTGCTCGTTTCTCATTACACACAATGATGACTGTTAAATATTTGAGCTGGGCTTTCAGACTCCAAACAAAAAAAGCAAATAATTTGATTTACTTTATTTACTAAACTTCTACTTCCACATAAGGAGCCATAAGACCTCAGACTGTATACATTAAAATGGTCTCGAGTTCAGGACCACGGACAGCGCTGAGGGAGAAACTCACATCACCAATGCTTTTCAAGTTTTGCGTAATATAAGATATACAGACTTCTTCACTGGGTTTAAGTGTTGTTCACATTCTGTAGAGTAGTTTAATGGGTAATACATCAAAATCCACATGTGTCTAGGTTATATTTGAGTCATAAATCAAGCTTTTGGTTTGTTGAGAGGCATTTCTGATGCCAAACCTTGTAACAGTGTTCTACACTACCAGTCCTTGAGTAAAGTTTATGGTTCTTTGGTAATTGAAATATAAATTCAGTGTTTAGAATGTTCAGTAGGTGTGTAGCTTGTGTAAAATATGCCCAATATTGCCTCACGAACTGCTATGGAGCACAATAAATAAGGCCGATTCTGTAGTCACATTCACTATTAACACTGGAATGAATAGAACCGGAACTGAATGGAGTTGAAAACATTTAGAACTTACTTAATAGTGCACATACGTAAACTCGGCTGCTGCATCAATGCTCAGAGAGCATCCTGGACCCGTGGGAACACAATCTATAGCTGGACTGAAGGACAACTTGGCTGAAGATAGAGGCGCTGAAATCCCAGCTACAGAAGTTATGGTAGATGCTATTAAAAAATGATGAAGATACAAACATAAAGAACACCCCCTCGCCCCACCCTAGTTCTCATGATCAGTCTTGCCTGTTTTCATTCCTTCTTGTAAAAAGCTAACAGTGTTGAAAAGCGGTACCTCTAAAAACATGAACGCTCATTATCATCAGAGGAAAAAGGTTGCTTCCCTCAGTGATTTAAGAACAGCTTGACTTTATAGTCAGTATACTGTTAATATCCTCCAGTGGTGCTCCAAACACTGCAGGGATACAATGTGGGTAAAATCACCAGAGCTGAATTATTTTAGTGTGTGGTTTCTGTACATAAGATCCTCTGCCACAGACGTTCAGCACTTGCAGCTGCTGACACGGCTGACTTTTCCTCAGCTGCGACGTAAGAGGAAAAAATAAAATGCACTGCAGTCCGTTTCAGTTTCTCTGGTGCTAGAAATGAAGAAAAATATCTCAAAACATTTTTTCACCTTCTGTTAACATTGGCCATTTTTTAGTCACTTCTGACAGAATAACAGCATGAAATATTTCCAATGAGTTTTCTTAAATATATTTCCTTGAAGTCACTAAAAAATGCAATGAGGTTCAGTTTATGAAGGACTTTCAAAAACACATGCACCGTGGTGCAGAGAGAACTACACAACTAAAACTGTCACAAACATGGACTGTGAAAAGTGCATTAAATGCTCTTCCTTGGAAATGGTCTTCACTTTTTTTTAAACCCCATTTCAGTGCTACAAGGTTCTTTTAAATGTACTTCTCATTCACACACTCATACAGTACTGCTTATTGCATACACATACAGTCATGGAAAAAATGATTAGACCACCCTTGTTTTCTTCAGTTTCTTGTTCATTTTAATGCCTGGTACAACTAAAGGTACATTTGTTTGGACAAACATAACGATAACCGCAAAGATTGCTCATAAGAGTTTTATTTAAGAGCTGATATCTTACCATTTTCCATGGTTTTCTTGATTATAACCTAAATCACTTAAGTTTTTACATCAATAGCTATGGCGTTGTACTGCCAAAAACACTGCTTTTATGCATTCAGTGTTTTCTTTTCTGTCTGTTTTAGTCACATGATGACGTTTAGTGGTACCAGGTATTAAAATAAACAAGAAAGTGAAGAAAAAATGGTGGTCTAATAATTTTTTCCATGACTGTATATGAAGTGAAGTGTTTTGTTTGTACAGTAACACGTCAATAAAACACATCAGAAGGGAAACGTGAGGATTCAATGTCTTGCCCAAAGGCTGTTATTTAGTAAGAGCCAAATACTAAACATGGGCATTGCATGGTCATTTCCAGATTTTTTGTTTTGTTTTGTTTTGTTTTATAAAGGAAGGTATCTTTATATTTGCTTTGGACCTGTTAAAAAAGAAAGAAAGAAAGAAAAAAAAACAACTTCCTTTAATGAGAAGATGTTGTCTTAAGCACTTTCTGATGTCTGGATGAAGGAGCAGGCATCCCTTATGTAGTTTACCTGTCAGGAACGCAGAGCTCCAGAACAAGCGAAAAATTTGAGAGATTACCTGTGTTTTCAACATTGACAAGTCCAGAAATGAAGCATGAAAGCTAAGAACTGGAGGAAACACATCAACGAGAGATTACAAGCCAATGCTTCTGTTTGAGATCGCTGTAAAAACGATCTGTCCTCACAACCAAATGCCCATCTCCAAGAGATTATGGGAAACAAAAACAAAAAAAAAACCAAAGCAACAAAGCAAAAGTTGATCACTCCTTCCATGGTGCGCTGACCAAAACACTAATGTATACACACAGACACACACAAGCTTACGATGTCACAGCTAGTTTAGTCTCTGGTACAATCTGATCAATCAAGGCAATCCCCGCAATTTCTGACATTTGAAGACCTGAATACATTTTCTCAATGCAGAGCTCAGAAGACTCTGATACACCATGTTAATTTTGTCATAAAAACAGAAAACATCTTTTTGGAACTTATGATATGATGATATTTAATTCATTGCTGCAACATGATGAATTTCAAACAACGCAGAAAAAGTTGTCCACTTTAATTCTCTGATTACTACATTTGTCAATTCAAATTAATATATCTTTAAATGAAAAACTATTTGTGTGTGAGTGTCAGATGTTTGGTACTGGGCAGTAAAGTGTGGTAGATTTCTTTCAATTCTTTTTTGCAATCACCTTCCTAGGATAAAAAAGGTGATGCACACAGGCAATGACATGTCTCCCTTTTCACATAGTTGGTTGAGAAAACAAGACATGGAGATTATTTTGTGTAAAATATACAATGTCCCCCCTACCTATTGCAGCAGACGGTTTGATAGTGTCACTGTGAGAATATGGCTCTGCACATAACAGATTCCTCGCTGTCACATGTCTGTAATATAGAACTGAATTGCAAACACTTTTGGAAAACAGGAAATGTTTAGATTGTAAGCACCGTTGGAGGAGCTCTGCAAGCTTTCCCGGTTGGTGTGAATGTGCAATCAATGTGCAAGCTCAGCTTTTGGGAAGGAAAGACGAGATGATTGCATCTGTGGTGCAGGTACAAACCAATTCTGCGCTTTGAAAACACAATACTCCTATTGAGTTTTATTACTATGCAGGAATGCAGGAAAATCTCTGCACCTGGGGCAGTATACAGCCTTAACTCAATATTGTCCGTGAGCCTCGCTGTATTTGCTTGTTTCTCATATAGAAAAGGAGAATTTGCATGCACTACCGCACATTAATTTTTAAGGCGATAGTTTTTAGGCAAACAAAAGAGGAAATGGTTCCTTCTCCGCCTGTGCTGCTGATATTTCTAATAATGACTCTTTACTCCGTGCGTCCTACCGAGTCCATCAAGAATTTAACCTTTCTCTACTGCATCCGTTTCTATGACAACTCAAGCCCCTGCTGCAACTTTGCAGCGTGGCCAACACAGAGGCCAGATAATGGATTTGATTGATCTCGTTTCTCTCCGCGGGACTGATATCAAGAGCGATAGGGAAGCTTAGGACAACTGGCATAGATGAAAAGGTGATCATGTTTTTGCTTGGCTCACAAATTAAGAGTAGGTGCTGTTTATTTTTGACCTGTGAATCAGGTTTTGATTTCATAAGTTTGAATGTTGCATTGAACGTGAATTACAGCGCTGTTTTGTGAACGTGCATATGTATCAAAGTAAATCTCTGGGGCAAAGGTGCAGGGTTTGGTGAAAGCAAGAAATGTCTTTCAGGCTGAGCACTTAAAAAAAAACAAAAAACCTTGTACAGCGTGGACTGGAGATTTTCCATGTTATGAAAACATAATTGTATTGTAGCCCCCAGGAGGAATATGAGGCTTTGGTTGCAAGGAGAGAAACATTGAGCTTTTCTCTGCTTCTCCACCTTATTGCATCTGACAGGACAGTAACAGCACTTTTCAATTCTGTCTCCAGTTCAAATTGGAAAATATAAGAAAGTGCTTTGCCATTGACCCTTAGGGCTCAGTGTCTCTTTAGCTTAGATCTCAAAAGGGAATGCTGTCTCTGGAGAGACCGCTGTTGTAATCCAGATCCTGAAAATCTGAGCAACATGTGAAGATGTGTGGCATGATGATGATGATGATGTGGCACGGCCAGTTGAAGTCTCTTGCCAATCACCAGAGTGGAGTGAAATTAATCACTCTCCGGGCTGTCAGTTTGCGTCGACCAAGAGACATTTGTCTTTGAACCCATGTCAGTAATTTGGCAATAACGGTTCCTTTGATTAATTCCCTGCCTGAATCTCCGCCAGGAGAGCAGGGGTTCACAGACAGTGACAGATTGATGATGCTTGTATCCTGTAATTCTGTGGCCCCTCAAACTTTACAATGATTAGGCCTGTGTACAAAAGACATCACAGATAAATGCCATACTCCCAAACTACGCCTACAATGATATACTGGGAATGAATGACTGCTTGCATCCAGAGCCGCCCTCTAAGGTGCCACTGTATCTGGGGATAAATCCATGATGCAATGGCAAGAAAAAGTATGTGAACCTGTTGGAATTTACTGGTGTTACGCATTAATTACCATTAAATGTGATCCCGTCTTCATCTAAATCACAATAATTCACAAAACCTTTATTGTCTTTAAAAAAATTAAAAAGTAATGCATCCATTGAACATTTACAGTGCTGGAGGAAAAGGTAAGTGAATCCTGAGCTTTAAGACCTGGTTGAATGTCCTTTTGCATCAACGACTTCGGTCATGTGTTTTCAGTAATTCTGGATCAGATCTGCACATTGTTCAAGAAGAAGTTTTGACCATCTGTTTTTTACGGAACTGCCTTTAGGTGAGACACATTTGTAGGATGTCTGGTGTGAACACCCTATAATTGACCTGGTGAATGACCTGAAGACAGGTGTAGCGTCTCTATGGGGTCAGGGTCTGGAAACTACGGCAAGCCGTTTTAGCATTTATTCCATATCCTTGATATCAGACCGCAGTTCTCTTTACTAGTTTGCACTTTACCTACACTAGCTTGAACATTTTTAGCACTAGTTCAGTATTGTGTTGCACTAGTTGAACAAAAGGTCACACTAGTCAATTTTCAAGCAACTTGTAACACTTTTGTCCAGCTAGTTTCAGCAAAGGCTGTACTAGTGAAGCCATGTCTTGCACTCAAAGTTTATGATAGTCATCTTTTGAACATACTAGTGGACCTTCAGGCCCAAACTAGTTAACTAGTACATTATACCAGTTAACTAGTGGGCTTGAAATTATAAGACATGTTAACAAGATAACATAGGGTTCTGTTTACTAGTTAACTAGTGACAATCAAATATCTTCACTTGTTTACTAGTAGAAGTGAGAAATGTTCACTTGTGAAAAAATAAAGATCACAATACTGTCACTTGAGAGGATAGAAACCTCTCTGTGTATTACTAGTGAACTAGTTTGGCTAAGAATCTTTACTAGCAATATAGTGAGATCCAAAATGCCCACGTGTTGCACTAGTTAGAAACATTCTACTTAACTTGTGAACTAGTGAATGTCAAAATCTAATCTTGTAAACTAGGTAAAAACCAAGGTGCTTACTAGTTAACTAGTTGAATGAAATTCTAATAAGGAGGTGGGTAAAAGTATGCATAAGGCCTTCCTATTGGTTCTTTGAGTCAGAATTTAAAATGCCAGCTAATCTTGACTGGGTTTTACTAGCATTTCATTTGCATGTTGCACACTAGATAACATGTAGGCCTGTGAAGCTGCAACTGATAAGCAAGTTGCTACATGAGGTAACTTAAATGTTAACTTGTCTAGGCAAGCTTTTTTAACTAGTTACCTAGCTGGGGTCTATTTTGAGTTTGCCAGTTAACTACTGTGGCTAAACAAAATTACCATTTGAGTAGTGAGGTACACATTGCTCACATGTTACACTGGTTGTAAACCTGTTGATATCACTATTTGATAAGTAAGAAATATGTTGTTTTACTAGTCAGCTAGTTAGATCCAACGAGAGTGACAAGGTAATGAGTGACACTGATATCTTTCTCACAAGTTAACTAGTAGAGGAGACTTTTTCTAACTATTCAGACTACTTGTCAAACACGTAAACACAGTATAAACATGTTAGATATTTTTCTAACCTGATGGAGCTTTTCATTATCTATTTGACAAGATACTTGACATGTCAGAGCTTTTACCATACTGGTTGACATATTCAGTACACTTTGAAAATTGTGACTAGTATGACCTTTTGTTCAACTAGTGCAACACAATACTGAGCTAGTGCTAAAAATGTTCAACTAGTTTAGGTAAAGTGCAAACTAGTAAAGAGAACTGAGATCTGATATCAAGGATATGGAATAAATGCTAAAATGGCTTGCCGTAGACACTGACTGGGCCGTTGCTTTGTGACGACGAATGGTTTAGTCCCTACGGCAGTAGAGCATATGTAGATCATGGCCTCTTACCAACATGCTTCACTATTGATTTATGATGATTTTATGGTAGTAAGCTGTTCACTTTTTGCACCGTACATATTTCCAGGTATTCTCTTTTTTTTTTCGACATCCTATGGGGTTTTCTGTCACGGACATTCTGCCTATTCAGTGACATTGCAAATTTTAGACTCATGAACAGAGGTGTTTGTCAGTTCCAGTGAAGTCTGAAAGCCTATAACTGTTAGTTGTAGGTTCCTCTTCACCTCACTGAGGATTCTGCATCGTGGCTTTGGCGTCATCTTGACAGGGTGCCCACTTCTAGGAAGAGTAAGACGTGATATTTAACTGTCCCCATTTATAGACAGTTTGGCTAATTGTGGACTGGTAGATGCCTAAACACATGGTTGGATTACCATCCAACCATTAATTTCCATTTACTTTGAGTTGTGGGAGCAGCAGACTAAACCTCCCTTTCCCTGGACACCTCTTCCAGCTCTCCAGGGAAAATACAAAAGGGGTTTAAGATGGTTGAAGGATTATTGAGAGTAATTTCTCCAGCATGCCCTAGGGCTGCCCTGAGGCCGCCTCCTGGTTGGACGTACCCACAACACATCCCCAGGGAGGTCTCATGCTAACCAGATGCACTCCAGCAGGTGGGTTCACTTACTTTTTCCTCCAGCACTGTGAATGTTTAATAGGTTTGTCTATCATTGAGACGTTTAATTCAGGGCAAGTTAATGCAGAACACGTGTGAATTCTAAAGTGTTTACACAGGATTTAACATGTTAAAGTATCCTTGGGGCATGATACTGAACCTTCCATAGGACCCCCAATGTGTTCTTCCAGCAGCGTTTCTCCGAATACCTGGAATAAGTTTATTTATGCAAATGCGGAAAAAAGTAGGAGTCATAATGGTTGTAAATGGAGATAGCACCGTACCCCGAGGCTGCTGCAGTAATTAGGGAGTTGTAGCGACATATGGAAACGAGGATGTCATAATGCATGCAGACAGATAAAGGCCTACAACGTTGATGTACTCAAAAATGTGGAAGAAATGGGTGCTTCTAGAAAAAAGATTAAAGGCAGCATCTAGACTGTTATCAGCAACAAGTCTGAGAGCCAGGATGTGTAAAGGTATGTAATGGAGCTCTTGGGAGCACTGATACAATCCCAAAGGTCATTTTCACTTCTGTAATGCAGTGCAGAAAAGTGCATTTAGATTTGACATATGCTTCGTTCAAGATGACATCGTCTCCAGGGAAACACATTTATTTTTCATAAGACAATGCAAAACCACCATGTGCATATTTTTTTAAAAAAGGCATGGCACGAGAGGAAGAAGAGGGTACAGATACTGGAACGGTCTGCCTGCAGGCTTGACCTCCTCTGAACAGAATATCCGGTGAATTTTGAAGCAAAAATGCGAGCCCCGTAGTGTTGCACATCGCATATTTGCAGGATGAGAGGAGAATGCCTTTTAATCATTCTGAGAGGTTAGTCAAAGCAAAATTGGTAAATTGGTAATTGATAAATTGGTAAAAGCTTTGGATCCCCCAGTTTCTGCTCCTCATTCTCATTCCTCTCCTCACTCCTCATCCTGCTTTCGAGCGAAACCTGACACACACTACAATGCCTCTTATGGAATTTCCTGGATTCAAGCACAATACCCTCATGGTATCTTATCTTTTCTCATTTGACAGCTTGGAAAGCAGCTCCATATTTCCTTCCTTTCTTTTTTTTTTTGTCCCTTTGAAAATATTTACACCCAACATAGATTTTTTTTTCACTCAAGCACTAAATGGAAATTAATAGCTGTTATCTTTCACACCATTGAATCTTTTGGGAAACATTGGAATCTTAATTTGGGCGTCACTTGTGCTATCCTTTTAATTCAGCCAGATGTCACAGTGAAATAGTGCTTCATTACTGCATTTAATTGGTATTCTGAATTAAAAAAAAAAAAAAAAAAAGATGTTTTCGGATGCAAGTAACAGATAAATATGAAAAAAATGTGGGATGGTAAGAAGCGAGTCCACTTGTCAAAATTATTAATGCAATAAACTCAGTGTTTGCAAACAGTCTAATATAATTGGTGCCAAAAGGTGATGAGCAGCATTGTTGTTTGGAACTGAACTGTTAAATGAAAGACTGTGGAAAATAAAACAGTTTATAAATACTATTCGCAGCTGTATGTCCCTTGTGTGTTAGTTATAGACTCCTTGAGACCTCATCTGTAGTTCAACCCACCTTTGTCTCGTCTCAGGTTCTTTTTTCTGTTGTTTCTTTTAAGTCTAAGTGTCACATGAGTGTTTACCAGGCATCATCCTCGACCCATCCATATCCATCAGCTCCATGAACTTATGCTGCTCGCTCGCCCGCCGTGGCTCCCGCTTTCTCTGCCTGACAAACACTTGCCGGTTGATGGTGAGATATTCTGAAGTCTGGGAGCTGTGTCGTCTGTGTGGGTGTCGTGTTTCGCTTGATATTTCTTTCAACTCTGGATTTTTGACTGTAGCCATGGAAACACCGCTCCACTGTGACCCCTCCTTTGATTATACCTTTGCTAAAATGAAATTTTGTAATTTAATAAAGTGGAATAGCTGTAATTGGATTAGCCTGCTATCGCAGCAGTCATGCTTATCTTCACTACCCTCCCTAAAATCTCTTAAATGTTCCTCTCATTGATTTACTTTCTCAAGCCGTTTAGTGCCAGAAAGTAATACAAAGCAAACGCTCTAGAAAGCATGTGTTTCACACTTTTTCTTTCTTTTTTTATGGGCATGCAATAACTTACCTGATAGAAATTACTGGTCAGTTTTTATTTTCAGACTGGTGAGTTCTGAATGGCTGCAAAAGCTGCATCTTTGGCACATCCCCTTGGCTGATTCCAGCTGCCTGCTTAAGGAATTAAGGCGATTTGGAGGGCCTGGGCAGATGTAACAGCTGAGTTGACTTTAGGATGTGTGGGACAACGTACAGCTCAGATAGAGAAAATGCTCTGGGTTGCTATCTGCGAGGCTTAAGGATGTTGCCTGCTTCATTATGTCCCAGACAAGCTTTCCAACTTGCAAGCCAAAGTATATTTTCTGCCCATCGCCCAACCATATTAGAAGGCATGCGGATAGACAGGTGGCTTGTCCAGGTGTGGGGACCTGAGGCAGAATGTGCTTTCCTGGGAATGCTGGACTTCAGAGTTGTGGTGATGAAAGAAAGTCCATGCGATGACATTGGACTGAATGCTGCACAATATAATGAATTTGGGTTTGCAGTAGAGGTCTTCGGAACAACCCGAGGTTCCGACCCGACCCGAATCGTGTCTCGGGTCCATTTAGAAGACGTGACTCCGGGTTCGGGTCGGAATCGGTAGTTTATCTCGGCTCCGGTCGGTGCTCTCTGACAGGCTGGGTCCACGTTTACTCGAGAGAGCTAGATATTGGCGGTGGCAGCCAATGTCAGGACTCAGCGCAGTTAAATGATTATTAATTAATTATGTTTGTCATGAAACAATCGTGTTGCCGTAGCGTGTTATTAGCGGTATCCTGGCAGCTGTAAAGCTCAACGGTTCACCAACATGTTAACTTTGGATGAGAGAACATATTCACAACACGTCCTGACTGGTGTAGGCTGTTAGCGTTAGCAGTTGCTACCAATAGCATCTGTTTCCACAAAGAAAATAACGACGTGGATTTATTGTCGTTTCCATCACGTAGCCTATGTAGCAACTGAACCGGTAGAAGAAGACAACTTTAAGTAAGAAAATCAAGTTTTATTCAACGTTAGACAACTTTAACATGAGCAACTATGGGCTGTATTGTCTCGATTCTATTCGGGTATCTCCGTTCGGTTCGTGATCGGAAACTAAAGACTCGGGTCGGGTCGGTTCCGGGTCCAAATATTGCGGGTCCATTCGGGTTCGGACCCCCGGACTCATGATAATAGCTCGGGTCGGGTCGGTTTCGGGTTGAATATTCAGGGAAGTGAAAGTGGACCCGTGAAGACCTCAAGTTTGCAGTTTTAGAACATTTTACACTACAGGATTCGACAAAGTTGACAAACCAACAAACAATAAAACTGTAATCAGCTATGCACAGGTTTAATGTAAAGCCTATTCCTAATCAGAGGAAGCCAATCATGATCCCAGACTGAGCCAGAGCCATGAATATGGGTTGCAAAAGAAGAAAAAAGCTCAAAATAGATGCAAAACCTCAGCAGAACACATTTGGGAGTAACACTTTGCTTTCACACGCTTCTATGCACTCATGCAAAACGTCTGCAAATCCACTCATTCCCATGATCTCTGATGTAGTTACGAACATCCACCTTCTGGTGTTTTCCACCCAGATCATATTTTACTTTTGTGCATTGAAATAGCCAGCAGGCTGTTTCTTTGGAAAAACAAACCACCTTTTTTTTTTTTTTCTAAGAAATTCTGCAGCCCCACGCCAACTCTTCTTCCAGTGACCCTGATCTTAAGTAAACCTCAGAATCAGTTTAATGGCATCTAAAAGAGATCGGAAGGATCTGTAAAACCTATTGGCTGGTAATAAGCATGAAGTCTATCAGTCCATCAACTGGCCTTTCAGTCTTTATTCACCACAGCAGGACGATGCCCTCCTCTGTAACATTTGGTATGCAGGTGCCAAGGTAAATAATAAATGGCGTTATATTCCACACGCTCTAAGAGCTGTTGCACTTGTATATAAAATGTCAGAAGAAGTTATGCAATCCACCAGCAGGTTGTCCAGTTCTGCAGGATGTAGAGATAAATGAAGCCATCCAGAATCTCTCTTTCCAGTTCATGAAATAACATCCCCCCCCACCCCACCCCCATAGCTTCTGACTCCAAGAGCAAGTATATCGCACCAACTTCACCAGTATATCTGAACAGGAGCATAAAATATTCATCAAGGTTAAGGGGGCTTCTGTCTCAGCGTGAGAATGCAATGGAATTAAACGAGTTCCAGGTTTATGAAATCAAAATACTTGGTCTCTGCTCTTACAGCTCCAGTGGGATCGTGTGCACACACACCTTCTCCATTACAGTTAGAATGATTAGGCATCTTTATTATTATCATCACAGCGAAGTTTCATTTAAAACTGAATTCAGCGTTTATCGCGACTGTAAAGGAAGCTCAGTTTTATTGCACGGTGACATGTGTTCTCTTAAACTGCGTAATTGGCCTCCGTTTTGCGGTCTATAACAACAAACATAATGGAGTGTAACAGATGCCCAGAGACACAAACACTTCCAACCGCCTGACTAATGGCAGGGCGGCAGGTTTATGCAACCTTCCTGCTCGTGTGGCTGCTTCTCCAGAGTGGAGTCACAAAAGGTCTGACGCTAAATCTAATGGCGCTCTCGCATTTCAACAACCTCCCGTCTGTCTACATAAACACCATCAGGTCCCATGAGATGCTTTTGAACTTCAAGTTGCACCTTACAGCATCACCGACAGATTTATGTCCCGAGTACCGTGTATGGATTATCATCTCGATAAGACAAACACTTTCCCATTTGGCCACAGACGGGCCTTTGCTTTCCTACATGCAAACAAAATGCACCGTTTCATCTATGCAGAGAGTCTCATGATGAGTCTGAACCGGGCATCGGGTCTGACAACAATCACGTCAGCATCTTTTCATCATCCATCTGATGTTGATTATATTGACGTTGATTAAAAACCAGCTAAAAACATTTTCAGATCTCCAACTGTGTTAATTACAAACTGTGTAATTAGAAAGAGTGTACAAACTGTGCACCATTGTCTTGTATGTAAATAAGGGACTGACTGTACAAATACATCAAATAATTAACACAGATCTTAGAAGAATATCACAAAACATTGAATTTATCATTTCCACAGAAGCTGCAACCAAAACAGCTCAAAAGGACTTTTTAGCTCAGCAGGTCCCCCTACAGGCACGGGAGGTTGAGTTGCTTTAACTTGAATTAGTTCGAACTGAAGCTGAAAACGGAAGGAACATCTCAGTCTGTCCAGTTCATGTGGTCTAACAGGTCAACCAGAGAAGCCCAGCGCTAACAGGCTCAAAGCACCACTAATGCTACCTATCGTGGCGGAGCGTGACATCGGTAAATCGAGTCTCTTCAAGTGCATGTGTATCTGGACGAAAGGGAGGAAACCCAGTTAAACAGGCTCGGCTTAGCTGTGCATGTGAACGGGTTTACTGTCTGAGATTTGCTCTTGTTCTGTCTCTGGCCTGGTCGTTCTCTTGTTTCGTTACTTTCTTCAGGCGCCGCTGCAGCTCTGTGGGCCAGTGGAACAAACGATCATCGTTGTTGTGTGACAAAGATCCATAAAACAGTACAGAGCTGACAGCAAGAGAGGAGTGAGTGGTTCTCGATGATTGTAGCAGACGGAGAGACAGACGACGCCATAAAGAGTCATCACTTTCACATAAATCAGAAAATATTTTGTGCTTCTTTATTAACCAATATTAACAGTGTTTTGACATTGAAAGTTTAGTTTTGTGCGTCGGATTGAACCAGGAAACTGATGTCTTGACATAAATACTACTTTAAGAATTTTACGGTTTATTTTTAAGCAGACTGACTGAAAAAAAAGGTTTTTCAAAAATGCCACCTCACTATACCTGTTGTTTGCTAATAGGAAGTAAAAAAAAACCAAATTGTATCCAGTTTTTGCCACGAACTTGGAGGAACTTCTTTCTCATACTGACGCATTTTTCAACACTGAAACTGAAATAAAGAGAAATGCTATTCGGTGAGACTGTGAGGACATCTGTGACTAAACAAGCTTGCCTTCTGGGAAAAAAAAAAAAAATTATGTCTTCAGGTCTTCCCCTAAAATCATCTCTTACTTTAAACGAGAGGCCTTGTGAGCTGAGATAAAGAGAAAAATCAGACTGCAGTCACTGCATCATCATTGCTGTCGGGATCCCTGCAGAGGGAAATGTTCAATAACACAAACAAACATCTGCCGTTCCTTCATATTCCTCCTCATATTCCTCTGCTCCCCCCCCACTTCTAAAGCCTGATTTATACTCAGGAAATCAGGTCGTCTGCGTATGTGATGCAGACGACGCAGAGATGCCCCCCCCCACCCTACGCAGACACTCCGGTGCACCTCGTCAAAATTCTAGGTGACCGCAGACAGTGCCACAGATTGTGTCGCAGAGAGGAGAGAAAGGAGGCCTCTGATTGGTCAATTCTACATCTGCGTAGAAAAGAGTCGCGTCATCGAAGAAATGAGGAAGTTCCCACATCTGTACGATTCTGGTTCTCCACACTACAAAGACAGCACATATTCTAGTAATTCATGGAGGGAGATAGTGATGAATGTGGGTCTGGATACGGCCGAGACGGTGAGGAAGTGGAAAAACGCAAGAGATTAGTTTAGTAAGTTTAGCTAGTTCATGATTGTCCCTCTTGCGTTGTGGAATAACATAGCGGAGACCGTGCTTCAAAATTGGGCATAAATCAAAAGTAACTGCGGCATACCGGCGACAAGATAACTGCGACACATTGCTGCGAGAGTAAACACAGCCCTTAACACATCATACATTTGAAGTTTTTTTTTTTACCAGCCTCTCAGCATTTCATTGCAGCCAATTTTTCAAGGTGTGTCGCTCGATTTGAAAATAATCTGCCGGCAAGTCGTGTCTTTGTCTTCTCTTTTTTGCTCCCGCAACGCTGTTCACAACTTTGGGTGACGCTGTGATGATCAACGCGAGTGAGCCATTAGGAAATTGATGCTTTCTGGAGCGAGTGAGCTGAAAGACCAGACTTTCTAAAAGACGGTGCACATGTCGGATCTCTCCACAAATGACCTGACTGATGCATCTTTTTAATTGTCCTCAGGCTCCTATTTAGGATCATCTTATTTCAAGTCTAGTTTGTCTTTTGAATGACTTGTAAAGATGGGAATGTTTAATGTACACAACAAGAAAAGCTAATGAGAAGACTCAGTCTGCAATCCAGTTAGAAGCTGTGTGAAAACAAGTCGAAACAATTAGTCCTTGTGAGTGAGGATCTGCTGTCTTCAAAACATCGGGGCTCCGAACGATGCCCCCCCCCCCTTTGATTTAGAGAAGCTTTGGGGCGAAAAGGTTCAAGGAGCAAAGAGCTAGACTCTGTGATCATCTCCATTTGAATGCTTCCAAGGGAACCCTCAGCTCGATGTGTTTAATTCACTATATCCTCTCTTTAGGGTTGACTAACAGCAGTTTTTATTTCCTTCCTCCGCTGCTTTAGTGGAAGTGGCTGTTTGGGCAGATGGCAACAACACAGCCAACAAAATTCACAGTCAGGCCCGCATCGCCGGGTTCCCCGCTGAGAGCCGAGGCTCGCCACGAGGCTGACCCATCACACGCTCCCGAAGAGGCGGCGGGGCCGGAGAGTTGATTGAAGTACACATGGGAGTTGCCCGCGGGGGAATTAGCCGTCCGGCGGCTCCATTTTCTTTTGTGCGTGCTGCCCATCCTTGCTCCGCCCGGCGTTACTGTAAAGGCGTGGCTGGCGGCCCCTCGGGGAGCCGTTTTGCCTTCTATAAAGCCTACTGCTATGGAAATGGCGTGTAATTTCAGGGGCCATTAGCGGTGAGAGTGCAGGCGTGCATATAGAGCCGCCGCTGTCGAGCGCAGCATCACCCACGGCAAAATCTCATATTCATCGCTCCTTTGCTGGTCTTTGCTCCACAACACATCGTGCGGCAGATACATGTGGAATAAGGAACGGACAGACCGAGGAGTGGGCAGCTGGAGGAGAGCTGTGAGGCGGGTAGAGCGAAAGACGGAGAAGGAAGAAAAAAAAACCACGAGGAGGCAGCTGTTCTGAGTGTCACGAGTAGAGAGACGAGGGGTGTTGAGAAGGAGAGGAGATTGGAATACTATATGAGAGGGATGGAAGAGGAAGGGGGATCCGAAGAGAGAGAAGCCTGAATCAATATTTATACTGTGAGGCGAGACAATTCTGAGGCTGTAATTAAATTGGCGTGTCATATTTCATTCCATTACCAGGCCGCGCTTGCATGCAAATGAACCAAAAGGCCTCCTTTTTGAGTGGATTGCATTTCTTTTTGACGACAGTGAAAAGAACTGAGCCGGGCAGAGAAAAATCAAACAGTCCTCCAGTATTCATGAGCCTGTTGTTGGGAACTTGGGGGACATTCAGAAGGAGGGAGAAGGAAGGGTTACGGCAGCCATCCTCCACCTGGGACGGGAGTGAGGAGGCAAATCCATCTCATCTGAATAATTATCAGTGCAAGAAACAACACTGTCGCTGATTGGAAACACAGTCTGATTTCCAGCGCCGCCTCCCCTCCTCCCACCGCCGGAGTCAAGAGGAAGCAGGAATAAATCATATCAAAGTAAGTGTTGCGCTGGAAGTCTGCCTGTGCAGATATTTTGGTTGAGACACGGCCCCCGTCGCGCAGAGGCTACACATCCCCTGTCACTTTCACACGCATGAGCGCACGGATGACTCTGGAAGGTGACTGGCCTTCTGTAAACCCTGACACTGGTGTTTACAGTAAGCATTAGTTGCAGGCGCCTGCAACTAATGCTTACTGGGGGAGGCAAAACGCAGCTGTGCTCAGTGCAGCCAATTAAAAGTTTCCCTTCCGTCTCTTTGCCTTTCAGTATCGGCTGTTCTTTTTCAGTTTCAACTCTGCTGTGCAAAAAAAAAAAAAAAAGGGGATCAAAAGATAGAAGGGTGTTCAAAGCATTACAGCAGTGATTCTTTTTTTTGTTTTTTTTTAAAGTGAAATTGCCTTTTCGTACCTTTTTCTATTCTTACTGAGTGTATTCGATCCCCTGTGAAAGAAAGAGATGACCCCGCCCAGGGAGAGTAGGCAGAGGCACTAAATGGCAAAAGGATAGAAAGCCTCTGGAGTGGTGCCATGCTCGCAGCACAGGTTTTGCTGATGGCATCTGAAGTGCTGCCAGTGGGAAACACAACATTAACAGTGACAGAGCTGGAAAGAAGAACAGCTGCTTATGTTGGGGATCCCTCTGCCAGCATCCCACAAGGCAGTCATGGTTTTCTGACATGTGTGCTGCTGCGAGTGTCTGGAGTTTATGGATCCTCTGTCTGCAACATCAGGAGAAAGTGGTTGAAGAATCTTTGACTCCATACTTGGCCTGTTAAAGAACTTAGCTGCTCTGTAAACGGTTGCATTTATGCATTGTATCAGGTTTTAATTGCATATTAAAACCTGATGCAATGCATATATATACACACGTACACAGTGTGTGTGTGTATATGCACACATATACCAGGATTAAATGCAGAAAAAGGTCAATAAAAGATGTCTGTGGCTACAATCACTTCTCAGCTTGACTAAAAACCCAGACGTATATATTCTAGAGGTGGACGGATCGATCCAAATATCGATAATATCGATACCAACGCTGGTGTTGATATCGAATGATACACGTGTAAAAAGATCGATACTCAAGCTTTTTTTCACTCCCACAACACTGACTGAGTAAGAATTCATTGAAGTCTGACACGCTGTCGCTGTGTCCTCCTCCCCCTCCCCCCTCGTCTCGTCTTTTGACATTGCATCATCATGTGGCTCAGCGGTGTTAGCCAAACAAGCATGCAGGTAGACTCAGTCTGGCCCCTCCCCCCAGGCCCGCCCACTCAGAAAAACCATTATGAACAGAACAATTCATCTCCAAGGAATACTTACACAAAAATGTACGCTGTGATAATAAAGTATTTTACTGTCACCTATAAAGTTGACCGAAATTTTATCCTGGGTTTTGACAAAATAATCAAAAGACAAAAATCACTAAAACACCAAAAGATCAGCAGTTTCATGATAGATTAAGCTTAATATGAAATAAGTATTGGTATTGGTATTGGTATCGGCAATACTAGCTCTGTATTTACTTGGTATCGGATCGATACTAAAATCCCCAGTATCGCCCACCTCTAGTATGTTCCCTTAGAGGGACAGGTTGGCACTACAGTCCTCAATAAGTGGCCACACACTTATTTATAGATTTAACTGTTGAGTCCTCAATGGCTCCACTCACACAGTCAGTTCAGTCCACAACTGCTGCGTCTCTGTTTTGCCTTGAAAAGAACAACCCATATTCAAAAAAAAAAAAAAAAGTTGGGACACTGTAAAACACATATATAACACATTATTTAAAAAAAAAAAAGCCCAGAATGGAATCTTGTAGAAACAGATGTTAACACAGTCAAAATGCATGCTGTGTGAAATGGCAATGCAGAAAGGTGTAACAGAGCTGCAAGGACTGCTGCAAACTGCATAGAGGATGAAATGAGCCCATCACGGGGGAAATGACCGACAGCAAGCTGTCAGGACGTCTTGCCAGGAGACGCAGGCCAAGCGACAAATAAGCCAAATACGTGTGACTCCACCACGATGGGTGCCGTCACCGTCCACTTTCAGCTTGTTAGCGTTGGGCTTCTCCAGTTGCTCTATTACACCACGAACACACACACAAAAAAAATAAATAAAAATGTTTTAGCTGGTGGCAGCAAATTGGAAAAGGAAAATGCTGAATGGTGAGCAAGAAACTTCACAAATTCTAACATTTTATATGCCCCATTTGCTTTAATTTTTATTTTATACCCTGTACCACTTGGTTCCATCCAGTACTTCCAGGTTAAAACCCACAGCATGAACTGTAGAGCATCCATAGTCATCTCTAGTCCCGTTGAACATTTACCTGCAGGGATTAGTTCAGCTTTAGCTGCATCATCTGGGTGCGTCAGTCTCAGGATAAGAAGTTTGGTCCAGTTCAGTTTGCTTACATTTTAAAGACTACAGCAGAAATCTACCTGAGTACCGTGGCATATCAAGTGTAAAAGGGGAAACACTCACTCATCTGGGGCTTTGCAGACCTGTGCCTTTACCGGTCTTACTGATCGGACGGGATCACTTCTCGGGATCACGTAGCCATCAGGGTTGATCTTTTTCTTGTCAAAACGATGGGAACATCAGCTCGTCGACATTCTTCCCCGTCTGGCGACAAGGATAAAGAGGCTGAAAGTTCTCTGTGCAGAGAAGATGGAAGGCGGCGACGAAGGGATAGACATGTAGCTTCTTCCGCCGCATCGGCGGAGCAGATCATGATTGTTTGAAGGCAGAAAATAGATGATTTGTATCATTTGTTTTGGCTTGGTGCTTTCTTTTGAAAGAAGTCGCGTCTGTGAAAACCCCCTAACGCAACGCCTTCGACTGGTGCTGCCCCCTAGCAGATAAAAAGAGCAACATTTTCACCCATACTCGTGCTTCTATTTCAGCCTGACTTTTTTTTTTTCCATCATCCTGCAAACGTATTGACTGACTCGTGAGCAGGTCTTCTGTATTTAAATGCTTTCAGTTATAGCAAACATTTTAAAAAGCTGTAAAGTACTATTGCCATTGTGAAGAACATTTATATACTGTTAATGTTAATGATTAATCTAAGAGCGAAACAATATGATGTGTTAGCAGACAAATCTATTGCAACTTACTCTTTTCGGATCGGGAGGATGGGGTGGCTTCATATTGAATGTCAGCTGATGTTAAAGCAAGTTAACATGTCCAAAAAAAAGGGGGGGGGGGGGGGGGGTGTCAAATGCCAGTGCTCTGAGGGATAATCATTCTGCTGGTGTTGACAAGCAGATAAAACTTCATGCATGGCTTCTTGCTTTGTCAGGAGCAGCCAGCCAGAAGAATGAATGCGTCTACTCATTAATGTGGAGAACATTTGTGAGGGCACACAGCTGCCAGACACAGGGACTGGTGCACGCCGGCCCTCAGCGAGCCCTCTGCCGGGCGTCGCTTCGCCTGAGATTTCTCAATAAAAGACAGAGGAAAAAAAAAAAAAAAAAGGTCGCGCTTTTACTTTGAGATTGCAGAACACAGAAATAGGTCTTAATTTCCCCCATCAGAAGCTTTAATGACACACAGCTGAAAAGAAATATTCAAACGTTTCTTTCATTCAGGGATCACAGTGAAGCTCGCGCTCGAGCTTCACTGAGCAGAAAACACAGAAGCAACTGATCATCAGCCGATCAATCATTCATATTTGATGTGTGCGATGGCTCCTTAATGGCTAATGCACATCACCGAGCAGTGAGATGAAAACAATACTAACATCATGCAAATTCCCAACCTTTTTCTTTTTTTCTCTTTTTGTCTGTGAGCCACCATGACTTCAAAGCTCCCAGAAATCTCAGCTGTAATAACATTTTTCATACACGTTTCTGATAACCAACTCTAGATGGCACTGGAGACCCAGTGGACTATTACTCTCTGTGTGTGTGTGTGTGAGTGTGTGTGTGTGTGTGTACATGCAACCACGTCTGTGTCTGCGTCTGCACATATGCCTCCCAGATTCAATTATTCATCATTTCCAGAGCAAATATGGTTTGTCTTTTCTCTGTCCCCTTTTTTCTCCCCCTTTTCCTTCGCCCAGTTTTGTTTATTATTTATAAAGCTAAGTCTCACGATGTTTGAGTAAAATAGAAAGCTGGGCAACAGTAATGTCGCCCAGCGTGGGTGCCATAATTATGTTCTGAAACAGACTCGCAGGGAAGTGTATTGCCCGTGTGTTGCAGAACACAGTACTGCCGACTCAGACACATTTGTTTGCCCTGTGTCTCGACACTGATAGCCGGCATCTGCCGACTACATTATTTCCCCTACAACCAGCAGATAGGATTCACCAACACCGCAGCCTGCAATCCATATCTACCAATAAATCATCTAATGGTCCACCATACGATTTATTTTCCCTCATACATTTATGCTTTTTTTGCGGTTTACACACGAAGAATTATTCATCATGACATATCAGCTTTGCAGGGAGACTTTCTATCCATGTTGAATGCATGATTCACTCAGCAGTCGTAGTAAATACACATTTATTGACTGTCACACTCGCCATGAATCATCCGAGCACACGCGGCCGTTTGGAACGATTCACAAACGTAACGTGAAGTACGTCTCACTGTGGCGAGCAGGAGTTCAACAAGGTTTGGGGATTTGATTTGCAGTGATTGTACGACATTGTTTGGAAAAAAAATAAAAAATCTGCAGGAAAGCGTCTCATGATTAGAAGACAAATCTTGTGGCGACTCAGTGAGGAAGGGAAGATGTATTCTTGTTGATTTTTCCGGTCTTGTCGCTGTGTGATGAAGACGTCTCAGTGCGCCTCCTCTGCAAAAGAAATTAGCCTGTGATAAATTGTTGCGGTGACTGTCTCCGAAATGAAAATCCATCTTCATGAAATATTTAGAATAATTAAATATTTGGAATGTAGTCAACGTGGCTCACACCTGTGAGTGAAAGGCCCAAATAAACGTGGTTATTTGTTAAAAGCGTAAACGATGACTAGACTGGAAACTCGCCTCCTTCCTGTTCAGTTTTTTTACGTCCCTCTCTGCTTGATGCGGAGACTTCGGAGAAAATCTTCAAAGGATAAGCACGCTAGTTCTAATTTTTAAACCTCTCCCAGTTTCCTCTAAGATTAATTCTAGTACAGGGGTGTCAAACTGATCTGTGAAAGGGCCGCGTGGCTGCAGGTTTTTGTTCCAACCATGCAGAAACACAGACTTGTTTCATTCAATCAACTGAACGGGTTAAGACCTTTACTGAAGACGACTAGTTGATTGACTAAAACACGTTAGCAAACTTTCTTTCGACAAAGAAAGCACCAAGCCAAAACAAGTGATACAAATCCTCCATTTTCTGCCTTCGAACAATCATGATCTACTCCGGCGATGCGGCGGAAGAAGCTACACGTCTATCCCTTCGTTGCCGCCTTCCATCTTCTCTGCACAGAGAACTTTTGGCCTCTTTATCCTCGTCACCAGACGGGGAAGAACGTCGACGAAACTGAACCTCATGAGAAATCCCAGGTTATGTTCCCATCGTTTCAACAAGCCAGCACTGATGTCTACGTGAAAAGTGACTCTGTTCGCTTTGTCTGGAATAACTGTGGGAAGACACTACAGCGGGAAAGACCAGAAAAGACACAGGTCTGCAAAGCCCCGGATGAGTGAGTGTTGCCCCTTTTACACATAATGTTCCACGGTACTCAGTTAGTTTTCTGCTGTAGTTTTTAAAATGTAAGCGTCAAATCAAACTGGACCAAACCTCTTATCGTGAGACTAACGCACCCAGATGATGCAGCTGAAGCTAAATGTACATAAATGTTCAACGGGGCTAGAGATGACCTGTGTGCTCTGTGGATGCTCTGTGGTGCACAAACTGTGTTACGTGTACCACCAGTGGTACACGAGCGCTCTCTGGTGGTACACGGGGGAACGTCATGACTTTCCACATTTTTTCCACATTTTCACTTTTTAAAAAAAATCAGAAACATACAATGCACTATAAATACGTTTCAAATGAAATGTGTAGCTTTAGATAATTAAAATTGTGTTTTTTAAAACAATATTTGTTGCATATTCATTTCCAGTGCAGATGAAACAACTTTTGTTGTTTCATCTGCGTCTATATGTTCATAAATGTGTTGTCTTGGCCTTTTAATCTTAAATTTGTATGTATCTTTTACTGTGTTTTTTATTTTATTTTTTATTTTTATTTTAATTGTGAAGCGCTCTGTGACCATGGTCTGTGAAGGGCGCTGTATAAATAAAGTTTACTTACTTACTTACTTACTTACTTTTGAGTGTGTTTATTTTGCTCTGAATGAGAGTATGAGTTCTGTGTTCTAGTATGTTTCCTTATCAATGTCACTATATTTTGTCTCGTCTCTCGCCTCTTCTCCGTCAGTCCCTCCCCTGTTTTGTGTCTGTTTTTTAATATTCTGCTGGTTTGTTTTTTTGGTTTCTGTTTGTCTCCTTGTCACATCTCTCATTTAGATCTCTGTCGTATAATTTTATCTCCGTTTTTGTCCTCTGGATTCCCTGCCCTGGCAGCTCCTTTTGTTTGATAAAAAGGCCTCTTTGGATTACTACTGGCTCTGGATTTAGTGCACTTGGGTCCTCATCGCAGTCAGATCCTAACAGAATGGACCGGCCAGACATGGACCCAGCAGGGACTCGGACCCACTGGGAAGAAACACCTCAGTCAGTTTGAGGTCAACGGAGCTAATCCGGTGGATATCCGTTTATGGACTCCTGATTAAGACTTCTTATTCCAAATCACGGCTCCTTTCAATCCCAGCAGTGTCTTTACTTTTGGAAGACATTAAGAAGCTCAGGGACGAGCTGGTGGTTCCGGAGAGGAACGTTTCAGCGTCCATGCTGACCTCACAGCTCTGGCTCCTCGATGATTGTCCAGGTGGTCTTTGGACGCACTCCATCCGGTCCCTGTGGTGGTCCTGCATGCACTCCATCCTGTCTCCAGGCTGGTGCACAATATGACTCCGGGTGTCTTTAACAAAGTGTGGGGGGGTGGGGGGCAAAATACAGATGGGCAGGTGCCAGGAGTAATAAAGGAAGGCCTTTTATTTAACATAAAAGATTCAGAGCCACACGGGCAGGAGGAGCTGGCAGGTGAACAGAGAGCGACACGGGAGGCAGGACCAGCAGGATGATGAAGAGGATTCTCATCATTATAGGCTCAATGGAAATGGACCTACAGTCTTATGGAATATTGCACCATATGCCAAAATGAAACTATGAAAGATCAAAAAAAAACCCAAACTGGAGCACAGGCCTGCAAGTCTTGTTTTCTCTCTTGTTTCTCTGCCCCAGTTTTTGCATAAAAAAAACAAAAAAGGTTTTTCTCATTTTCCAGAAATATTTGTAGTCAAGAGGAGGGGTTTATACTCAAGAGGAAGAGAGAGACACAAGGTTGGCCGTTTAAAAAAAAAACAAACACACACTACGCACTGTGCATACAAAGCACGACTTATGATGTATTACATTTTGCTGTGGTTATAGTCGTTTAGCATGTAGCATGACACCATAATAGTGATTATGATGGTGCATTCATGTCTTACTCTGGATGCCTGGCCAGTTCCTGCTGTACTCACCTGCTGCATTATGGGATGCAGTATGTGAGGTAGACTGCTCAGTTGTGTAGTGGACTTTTTTCTGGGAGTTGCATACCATCTGGATATTTTTAACATACTGCAGCTGTTTGCATACAACATTTTGTCAGGATCATTACACATTAGCAGCGGAGGATGCAGTTTATAAAAAAAGAACGGCCGAAGTGATTCAGGATGATGCACCTGGTGAGCTGCGCTGCACTTCGACTCAGTCTCCCCATCTTTTTCAGCTGTCATGTGCTCCGACCTGTGATACCAAACCGATGAGGGATCTCAACGGCGAGGCGGGTGTGCATCCTCCGAGCCTAAGCCACGCTCCGTCTTGTGAACAAGAAAACGAAAACAAATCAATATATACTGTGTGGAGAAAATAACCGCGGTTGCTGTGTGTTTGCTGCATTTTTTTTTTGTCCCCGGGTATCTCAAAACCTTGAGTTGTCCCTTATTCACACACCGTATAGAGGCATATACATGCATGATAGCGCAGTCAACCGCTCAAATGTCTGAGATAAAATGTTAAATGTTATAATCTGCCAACTCCAGGTAAAGTACACCAGGCCTCTTGCCTATTCTTTATTTATTTTTTTTCTTATCCGTCCCGCAGCTTTCCTCTCACTGACAGGCAGATATACAACTCCACCGAAACTGCAAAGAAAGAGCAAGACAGCGAATGTGGAACCAGCCAAAAATATGCAAGTCTGTACCGTCTCTTGGTCTTGGTTGGTGTTGCTACATGGAGGCTGATGATAAGATGGGAGCCAGGATTTTAAAGATTAAAAAGGAGGGACGGATTTGGGGAGAGATGGACTGGACTGGAGAGTTAAAGGGAAGGGGGAGGAGACAGAGGACGATAAAGGGAAGGAGTTAAAAACAGGAGGAGGGGAAGAGGGACCACACTTGAGTAAGAGGGAGCAGCTAAACAAACTCGGAGAGAAAGATTTAGTGAAGAGAGGAGATAAAGCAGCGGGATGGGGCCAGTTGGATGGAGGGAGAGGCAGAGTCAGAAAGTGGAAAGAAAAAAAAACAGACTCAGAGCATGTTTGAGCTGGCTGCTCTGTTAAAAGAGAGGATTTTGGAGAGGGAGTCGATTCCCATACTCTCAGATCTGACATTTTCACTCAGGGCACAGTCACAGTCGCCAGATTGTACCATGCCAGGCCCAAGGCACAAACTGACTCCCCTACTGGCCCACACTCACACTGCTCCAGTTTCAGTCTTGCTTGGGCATGGCCGTCAGGGGTCCATACGTCATCGTGCATCCTTACGCCAGTGGCCCGTTTGTTTACTCAGAGCATGTGAGATCTCAGAATCAGCACCAAAAGGAGAACGCTGCAGAAAATATGACGGCAACACCTACTTCAACCAGGAAAAAAGAAGACTACACAGATACAGCCTTCTCACATTTTTGAATTTCTGGATTACTGTGCTGTTAAAATCACTGTCACGAAGAACAGACACGCCCTCCTCCACACAAGCAAGACCGTACCAGGCCCGAGCTGGAAACCACTCGCACCGAAACAAACCAGACTATCGGCCGGGGCATGTACCCTTAAAAATCACCATACTATCAGCTATCAGAGAAATTCACATCTTTAACGGAGGACCAGAAGAAGGACTAGACGAGGAACGGTGAGCTCAAATGCTGCACGGCACAATCTCCCCTTGGGGTTATTTTTTAAATAAACTCCCCCATTAAATTGAATGGAAAGTTTGGGCCAATGCCTCCTGTCTTTAGGATGATAGCAGCCAAAAGAAATTAGGGACGTTGAGAGATAGGTTGCACAGCTGAGTCACTTTCTCTAAAGGAGCCACCGGAGAGGAGAATTTCAGTGAAGATTAGATACGAGATCTCACTTGTGGAAGCTTCCAGCGAGGTTCTCTGGGAACGAAAGTTTACTTTGAATCATACTCATTAGAAAATCGTGCTCAAAGAAATTCAAACAGACTTTTTTTTTTTCCTTCCCCTGGAAATCTCAGTCTTATTCTTAAAATAACAAAATGAAAGTATTAAAGCCTTGAAGGAGGTGGAAACTACATAGAGGAGCGCCGCTGTATTGAGCTTTCAAATATGTTCTGCTGTTGCCCTAGGAGAGTTCAGCCAGTATTAGTAACAGTTTCTGTCTGCCACAGAAAGAAGCAAGAGAAAAAAGAGTGTTCTCCCCGTTTCCCCCAGTTATCGTAGTTAATGGAGAAGCTCCAGGCTGTACATCGATGTGACAATGCAGATTAGAGTTTCAGCACTCCAGTTTTGAAGCGTTTGGGAGAAAGTTTTTTCCAAAACCCTGCAAGAACTTTCCAGGGCCAAAAAAGAATAATACACAAATATTTCCATTTAAGAAGAAAAAAAAAAAAAAAAACTTGAGCATTATCTGGATTTGCAGAATATCAGCGCTGCTCGTTGTTGAGACAAAACCCCCATGACAGCATTTTACATTTTATAACTCGTCAAACGCCCTGAAACTACGGCGTGGCTGATGTCCCTTCCTCTCACCTCCACGTGCTACGGTGCAGACAGAAAATGCAGTTTGCTTCCATCTGTGGTTTGTAAAAAAAAGATTCAGGCAACTCTAGTAGAAGAATCGGTAGCAAAACACATGCAGAAGACTTAACAGGTGGAGTGTTTTCAGGGTTGGTGTTTGTGATGTCTGTCCTCACGAGCTTTACCAGGCCTGGTCACAGATTCAAGGTTTACTGTAAACTAGCTGCGTGCAATATTACAGATGAGACCATCGAGTCCATCACTTGTTTGGCTGAGGGTTACATCAAATAAACTAGAAAACACTCAGAGAGCGCAGACCTCTGCCAAGTGCAACAATTCTCCCATATAGCCATTTACAGATTGCTATAAAATCCGTGTTCTGGATCAGATCCGGATCAGCCTTTGAAATTTGATAGAGGTTTCCATTGTCAATCCCTTGAGTCAAATTTCATGAGTTTTGGGCAATTAACGGAGATATTGAGAAACAAAATTTTTGGCCCCATTGACCGCAATGTTATTGAAAATTTGAAAGTGATCCAGAATCCAGGATTTCTTCCGGATCACCACCCAAAATGAAATCAGTTCTTCCTTTTCACATTTCTGACAACTCCTTGAAAATTTCATCAAAATCCATCCATGACTTTTTGAGTTATCTTGAAGACAGGCAGACAGATAAACGCCACTGAAAGCATAATCTTGGCGGAGGGTAATGATCTCAGAAGGATACCAGGAGCTGCTGTTGGGGGTCCTCCGGGTTCAGTCTCTGCCCTCTGCTCCTTGACCGTGGTTGGATTTCCTCCTGCTCCGTCTGCGCCTCACTCCCTGCTCACTCTAATCAACGATTATCAGTTTCACCTGTTCTGCTACTTTTTTCAAGCAGCTCAGCAACCTTCTCTTCCTTCTAGATTGTTCTGTGTCAATGCTGCATTCACTCTCAGGCTTGTTTTCCATAGATCCCTTGAAATGCTCGTCCTGGTCTGTTTGGCCCATTCTGATTCTTGCCTGACCCCCTTCGGTCGTAAGCCTTTCTGATTTTGACCCTTCTCTCACATTATTGACTCTGGTGTCTGGATTGTGGATTTTTGGATGCCAGGGAATTGTTTAAGGATTTCCATTATTCAGACCCCAAGCTTTTACGTGACTAAGTTTCCTGAGCCTTCGCCTTTGGTGGGGTCACCCAAGGTAAACCTGTTCTGGGGACCAGGTAAGCCTAAGGGCGATTCAGCAGCCCACGCATGGGGATTTCTTGATTCTGTCCCTCACCTTCACAAGGATTACTAAGAGCCCGAGGAGAGGGGCTCGTTGCAGAGCTCCTGGTGACTCGGCCTGAATGAGTGATATGGGATTGCTCACATCTTTCAGGAGGGGCCATACGGGCTCGGTGGGCATATGACTCTTCCTGTATTGTATTGGTTTACATCTAAAAGATGAACAGAAATGTGCTTTTCTAGTGCAGCATTTATTTGCCAGGATTGTTAGTTTGGAACCAAATGTGCATGTGTGAGTGTGCGTGCACTTAGATTCTTTGATATAATGCAACACATTACATTTAGTAATGTACACTATATTGCCAAAAGTATTCACTCACCTGCCTTGACTCACATATGCTTTAGTTCATCCCAATACTAATCAATATGATGTGGCTCCACCCTTTGCAGCTAGAACAGCTTCAACTCTTCTGGGAAGGCTGTCCACCAAGGTTTAGGAGTGTGTTTATGGGGATTTTTGACCGTTCTTCCAGAATATTTGTGAGGTCAAACACTGATGTTGGACCAGAAGGTCTGGTTCTCAGTCTCTGCTCTAATTCATCCCAAAGGTCTTCTATCAGGTTGAGGTCAGGACTCTGTTCAGGCCAGTCAAGTTCATCCACACCAGACTCTTCCATCCATGTCTTTATGGACCTTGCTTTGTGCACTGGTGCACAGTCATGTTGAAGAGGAAGGGACCAGCTCCAAACTGTTCCCACAAAGTTGGGATCATGGAATTGTCCAAAATGTCTTGGTCTGCTGAAGCATTCAGAGTTCCTTTCACTGGAACTAAGGGGCCAAGCCCAGCTCCTGAAAAACAACCCCACACCATAATCCCCCCTCCACCAAACTTTACACTTGGATCAATGCAGTCAGACCAGTACCGTTCTCCTGGAAACCACCAAACCCAGACTCTTCCATCAGATTACCAGATGGAGAAGCTGTGATTCATTCACTTCAGAGAACGTTCCTCCACTGCTCTAGAGTCCAGTGGTGGCTGCTTTACTCCACTGCATCTGACTCTTTCCATTGTTCTTGGTGATGTCTGGCTTGGATGCAGCTGCGTCCACCATGGAAACCCATTCATGAAGCTCTCTGCTCTGTTGTTGAGCTAATCTGAAGGCCACATGAAGTTTGGAGGTCTGTAGTGATTGACTCTGCAGAAAGTTGGCGCCACTATGTTCTTCATCATCCTCTGACCCCGCTGCATCAGTTTACGTGTCCTACCACTTCATGGCTGAGTTGCTGTCGTTCCCAAACACTTCCATTTCCTTATAATTCAGCTGACAGTTGACTGTGGAATATTTAGGATCGAGGAAATTTCACGACTGGATTTGTTTCACAGGTGTCATCCTATCAACAGTTCCACGCTGGAATTCACTGAGTTCCTGAGAGAGACCCATTCTTTCACTAATGTTTGTAGAAACAGTCTGCATGTCTAGGTGCTTAATTTTATACACCTGTGGCCATTGAAGTGATTGGAACACCTGATTCAGATAATTTGGATGGGTGAGCAAATACTTTTGGCAATATAGTGTAAGTCTGAGGAGTCCTTTGTCTTGTCTGTGCAACCTAAAGTGTCCGTGGGTGTCAGTTATGATTCATGTACAATCCAGACAAATTGCTTCATCAGATGACTGAGGGGAAAAAAAAACCTCACATCAGAACTTTGATACTTGACAGGATTTAATAGATGTCTTTAATTCATTACAGTAATACATTATTTCTTGGCGGGTATGAAATCAATCTTGTATTGGGAAACAATTTAATGCAAGCAGTGCTGATTCTCCTGGTAAATCAACATCGTAGCTTATTTCCCGGTTTCCATTTATTTTAGCTGCAAATCAGCTGAACTCATGTGCCACTGCGCTCGTCTTTAAGCACAGCTGGGGGTCAAACGTGATATGCTGTGATTTACATGGCATGTCAAAGGGCAGCCAAGTTAGCCACATGCCTCTGGATAACTGTTGCGTGTCGGCTGGCATGTGGCAAGATGGCCACATTTTCAAAACAGAATAATTAGGGACATCTGGACCAGCTGGTCAGGTGTACGTCTGCCGCATCTGATAATCTAGTCTGTGGAAAAACCTGAACACCTTTCAGTCTTCAATCTTTGCAAATAAATATGCCAACTTTGTTGTGGCTGCATTGACAAGATGTCATTTTTCTCCCTCTCAGACGGCACGCAGAGAGCTACATGTTACATTTGCCTTTTCAAAAGGGACGAGCGTGAATTTCTACCGGTGTTAATATAATATTGCACAATGGCGTGTCAGTCTGCCATTCATCATTTACCGTACACTTGCCAGGCGCTGTGTTGTCGTGTTTTTCAGACGTCTGAGGCGACGAACACTAATAGCAATGGGATACCCCCGAGGCAAACACAAGCCTGACTTGTCATCCATCCTCACGTCTATCCACCCTCCATCTCCACTCCTTCAGTAATTGTTGAGGGGAGGGGGGGGGGGGGGCTGTGCATTATGTATAGTTTGATATAAAATGATCGGTGTAACAGACTTGTATGAAAAATCCAAATTTCTGCCAAATTGCATACAACACTTTATGTAATTCAATTTAACAGTATAAAGACGATATTATATTGATCACTGACTACAACTGCGTACTCTTTGTAATGACTGTTATCAACACTGCAAGCGAAGCAATAGTCTAATTAAGCTGTTAACATAATCCTCCACGCAGACAGCTCCCTGTAATAATCCTCTGCATGCGAGCGAAGTGTGCATCTTGAGAGACAGCTGCAGGAACTGGAACGAGTCTTGACAAATGAGGAGGGGGAAAAAAAAGGGGGGACAAAAATTGTTTCTGATCCTCCTATCAAATTTTACCAAAAATAATTACAGCAAAGACTCAGCAGAAGCACAAAAGCTTTTAATTCCCGTGGCTCTCCAGCAGAGCCGCTCTGACAGCGTCTGCCTTCCTGACTCTTGTTACAATCCCACCTGAATGGCACGAACACTTGTTCAAAATCTGCGCCGCGGTCAGGATTTGCAGGGTCTGTGATGCTATGCCAGTAACACTTTCACCTCCCAATTATGTGAATACCAGTACAGTGATGCTATGCAGAAAAGTAGCGATGCTTTGGTGGAAGTGTTTCCTCTTAGATATTCAGCACTATTGTTGTGTGAAAACTGCATTTCTGGGGTCAACATGGCCTTATTATATAATGCTGATTCATAAGTCTGTGAGTTTTCCTCCATATTCTGGTCTGTTGAGGGTGACCGTCGCTCTGATTATCAAATCTGGCTCCATCAAGTCCTTTAAGTTGTGACACTTAATCTCAAGATCCTGATGTTGTTCATGTGATGATTTAAAAATGGCTGTTTCTTACTGACCAGTTGTCTTTTCCCAGCATCCTTCACTTTGTGATGTGAGTCAATGACCTCTCTGATCTTGTATACAACTTGGAGATTAAATTCACTGTGCACCTCTGTCGTGGTCAGTGTAATTGTTAACTACTGATTGATTGTCTCACTAGAACACTGTATATATTACTGCTAAAGTAAGATTTACTAAATTCATACTCATCAACCATCCAGCTACAGCCAAAGTAAGTGCTGTCATTTCAACGTATTGCAACATGCATTTGTTATTGTGCACGTGCAGAGCAGAGAGCATTTTCTAAAGTGTATATACCATTATTCCCTATATCCATTTTAAGAACAAAAGAAGTTATTTTGTGGCTGATTCAAATGAGCATATGGATGAGTTTCACCTGCCAGTTCTGATTTTTGTCATAAAAAAAAGAATAATAAACACAAACATATACAACTTTTTCTTTGACACAGTAAAGTTTTGTTCGTCAACATTTTTATGCTGGTTGAACTAGATTATTCCTGTGTTATCTGTCACACCTTGAACATGTGCACTCTTGTCACAGTGGGCACAACTCCGTAGTCTTCAGGCAAGAACAAGGCGCTCAATGTTTTAAAATTAAAATCCAGAACTACTTAAAGCAAACAAGGCTTTTCTCCCCTAAGTTCCTCGTGGGGCTGTTTTCATTTCCGGTCCGACTGTCAGTCCAGTCTTTTTGGGGCAACAAGTCCTGCCCCAGGTTGGACAGTTGAATAACTTCCGTTAGTGTTGGAAACTCATTCACAAACCAGAAAATCAAGACCGACTGAACTTTTCCAGGTAACATCAAACTGCTGTAGTCATGATTTCCTAACAAGTTATTCTTTCTTAAAACATAACCAAGTGCCTTTATACCGATGTGAGAGCAACAGTAAGTACAGAACGCCTAAATTCAACTTTAGTGACCAACATCTTGACAGTAAAGTCTGAGGGACGTGGATGGATGTTACCTCTCAGGACTGAAACAGGAACTTCTCATTCATTTCGCTCAGTTGTTTTCATCCCCTGCTTCACTCAAAAATGGTTTATTTTAATTTTTCCTCCATGAAGTGGACTAATAAATATCTTCATCAAGTCAAAGCCTTTTAATCATTTGCTTTGTTTCTGTAATGCATGTTTTAAAAAGATCTTTTGATGAGTTTCCTGTTCACAGTCTGCCTGGACTGGATGATATCTTGTTTTGATGTGTAGAAGGTTGTAGGTTGTCGTCTGTTTTACAACAGTTGGAAAGAGGCATGCATTGCTTGTGCTAGGTATCAGCTAATTAGCCTGTGAGCTAATGATTGTGGGAGTTTGAGTCTGAATATCTTGAGGCAGGTGCAGCACAACTCTGTTTTTCAGAGTGATCAAAAGCTAAAAACTGGCTGCGATTAGGACATTTATAATCTGGCCCATGCTGGATATGAAACAGCTACTATTATGTGAAATGCTAAATAGGAGAGACTTGTTTTTTTTTTTTTTTTAAATACATGCCCGCAGAATGTTTTTATCGTCTTTCAGCTTTTATGGCATACACCCGGCGTTGCTTCCAACTGCATACTTGCTTTTCTTGCCTCTCTCCTGCTCCTTTGAAGTCCCTTGCTGGAACACTCAGCACCTGGCCTGCTCTGCATGAGTACTGAGGCTGGGTGGGGGGTGTGGGGTTGGGCATGGAGATCTATAGTCTGGGGGCCTGTCACTCCAGACCTCTCTGACAGAGCTGGGCAGCAGGCAGATGCTTCCAGGATCAGTGAGTCTTTGACTGCTGGCGAGGAGCGAACAGCCGGGCGCAGGAATAGATTTCCCCTGCGTCTGGGGGTCTCTCCGTCTCTGCACTTCCTTCTCTCACTCAACAAAATGAGCACCGCTGGCCAGAAAGATAGTCAATGCAATTGTGAGTGACCATGTGTCCCTGTGAGTGATTGCTGATTGCTTGAATATAAATTGGATGTGCTCATTCACCTAAATCAAGGCCACATGCTTGGTCCCACAGTGGACCGCTGCGGGTGCACTGAGGCGTCGGTGCTGTATCTGCCGCTCTGCTCAGGAAATAAAGCCAACCGCTTTTCCTGCCCTACATGAAATACTCAGGATAACCTTCAAAAGGCTCTGTTGTTATAAACTGACTTGATGACTGAGCCGTTTCCCGTGGTGATTTTAGATTGCACATATATGACGACATGTCTGGAAAGGTTTGCCAGGAAGAAGCTTCTGCACGTGAAAAACATGGCAACATGACTTTTATCTGTAAAAAAAAAACCATGTGACCTCTGAAACGATGCCCTTTGGACGAGCTGATCAAAGTAGGGATGTTTGGCAATATTACACAGTATTATGTTAAAAAACTAAATCACCATAATACCCTTAATGTAAACTCTGAAGCACGGCGGTGGAGGGATGATGGTTTAGGGCTTTTTTTTTTTTTTTTTTTTGCAGTCAGAGAACCAGGGAACTTTAAAATAGCTGAAAATGCTCCAGGCAGTTGTGTGCACTGTTAGCATCAGGTTCTCTGACTGGTCCATTTCCCTTCTGATTAGCCAATAATCACCTTCAGAGTAAGAATTCAACGTGTCAAAGTATACAGTGAACAGCTGTCAACTCAGTCCCCAGCCACAGTCCAGCTGACCATCAGTATAACAGTTATACGTCAGCAGTTTCACCTGATAAAAGCCTTATTTGGCTGCATCGTGGCTCTCAGACAGAGATCAGGGGGCTGAGGACCTGAACTCCTCTACGTCCATGATCAAGTCAGGTTCTTCCCTTGGTTGTGAAGTTCTGGCTGCTTCCTTTACTCACTTGGTGCCATAAAGCACTGGTCCCCAATCCCCGGGCCGCGGATCCGGTACAGGGCCGTGGATCAATTGACCTGTCGGTAAGCACCGCCCCCTCCCTAGTTACTGTTGCTAGGTCGGACATTCTTGCTGTTTCTCCATTAAGGACTGTGTTAATTCGCTATATTTCCAATGTGTATCATCAGTTTTAATATCATACTATAATAACGTCATGGTGAAATATTGCTGCTGTGGACCTGCAACAGTGACTCGAGGTGTCCAGAACGTTTGGAGGAGCATTTTTATTCCCTTTCCCAAACCGAAACAAACACTGGAAAAATGCTGCTGTAAGTAAAGTTGTGTTCATCCACACAAGCAACTGAACATGGGGAAAGTTACAAAACACACCTACATTTACTCCAAGGTATGTTTACTTTGTTTATTAGATAATTGATTTAACCACCGTTTAATAAAAGTAATAATATGATTTAGCAGCAGAGAGGGTGATGAGTTCTCTGTTAGCATTAGCTCTGGTCCATAGTGTTGATGTCTTCTCCACTATGGACCAGAGCTCGCTAGCCAGCTATAAGCCTGCCTCGTTGTCTACAAATATATATGGCCCTGAATATTTATTTCGTTAGGTATAAGGTGAGGCTTGTGATGTTAACGTCACTTTATCAATTATATTAATACAATGCTGTGACTGTCTGATGTTAACATAGCTCTGGTGTGGGATAGACCTATGGACCAGAGCTAATGCTAACAGAGAACTCATCACCTCCCTGTTGCTAAATCATATTATTACTTTTACTAAATGGTGGTTAAATCAATCATCTAATAAACAAAGCTAACTTACCTTGGAGTAAATGTAGGTGTGTTTTGTAATTTTCCCCACGTTCAGTTGCTTGTGTGGACGGACACAACTGAACCTACAGCTGCTTTTTTCCAGTGTTTGTTTCGGCTTGGGGAAGGGAATAAAAATGACCCTCCAAACATTCTGGACACCTCGAGTCACTGTTGCAGGTCCCCAGCAGCAATATTTTACCATGGTGTTATTATAGTGTGATATGAATACTGGTGATAGGCATCGGAAAAATAGCAAATTAACATTGTCCTTAATGGAGAAGCAGCGAGAATGTCTGACCTAGCAATAGTAACTAGGGAGGGGGCGGTGCTTACCGAAAGGTCAATTGGTACCGGGCCACGGAAGAAAAAATTTGTTGTTTAAGTTTTATTTAATATATGAGTCTAAACAAGCTTTTATTTATTTTGGAAAATGACCGGATTCTCTCCGTTACATCTCGGTCACTTAAGCGGCAAAATTTAACCCAGCTAGCAAACTGAGTACGAAACAGACGTCTTTGGAAAGTTTGCTTGTGAAGGGGAAAATGCACAGTGAAGAGAAAGAAGAACAGCCTACGACTTCCAAGAAAAAGAAAGCTTTTAACAGACAATACCAGGAGTCCTACTGAAATATGGATTTATCACGACAGGTGATTCCCACGTACCAAGCCCACTATGCGTGAGTTTTTTTTTTTAATTTAATAGGTACAGAGGATGTTACCAGAGACTTTGATGTTATACTCATGTTATGTTATTGGCGTAATGTAACGAGGAAGCCCCAAGTGTTGACTGGTCTGCAGTTACAAAAAGGTAAAAGGTTGGGGACTACTGCCATATAGTATGTCGAGGAGGATGAGTAAATGTAAAATGAAACCAAGTAAGTAAATTTGACTTTTATTGAAAAAAAAAAAAGATTTCTGCATAAGTGTAGTATACTGCAAATACTTAAATATCCTTGAAAAAAGTACAACATTGTAGCTACAAAATGCCTTGTTATTTTATAACTGCAGATACTGTTTTGTTAATTTAAGCAACGTACTATATTATTTCATGAAACTAAAACCAGAGCATGATCTGGACGACTGCGGAAAGACGCGCACTTCTGGGGCAGTTTATGGTCATTTAGCGCCCTCTACTGACCTTCAGACACATTGCACTTAACAGTCTGCTAGTGATGTTTGGATATTTTTGACTTGAGTTTTTTTGTGTCCGTTTTGTAGACGAGTTTTGCCAGCAGCTTCAACTTATTAAAAATTTCAAACCATACTTTGAAATGTTTCCGTGACCCTTGACCAGAGGGCCAGGATGTTGAGATTCAGCTGAGGAGGAGTTTAGCACAGCAGTCATGACCTCTTCTGCACACCAAACCATCTCTTCTGTATCCCAAAGAACATACACGATCCCGTTTGACAGCTGTGCAACAGGACAGTGATCTCGTGGACGCCTTTTGAAAAAAGAAAACCGAGTGTAACCGAAGAAAAAATAAAAAACACATACCCACACAGTTATATCTTAATATTCCCCTGCTGTTTCCTCCTTTCATTTCTCACATTTATTTGAAATCGTGGGTATTTTCCCTTAAAATACTCCTTGTTTGATGGACCTGTACCGAGACAGTACTCTTAAAGATTTTAAATGACATCAGGTGGAATTTAGATAATAAAAAGCTCACGGTGTTGGTTCTACTGGATCTAAGTGCGGCTTTTGATACAGTAGACCATCGCATTTTATTAAATAGACTCAGACACCTGGTCGGCCTCTCCGGTACTGTTTTTAACTGGTTTTGTTCCTATCTCACAGACCGATGCTTTTATGTAAGTATGGATACATGTTCCTCAGAACCCCATGAAATTGAATGTGGGGTTCCCCAAGGCTCAATTTTAGGTCCACTTCTTTTTAATCTTTACATGCTTCCCCTTGGGGACGTCATCAGGAGACACGGCATCAGCTTCCATAGTTATGCTGATGATACACAGCTGTACATCGCCGTGTCTCCTGATGACACAGGACCAATTGATGTCCTTTTTAACTGCATTGTAGACATCAAGTCATGGATGGCAGAGAATTTCCTACAGCTCAACCAGGACCAAAACTGAGGTTTTAGTTATAGGTCCTGAAGGCCAGAGAGAGAAACTTTTACCAAAACTAAAGGATCTTAAACCGACGCAATCAGTAAAGAATTTGGGCGTGATTTTTGACTCTGAGCTAAATTTTATACCACATATTAAAAATATAACAAAAATAGGTTTTTATCACCTTAAGAACATAGCCAGAGTCCGCCCGTTTCTCTCTCAGGCCAATACGGAGGTGCTAATGCATGCTTTATTTCATGTCGCATGGATTACTGTAATGCCCTGCTCTCTGGTCTTCCCAAAAAGAGTATCTCAAATCTCCAGTTATTACAGAACTCAGCCGCTCGCGTGCTGACGAAGACCAGAGGGCGGGAACACATTACGCCAGTTTAAAGTCGCTGCATTGGCTCCCTGTCTGCTTCAGGATCGATTTTAAGATTCTCTTACTGGTATTTAAATGTCTTAATGGCCTTGCGCCCTCTTATTTATCTGACCTGCTTTTACCATATCAACCCTCGCGGACCCTGCGGTCCTCCGGCACTGGCCTTTTAACCATACCAAAACCTAGAACAAAAACCCACGGTGAGGCAGCATTTAGCCACTATGGCCCCCACCTGTGGAACAGCCTGCCGGAGGGCCTCAGGACTGCAGAGACTGTTGATATTTTTAAAGGAAGACTAAAGACACACCTTTTTAATCAGGCTTTTAATTAATATTTTAAACTCTTCTTACGTTATTATCTGGTGCTATCCTGTTTTATGTTGCTCCTTTTAACTTGCTTTTAGGATGATGCTTTACCTGCTTTTAGCTGCTTTTATCTTGCTATTTTATGCTTTTAGTCGTTATCTTTTAACTCCAGTGTTTCCTCAGGGGGGTCCTCCACACTGGGAGTTGTGTCAGGTGACTGGGGGTGCTGTCCTTGGGTCCCTCTGGCCTGGCTGGCTGGGGGTTCCTCCTACTGATCTGGGGGTCCGCCTGTCAGTTGGAGTCGGGGGGCCCAGGTGCTGGTCACCCTGATAAGGCCTGCGGCTCCTCCCAGTGTGGATGGCCCAAAAGGTGGCGTTTCCTTAATCCTCAGTGCCATGCCATGTCGCCCTATTGGTTGTGATTGTGCGTGTGTATGTGTTTAGTATGGAGGGTGGGAGGGAAGGGGTTTTATTGTGATTATTTGTTTTTAATTCTGTAAAGCACTTTGTGTTGCATGTTTTGCATGAAAAGCGCTATACAAATAAAGATTGATTTGATTTGATTTGATTTCATTTGTTTAGGTGGGAGAGAAAACCTGACTGTGAAGTCATGAGAATACTGGCAATGCTCCATTTGCCTAAAGTTCAACAAGAGTCTAATTGCTTTGGGGGTTGGTGGTAGGAATCCACCAGTGTCTTAAAAACATTTTTAAAAAAAGACATTTTCCCCCACTCACCAACACACCCAACTATCTGAAATGATTGATCATCAAATCCAGTCTCTAAAATGTCAAGTCTACTCAATTCATTCCTCAGTCGTGTTGCTTTGATGTTGCTTCGCCACTTCACAGATGACATCCATAAATTAAGAGCCTCATGGACATGACAGGTAGTTATTTTTCTTTCTTCTTAAAATAAAAAAGGTCACGACATAGTAATGTCTTATCAAAGACTTATACGGTAACTCTGTGGCAGCCATGGACCTAAAGTAAAAATATGAATTATTCCCTCCATTAAAAATTACGAGTAAAATGACCATCTGACGCCCACATTAACCCTCCCGCTCTGATCATAAAAAAGGTGGGCGCTAGTTGGATTTTGAGCGGCGGCATGCATCCGTTGGCCGTTGCAGGCGCCGCCGCGTTTCACTCAGTTAATGTAACAATCAACACTTACAGTTATCAGTCTTGAACGCTAATAGTTTGGCGTCTAGGGGAGGACATCCCTGCCCGTAGATTATACCTACAACAGGATTGTGGGAGTCATGGATTCCCTCGCTCTCCGGTCCCAGCTGCTCTCTTCTTCCACCAGATCCTTCTCTTCATCTCTACGGAGCCACTGTTTACAACAAATAAAGTTGTCATTGTCTTGTTAGAAGTCTCTAGAAACTGAGATTATGGCCCAATTCGTTGTGCCAAAACTGCTCCAGCTTCCTCAAGCTGGATGAGATCCACCACAGAAGAGAGGGCTTGTATATGCTCGGTGCACAGACACATTTGTAAAAATGCATTATATATATATAATAAAGAGAATATGTAAAATTATTTTTCCCATTGGCACACGTGCCAAAGCTGAGCCCATGAGAGGTCTGACCCAGTTTGATGCCTTTGTCCAGCAATCTTTAGGACGTTACTGCAGAGGCTCATCTGGACTGAGCATTTAAACTGGACTCTTTCGTCTTTAATTCGGAACTAATAATCCTCTTGAATGTTGTTTCAGGCAGTGAACCTCCGCCACGGTGCCAATTCACTAGAAGACTGAAAGACATTTTCTCCAGCTATTTTCCTGCACTTAACCTGACCCAGTACTCCTTCAGTTCTGACCACTTTCTAGGTCCCTGCTGACGACGCGTCAGTAGCAGGATGCCGACGCCACCGCGCTTCCCCGCCAGGACGGCGTTGTGGAAGTGAAAGGCTTCGTGCTGCATGTGGCATTTCACATCAGCTTGAGTGTTCCAAGCAGAGTACCCTCTTGTTTGGGTAATATGATGCATTTTAATGAGTGGCAATCATGTTTTGTTTTTTCCTCTTGCAGGAAAGTTCTGGCCTGAACAGATTTTTCAACAGACCAGTCTTCGCTGTGGAGATCTGAAGTTACTTCAGGATTTCTGCTTTTATTAATTTTATGATGTTCCATGAGATATTTAGATTTAAAATCACACACATAAACACACTTGATATCCAACATTGTCAGTGATCTCGCTGTGGAGGTCTTTGATCCTTCGTTCTGCTGCTTCCTCAGTGGTGTTGCAGACTCCGGGACACCAAGTCTCATTTTATTCTTTTCAATAAATTATCCTTTCAATGTAAATTCAATATTGTTGTGTAGAGCCCTCACAATGAAATCCCATGTGAGGGATCAACAACGACGACGGCGCTTGATTGCAGGATTCAGGCGGCTGATGAGCCCGGACCTGAGAGCTGCTCAGAGGTCAGAGGTCAGACTTCAGCTCCAGCATGAATCGTGCTGCCAGCCATGACAATCTGCTACTTTCATTTACATTTTTCAGCATTTTAGTTAGTGTGTGTTGTGCGGCTGCAGCATTTCTCACGTCCAAAACAAAATCTTTCCAGTGAGTTTTTTGGCAAGTAAACACTCGTAGGTTGTAGGTCAAGAGGAAAGCATGAGCCGTTCTCAACTCCCCCACCCCTTCCTTACCTCCCTGCAGGTGTTGCCACTCAAACATTTTTGATTGGAATTAAAATATTTTATCTTTTACTACCGAGCAAGAAAAATATTTTCTGATAGACACGTGGTGGCAGTTTTTTTTTTTTTTTATATAAATGTAATATCCATAATTGTGCTCACAATAATAGAGAATCTATGCCTGAACTTGCAGAGAAGCAAGCATGAAACAAAAAGGAGCTTTTAAATAATTAAATCAACAGCGGTTAATCTTTAAAACAAAAACAAAAAAAAACAGCAGGGCACTAATCGGAGAATAAAGACAAAGCAGAAAGTGTGACAAACGAACTGGGAGGGGATGAATAACAGAACACAGACTGGAAGCCATCAGTAACTGAACCCAGGTGTGAAACAAGCGGGGAAAGCAAAACTACAGAACATGTGCATGAAGTCAAAATGAAATCCAGCTCAATCTAACCCGACTGTAAAATCCACTGGACACATCTTCCAGCGTTTCCATTGCAGCGTTCTGCATATCGGTGTGCAGACCAGTCGTGGCGTCCAGCCGGACCTCAGCTCAGTGCTGACAGCACCAACAGTGGAGCGATGGAGGAGGCCTGCTGGCTCCCATGATTCATGTTTTCTTTTACATAATGCGGATGATACCGCGGAGGACTTGGGGCGACGCTGTGCGAGGAAACCTCGGGTCTCGACACTGATGTGAATATCGCTTTGACTTGTACCGCTAACAGGAAAGCTACTGCTGACACCCCTTCAGAGCCACCGTGTTCCCTCATGGCGAATAGGCTCCTTGAGCACAGCGGCGCTCTGCTGACCTGCCACGCTGCAAAACATTTAAAGACACCCCAGAGAGTTTGACATTATGTTGTGTTGAATTTGGCTCCAAGTTTCCCCTGAATTTATCTCAGCAGCTTTAGCTCCCATCAAAGCAATGATCAGTTTTGTGACTTACTGTTCTTAAAGGATGGGGACATCCTTAGAAGTCTGTCACAATTGTTTTGGCAGCCTTTTTATGCTTTTTTTGTGTTTGCATTTTTTTTTTTTGTTTCTGAAAAAAACCATCTCATCTTTAGTGCAAAAATGTTTTTACTATGTGCCAAAATTATTCTATGTCCCTAATGACCATAAAAAACTCTGTTATTGGATAAAATAATATATTTTATCCTCTCGTCAAAATGTAAAAAAAAAAAAGAAATTGCCAAGCTTACTACTGAGGAAAATTGAATACTTCATGTCCAAGCTTCACTGTAATCATAAAAAAATTAAAAAAAGGAGTAGAAAAGCCATCATGACTAAATCATTTTCCGCTGATTGTCTCCATCAAAGGTAATCAGCCTCTATAAATGGCAATAACAAAATGATGTTACACAAGCTCCATTGACTTACATGAGGGACAAATGTTGTGCCAAAATTACAAAAGGTTTGATGAAAAAGAAATGCAACATAATTAAATGCATTGTGGCCATATGGGCCCGATCTTCTGCCAGATCTCCTAAAGTCGCTATTTAGGGATAGCGGATAGCAGGAGGGGCGTTCCCCCGCAAAGAACGCAATCTTCCACCTTCCTAAACCCGCGATCCCACCTGCGCTACCCGCTACATTATGCATAGGAGTGGTTTCCACCTGTTAGGCGTACCACCGTTACCCTGTTAAACCAATCAGTGCGTCAGTAGCCATTACCTTTAAGAGCAGGTTGCGCTACCCGCTAACCACTATGGAGCATCTTTTCAGCTCTAATGCGCAGCTCGTCTGGGACTCTGCTGTAGAGCTTCCTCCTCTTCCTTCCTCCTCCTCCGCACTGATATATACAAAAAATAGTTTTACACAGACAATTCCTATCGGCTACCTGAAAGTCCCAGATAGTTGGTGTCCTCCCAGTAAACACGCTCTGGTCGTCTATGGTTCAACTGGCGAGCTAGCCGTTTGAGACGATCTCTGCTATTTTCTCAGGGGATCAACTGAGGCCAAATCACGCCTTTTATACAAGAGTTAATTTGGGAGGTGGATCCGTTTGTGCACTTCCACACATCACCAGGTGGACGCACATTGATGCCATTTGGACGCGCTCTTGTACGCGTCCACATACGCGTTGCGGATAGCTTGTGGTCAGACCACCCGCTACCCCCAACCCGCGATGGCAAGATACCGAGTTTGCGGAAAGGGCAAAAGACACGCCCATTGCCACACCTACAATGTGAGTAAGGGAGTCGGCATAAAGGGTAGCGGCTTTAGGAAGCAGAAGATTGCATCAGTGGTTAGCGGAGGTTCCTAAACCCGTAATTTGCGGGTAGCGGCTAGTGGGTAGCGACTAGCCAGAAGTGTACGATCGGGGCCTATATCTTACAAGCATACAAAGCACATTTTCTTTTGGTGACACGAACTCTAAAAATAATCCACTGACATGAATCGATTAAAGGTATAAAGGGTCAAAAGCTTTGAAAATGATGCTGCCGGTTTGACATACTTTAACTGTTCCTGCCATGGTAAATTATTCATCCTGCATTATTAAAATAAGGAGACATATGAATCCGCTGTGTCTTCTGTAACATGTGAGCTTCAGCCAGGTGGCTGCGTGCTGCTGATCAGCTCTGGATGAACTGATCATTAGATGCATTGGCATTTTGCTGGTCTGGAGTATTCACCATGTAATAAAACACCCAAATAACACAACACACATAAGCGATGGTCTTAAAGCAGAAAATGTTGCTGCACAGCAGTCTGGAGAAGGGTTATGAAACCACGTCCAGACATTTTGGAGTTCAGCATCTCTGCATTACTCACAGGAGGAAAGCGTTCATGACAGTTCCAGATCTCCCCCAGAAGTTGACGTCTCAGCGGATCTGCCCCCGAAGACGGACCTTCCAGCGCTCAGACGACGACACACGAACCTGCGGGCTACGTCTCAGACCCCGCAGGCCTCGCCGAGCGCGTACAGCGCTGAAGTCCATGACAGCACAATTAGAAGACTGAGCAGGGATGGGGTGTCAGGAGAAAGCCTCTTCTGTCTAAACAAGTTCACAGACGGAGCACTCGGGAGTGAAATGTGACAGCTACGGCTCGGCTGAAACTGGAGTTATGCTATGGGACAATGATCCAAAGCTCACCAGTACATCCACATCAGAATGGCTCAGAAGTAAAAGAATCAAGTTTTGGCTTCGTCAAAGTCCAGACCTCAGTACATTAAAAAAAAAAAAAAAAGTACTTTGGCAGGACCTTCAGACAGCTGTGCATAAGCGAGAGCCCAAAAAACTCGATGAACTGTGGCAAAGTCGTAAAGAAGAGTGGGCCAAACTTCCTCCACTGTAATCCAAGGAACTGATAAAGTCATGCAGGACATGACTATTTGAGTTTATACATCCTAATGTTTGTGCATGATGCCATGAGCCGAGGAAGCCAAGATAATGACATCGAAGTCAACTATTTCACTTCAGAATATCGTTCTCTCAGTCAAAAAGATCAAATTATATTTGGTCAGTTTCAGGCAATCAAGAGGACGACTACTTCACCACACGGTCCGCTGGAGCTCACATCATTCACACAGAACATTTGCCTTGGACCATGTGGGCTCGAGTGCACAAGAAGAAAATCAGCCAGATATCTGGAGGGCATTCTTCAGTCATGTCCAAAAATTGCTCAGTGATCAGATTAGCTTTCATTGTGTCTGTGCACAATGTGCTGCTTGATGACCTTTTGACAAGGCCTCATCAGTTTGAACCTGGTTGTTTTTATTCTTCACTGGAAGCTGTTTTACAAAAAGGTATTTCAACATATTTGACGTTCACTTGCTGCAATGTGATTTAGGAAAAACTGAGCTCATTGTCACAGAAAACTGCCACTCTCTCCATATTCCCCTGAAACCAGCGGTTCTCAAACTTTTAATACTGCGTACCAGCTGAGAAACTGTTCAGCTCTCTGAGTACCACCATGATGATCACTTTTAAAATACAGCCATATTAGCTTTAAACACACAGAGATGTTTATTCCTTATTGTGGTTATTTATTACCTGAATTGTTACTTTACTGAATCAGAAGAGTGAAGTATATGTAGTATGTACTGTAGTATATACTATGTTATGTATTATAGTATGTACTGTAGTGTGAATGTGTGTGTATCAGTATGTATGTAGTTAAATGTTTATGTCTATCTGGATATGAAATTACAACTAAAATTTAGGATAAGGCCTCAAAAACCGGATACAATTTTAAGGGTAATCATGGAACATTGGAGAAGGGGTAGGATTAAATAAGTTTTACTTCTTCCTACCCCTTTTCAGACATGTTAAACCAGATATGTGTTTTGCACATTGATAAGTATATGTATGTATATATATTGGTGTGTTTATTTTGTTTATTTATTTTTCCTTTTTTGGGGGGAAAATGTCCATTTAATATTTAGGTTTATTTACAAGAGGTTCTATATGTTTCTAAATTATGGTTATGCACATGTATCAGTGTATGTTGATTTATGCATTATTATATATTTTATAAAGATATTATATTTATTTCCAGATACATAGATTCATGATAGTGTTAAAATTGTCTATGCTTTAAAAGATTGTTTTGACATGTCTGGAATGAATCAATAAAATAAAATGAAAAAAAAAATAAAATGACATTAACAACTCTGTCCAACAATTCTCACATACTCATACTCTCATAGAGAGCAAAATAAACATACTCAGTGCAACTGAATATGCAACAAATATTTTTTAAAAGAAAATTCTAATTATCTCAAGCTACACATTTCCTTTGAAACGTTGTATTTATAATGCATTGTATGTTTCCAATTTTTTTTAAAGTGAAAATGTGGAAAAAATGTAGAAAGTCATGATGTTCCCTCGCGTACCACCAGAGAGCGCTCGCGTACCACTGGTGGTACACGTACCACAGTTTGCGCACCACTGACTTCAACAGGTCATTACAGGTAATGAATTTGAATGTTTCTTTTTTTGTGATTCTTTAAATATATTTTATTCTTGCTCACAGGGAGAAACTTCTGATTATTTACTGACAGTATATCACTAAATGTGAAACTGATTTCTTTTTTTCACCTCAAGAAGGTTTTATATAATTCTTCAGTCTAGCAACACAATGATGACTAATTACGAAGACAAAGTCGCTAAGATTCTGTCTTTGTGGATTGAAGGCGGCTAAAATCGGACGCTGAACTGCTTTTCTGCTTCCTCTACTCTTTTCGTTGGGACCCCGTGTACCGTTTCCAAAAGGCCAGAAAGAGAAGGCGTGCACGCCGACCTGTTCTGTGGACCAGCTGCTTGTAAATAGACACACCGTCGTTGTCCTTCACGAGAGAGACTTTCACGCCGGCGCAATCCATTCAAGCCGCTCTCTGATTTACGAAGTGTCGCTTGCGGACAGCCAGGGTGGCGCCTTTATCTCTACCTTGTCTCGCTATATGAATTCCAAATGGCACGCCGCCTGGTTCTTTGTCAACGCATTTGTTATCACTGACAACCACAACCCCCCCTCTATACAAATATAAATCTGGGGAAACAATCGCCGGGCAACATGCAGCGTAACCTTTTGAAATATCATGCTGGCCATCAGTTTCCGGAGCGGATCGTTTTACTCTGCACACATGAGACATGAAAGTAACAGCTGCATCAGTCGTCTTGGCAAATAATTTCTCTGTAATGTTAAATATAACAAGACATGACTTATACCAACAAGGAGAGCGAAGGGAATAAAGTGAGGAGACGTGCTCGGTGCATCAATGGAGGTCTCCCGTCAGCGTGCGCCTAAAGCATAACTAAAGGGATGGCTCAGGGTCACCCAAGGCCCATCCTCATTATAAGCTTTATGGAAAAGGAAGGAATGTCTTAAGCTTAACAGCTGACGCCTCCTATTATACTTACATCTTAGGGACTTAAAGAATTTGCAGCAGATATTTATTTTGGAGGACGTCTTCGGGCAGATGAGGAGATGATGTCTCTCAGCTGACTCGGAGACGCCTTCGAGTTCCTTGTCCCTCGATATCTGACAATCTAAAATCAGTTTTCCTCTTTGCCGGAGTTTTCTTCCATCCAACACAAACCGAAGCATAGCTGGTTTGTCAAAGAGAACTACTAACTTGTGTGGAAAACACGTTGATAACCGAAGTACATTCAGCTTTCATGACTCACTTGGTTCTTGCTTCAACGTTTTAAATTAAAATCCTTTCTGAACTTAATTGGATACAGACCTTCGACCTGTGTGACTTGTATTGGGGGACACTCATGGGCGTAGTTTTCGGTATGGACGGTAGGGACATGTCCCCACCACTTTCGAGATGACCTTAAATTGTCCCCACCACTTTTTTTTTACAAATCGCGCTAGACACAGCGCTTTAAGTGGGCCGGTACGCACCGGTACGGAGTACCCGCACTTCTCAATATTAGCCTCTGGCGTACCGGGACATTTTACGGCGTACCGGGACTTCTCATGGGCTCATAGTACTCTGTTTCTCTCCTTGCGATTTGGCTATACAGTGGTGTCGCCATGACAACGCCACTGTCCCTAGCGAGACGTTCACTCGTCAGGAGGTCTCGCGAGTCGAGTGTGCCAGAAAGCGAGAGAAAGAACGCGAAGAAGAAGAGATCTCGCGGGCGTTGATTGTAAACAGAGTTGATTTAGTTGATTTACCGGTTGGTTTGTTTGGATGGTTAATGGAACGTGAACCTACCTACCGTATTTACAAATGTTGGCGTGGCTCCAAAAGGGCCAGAAGAGAACCCAGACCGATGACGCACCTGGTGAAGGTGGATTTAGAATTGAGTTTAAAATTCTGCTTCTCGCATATAAGGCCCTTAATGGCCTAGCTCCGCGCTATTTACAAGACTTGATAGCATGTTATGCTCCTAATAGAGCTCTCCGCTCTCAGAGTGCAGGGTTACTCGTCGTTCCTAGAATATCTAAAAGTAGGTTTGGAGGACGGGCCTTCTGCTACCAGGCACCTTTTTTATGGAACCAGCTACCAGTTTGGGTTAAGGAGGCTGATACTATCTCCATTTTTAAAACTAAATTGAAAACATTTCTGTTCAGTCATAGCCGCGGGAACATGTTCTCAGCAGGGGGTGCTGGGGGTTGCTGGGAGTCTGAGACAGCTGTGGCGTTTATATATATATATATATATATATATATATATATATATATATATATATATATATATATATATATATATATATATATAATTTGTTTAAAGTGTTTGTGTGTGCGCCGTAGCAACTATAAAGTATATAACTCCTTTTGTCGCAGTAGACAAGACGACGGATGTCAGTAACGCGGCGCAGCTGATATTTTTTAAATACTGCAGAACGAATCATTGGATGTCTGGGCCAGCGCACAGAGTGATACGCGGACAGTTCAAGAAACTCCACAACAGTGTTCTGGAAAATCTTATCTGCCAAATAAGGAACCGATCTAAAGATCAGGAACAATTAATATTCCTGTCCCTCCTCGACCAGCAGTTTCAGACATATCAGAAATAAATTCCCCATCCAACCCTGGCCGTGACTGTTCCCACATCTACCGCAGATGCTGACCAGACATCCTCTGCCCTCAAGAGAATAAAAACGTCTGCAAGTAATACAGTGATGCGTAATCTCTAAATTACGCAGCGCCCTCTTCTTGTTATATATTGTTGTTTTTTTTTCTTGGTGGCTTGTATGATTATAACGTCATGGTGGATTAAGTAGTTAAACCTAAGGGGTGTACTACGAAGCAAGTTCGACACAGCCAGGCTTTCTTTGGGTGAGCTGGCTTAACAAACCTGAAACTCGCGATCAGAGATAACTGGTACCACGACGGTGGTTATCAACTATCTTTGTTAACCGCGGCTTTCTGCTTTCTGCTCTGTGCGCGTTCACATGAAAGGGGGCGTTTGACGCGTCATTTGACGCCTATTCCGGATCAAATGGATAGATGGCGGTCGGTATATTTCAGTCAGGAGGAGCAGGTTTTAATAATGCAGGGCTATGAGGATTTCAGAGAAATCTTTACGGCCAAAAGCAACACTGTAGGTGTGAATAAAGCCAGAGAGGAGTGCTGGCAAAAAATTGCAGATCGTGTAAATTCGTAAATTATATTTATTTCACCACTATATTTATTTCACAACCTTAATTAATCTCCCTCCCTCTTTTAGAGCGCTTAAACTTTAAACTTAATGCAGCAGATTTAAACATTATGTAGGTCTGACTGTCCCATTATGAATGATAAATGAAAATCACTTTAGTTTTTTGCTAAATCTATGTGAAATTAATTTAAGATTTAATATGATCTGTTATATACGCTCACCGGCCACTTTAATAGGTACCCTATCACCCTGGGGAATCTTATGAATGAATTATATTATAACATTTCACATGAAATTCCACGTCACTGATTATCAATATAATGGACTATTAATTTATGTTACCTGATTTAGTAAAACGCTTCTTTTATTTGAAGCGTGGGCAGATGGCCAGGGAATACTACAAACATATTCAGCAGTTCAGTAAGAGCAAGTACAACCTTTATTCCAGTATTCTGGCTCAGATTTTCTGCATCACCAACTGAATGCATGTAGGTTCCCGCAGCAAAGAAACGCAAAGAAACGCACACCGTTTGCGCTACTGTGAGCGCACGGCTGCGTTTGGTGGTGCTGCCAATATCTGGCTCTAGCAGATTACAAATGTAACGTATTCCCTCATCTGGAAATCTATAGCGTTCATAGAGAATATGGTCATGGGAAGCCAGCGGATCAGTCCGGTCTCTGAATACTCTCTTCCTATCCTCGCACAATCCTGGCGCTAAAGTCAACAGGATTGGGTGAAAGTGAAAGGGCGGCGCTTTTTATAGCCGATTGAGCCTAAACTCTGCACATAACCTGCTCCGGACCAGGTTAAGATTGCAGAGTAAGTTACCATGGTGATCTAGCCAGGTTGAAAGAGAGCCACCTTCGTGGTACCGGAAATCCTGGTTTTAGACTCAACATACCTCGCTAACCCTCTAATCTCGCTTCGTAGTACACCCCTCTGCACTGGCCCAGGTACCAAATACACGACCACCACTGAATAATACTGTAAGAAACATTAAACCAGACCACTAGAAGTAAATTTTAAACATTTTAATTTTTTTCCTACCACATTTTTCCTGCCTTGTTTTCAATGGGGTTTTTCTTTTTGTTTGTTTGGGATTTTTTTATGTATATTTTTGAGGTGCTGCAGCCCCACCAACAGGGGGTGCTGCAGCCCCCCCAGCACCCCTACTTCCCGCGGCTATGTGTTCAGTAAAGCCTACAGTTACTCTTATCTATAGTGTGTAGGGGCTAATAGTTATAACTATAGTTGTAGTAGTAAGACTAGAGTAGCTCGTCTTAATCACAGCTTCGTCATAGTTATGCTGCTATAGGCCTACGCTGCAGGGGGACGCCAACATGATCTGCTGAGTGGTATCTCCACTGCTCTTCTCCTTTTTCTTCCCTTTCTTCCTCCCTTCCTCCTCCTCCAGCTCATTTATAATTATTTGGGAGCACCCTGCTACTGAAACTGTGCTCCATTTTCTTTGCTTTCCTGTGTTTGTTGTGCTGTTTCTGCCCCCTTTTCTTTCTGTGTATTTGCAGGCCAGAGTTTCCTGGGTTTCATGCTGACTTGCAGTTCCATCCTCTGTCCATCCCGGGGTTCTCCTCCACTTGTGTTTGGGTACCGACTGGCGTGGTGATCGGCGACCTGGTCCTCTGGCCATCTCATCCCAGTGCTGCTGCCTCCATCTGTTTATGTTTATATATTGTATCCTTTTGTTTGAAATCCTACCCTTCTCTTTTCTTAAACCCAAACCCCCTCCTCCTCCCCCCTCCTCCCCCTTCTCTCACACACCTCACCTACACCCACCCCCCGCACATTACTGATACTCAAGAGCCTATCATGGCTCATTACGCTGACCACACGCCCAAGGGCCCCCCATAGCTCGCTTGCATTCACCCTACAACAATTCCACTACTTCTTTATTATTATTTTTTACTTTTTCTGTGCTCTCCTCTCTCTGTCCTACATCCTCTTTCTGTCCTCCATCTTCTCTCTGTCCTACATCCTCTCTCTGTCCTGTCTCCCCTCTTTTCTTTCTCTACCCGGCTGGTCTTCATCAGGAAGGTCCCCCCATATGAGCCAGGTCCTGCTCAAGGTTTCTTCCTCTTAAAGTGGAGTTTTTCCTTGCCACTGTTTGGTATAAAGGTTTTTTTTCTCCCTACGTGGGAGTTTTTTACCTGCCATTATCATTGATTGGATTTAAATATATAATCTTAGTTGATGATATTTGCTCGGGGGTCATGCTCTGGGTCTCTGTAAAGCGCCTAGAGACAATTGTCATTGTAACAGACGCTATATAAATAAAATTGAATTGAATTGAAGATGATGACACAGGAGGACAAACAGACATTGATTTTGAAAGTGGAGAGCAGCCAGTTAGCAGTAGCACTTTTGCTAACACAGAAGTGGCTTCTGATTCACCTGTTGCCTGCGATATCAACAATAACTCCACAGGAGAAGAATGACCAGACTGCTGGTCAAATGACCAAATAAGGTACTTTTGCTCACAGAATGAGTGGCTTATAAGTAAGGACAAAAGGCTTCGGTGCAACGTATGCAGTAAAGTTAACTCCCTTGCTACCCAAACACATCAGGGACTGAGGTTGTCACATGAGTGGGGCAGATGTTTAATCTCTGCATTTGGAGCAGACAAGGCAACACAAATGTTGTCTTTCTGAAAGCAGATCAGCTAAAAGCTGTCCATACCATTGCTGTGTCTACCAGTAAATGTGAGCGTGCCTTCAGTTGTATGAACAACATTCTTACAGACAGAAGGAGCTCCATTGCTGTTACCAGACTTTCAAACCTCCATTTCAAACCTGAAATGTAATGGGCCACCATTAGAACAGTTCAGTCCACAAAGCTATGTGATGTCATGGCTGGCGAAGGGGAGATGAAGTGCAGAAGACAGGGAATGTGAAGCTCCAAGCCGTTCGAGCAAAGATGAGCCCAAGACCTGCTGGAGCCTTTTCTAAGTAGGTTGAAATATAATCACAATTGTCTTATATATTCACAGTCCACTTCTTTTGACACATTTGTACAATATAATGCAAACCAGAACAGCAACACTGCTATGAATTCTACTTAAAAGAGCTTAATAGTTTTTAATATTTGTTGTCTGAAAAATTATGATTCTTCTTTCTGTTTATTATGGGTCTGTGTCTTATTTTCTCCATGCCTTGTCTCCATATTTTATCTATGTGTGTCTCTCATGTGTCTGTCTACAGGGTATGTTCAGTACCAGTGCCTTGTTTGTCAACCTCCTGTTCAAGATGTGGTTGCATTTTTGTAAGTATATGAAGATCTTATTCATCAATAAAATCATGTTGTTGGTCCTCCTAAATATGTGAATTTGCCCTTTTAAGTTTCACTGCAATCAAATATTTAAGTCTAAAATAATAGACAGTCATTGTCAACCTTTTTTTAAATGACAGAAACAAACACAGGAGTATGTTATTGAATTGATTTACTTGGTAACTGCTTAGCTCACTTCTCCAGTTTTCTCCATGCCTTGTCTCCATATTTTATCTATGTATGTCTCTCATGTTTCTGTCCACAGGGAACTCTAGGTGTGCCAGTTAGTCCGGTTGTGCATCAGCCTCTATGCTACCTGAGGTCGTCCCCCATGAAGACCTCCCTTGTGTACGCATAATTTGTTTGGAAATTTCAATAAAACAATTTTCTTTTTAAAAATCAGTATCATGTCCTAGTATTTAAATATATCACTTAATCATCTGCTGTTACCCACTGCCTATTTTACCTGACATCAGTTGAATAAGGGGAGTACCGGCCCTTTTTTTTTTCCACCTAAAGCACTGGCTAGACATAAGCATTTTCCATAGGGTATTACTATTTTCCCAGTATTTTCCCCACCTGAAAAAGCTATTTTAAGTGGGCTAATCAGTACATGTGAGTTCTATGTGTTGATTCATTCAGCAGTCTGACACAAATGATTTTTGTGTATTTTTTTATGTATTTTTTCTCAATTCCTTCTTGAACTACAAATCATTACTTAAATGACTTATAACCATATGATGTACACTTTCCTCTATTGGGAGTCATTTGGAGAGGTATGTAAATATAGTTTCATATGGTGCAAATTTTCTAGCGTTGTATCTGACTTTCGTTAAAAAAAAAAAAAAAAAAAAAAGGACCCCTGACAATATGGCAAATTTATGTCCCCACCACTTTCCAAACCAAACCTACACCCTTGGGGACACTTGTTGCTTTTGTTTTTCATTTCATTTGGTAAAACATTTGACAAGATAGACTGTAATATAGCTGTCACTAAAAAAAATCTGAAATAATAACGATTTCGATTACTGGTAAAATGGCTATGTATTTATACTAGGCATTAAATGTAGGGGTTGTTCACTGATGCAAGGGCAGATTGGATCCATAGATTCTCTAAAATGATGTCAGTATCTATCTATTTCATCTCTATCTCTCTGCATTGAGATCGCCTCCAGTGACGACAAGGTCACCCCACACAGCATCACACCACACATCCACCAGTAGATGTTCCTCTCTTGCAGAAGTCACCAAATAATTTTCTGCATCCTCTTCACACTTTGACCCAACAGTCCAACTGATGTAGGCAGAATCTGGACTCATCACTGAACAAAACGTTCCTCCACATGTTTTAGCACCTGATTGTCAGCACCTGGGGGTACCAGGAGCTCAGAACAAGAGGGAATAGCAACAGTTAAAAAGAAGGAGCTGTTTGGCATTGGCCCGTCTGCTGTAGTCTCACATGCAACCATGTAGTCGCTGAGATGTTTTAAATTAGGTGTCTCATTTTTGAGGAGGAATCTCAAAAATAATGGATCTATGAATGGATTTAATGTTACAGCATTTTCAGCTTCTGAAAGAAATCATCCATCCATCCATCCATCCATCCATCCATCCATCCATGCATCCATCCATCCATCCATCCATCCGTCCATCCATGCATTCATGTATCAATCCATCCATCCATCCATCCATCCACCCATCCACCCATCCATCCATGCATTCATGTATCAATCCATCCATCCATCCATCCATCCATCCATCAGTCCATCCATGCATTCATCTATCAATCCATCCATCCATCCATCCATCCACCCATCCACCCATCCATCCATCCATCCATGCATTCATGTATCAATCCATCCATCCATCCATCCATCCATCCATCAGTCCATCCATGCATTCATCTATCAATCCATCCATCCATCCATCCCATCCATCCATCCATCCATGCATTCCATCTATCAATCCATCCATCCATCCCATCCATCCATCCATCCATCCATCCATCCATCCATCCATCCATCCATCCATCCATCCATCCATCCATGCATCCATCCATCCATGCATCCATCCATCCGTCCATCCATGCATTCATGTATCAATCCATCCATCCATCCATCCATTCATCCATCCATCCATCCGTCCATCCATGCATTCATCTATCAATCCATCCATCCATCCATCCATCCATCCATCCATGCATCCATCCATCCAACCATCTATGTATCCATCCATCCATCCATCCACCTTCTATACCTGCTTTATCGGGGTCACTGGCTGGAACAGCTACAGCCTATCCTAGCTCTCCTTGGCACCCTGGATACGTCACCAGTCCATCACAAACTGTAAAATCATGAGGAAAACAAGTATTCTATTTTTTAACCATCTGTGCTTTTTAAAAAAAAATATATATATAAATCCATTATCTGTAAAGAATAATCTGGAGGATTGTTGAACAGATCACCTGCAGGATTCCATAACAGCTGCTGACAAGTCAGCACGGCCTGCATTTTCACTGATGCATCTTGGTAAATAAAAACAGAGTCGAGCTCTAGATTTTCAGAGGAACACTTCAGGGGGTGAGAGGAGGTGGAACTAATCTTGTGGTCAGAGGGGTTTTAGTCAGAGGGGGACATCACTCACCGGCCGACAGAAGTGAGACGCGTGGAGAGCGGTGGCTCTCAGACAGGTTTGCCGATATCAGTCTCGAGGGCAGATGCCGTGACATTTGTTGTTGGTGTGCCACTCTTTAAGCCAAGGGCTGAAGCTGAAGCTGAAGGGTCGTGCTTTCTTGGCGGTTGCATCACATAGCATCCTAGCGATGGAGGCGAGTGATCAAACACAGCAACATCAGTTGCACACACACCCAAAAGCGAGGGCAGCCTTCATATGTTGACTTTAAAAGATGCAACAACTTATACGAGCAGCAATTTTTCTTTTTTTTTTCTTCCCATCCTCTCATTACTGTCAAAGAATCACAATTCGGTCTGTTCAATTATGCATAAGAGACTGAAAATGCCTCAGAGTGATTGATGGAACCACACTGAAACAGATACAATTAAGCAAAATTAAATCCGGTGCAGCTCACGCTGTTTGTCTACTTGCATAGGGTGCTTTCGTAATGTTACATAAACTTCCAATCAAACAGCACAAAGGAATAATCCCTCTCCTCTCATCTTGTGGGCTATTCTTCTGAATTCCATCTGTAGCTCAAGCAGATTTCATTTACAGCAAAACTAAGCAGCAGGAACAAATTGACAGCTGAACAGAAGTGATAAAAAATTCAGGAAGTTCTTGATAGCCACTTTTCTTTCTCCCTGTGTGAGCTTTAGCCTTATTAGCATTGTTTAGTTTCTAAAGTTTAAATATCCACACCCCTCGTGAGACAACACCTTGACCTTGCCTAATGTGCAAGAAAACAGAGCTGACACCCAGCGTTATTAGAGCGGGCTGTTTTGACATTCATATATTCATCTCAAGAGGAGTGCAGAAACTGAAATGATGGGGGATTTTGTGAAGGCCTCATGTCCGATCAGACCGGGGCCAGCTGGTGATCACAATGATTCTAAGTAACTGAGAAGAGGAAGTGGAGCTGAGACAACACCAGTCCAGACACAACATGGAGCAAAGATGGTCTCCTTTGGTCAGGCTCTTCTCCAGAGCCGTGATGCTGCCTCTGCAGATCAAATGCTGCAGTGCAGATGTGCTGCAAAAGTGTTGTTATAATCCAGCATTCTGCTGGAAGAACCTGCATCCTTCCATCCATCTGTGGCACCAACCATCTACCTAATCATTTTTGCAGACCAGTCTCCACCCCCAGCAGGGCAACAACATTCCCCTACAGCAGCTGTCTCCTCCAGCACGTCAGCAGTGTGCTCCTCAACATTTTTTTTTTTTTTTAAGAAAATGCTGAAAGAAGTCATTCTGAGATGTTCACTTGGCCTCCAAACTCTCCAGTTAGCAACTTGATGGGACCTGATGGCATTTGTGGGAAGCAACTCATAGCCCCTAAAAGGATCTATTGATACCATCTGGCAGCAGAGGCCTCGGGACGACCTCAGATGTTCTTTGTCCAGACCTGGTCAGAGCTGTCTATGGGAGCACAAGGTGGATGTTCTCAACGTTTAGAAGCTGGTCACAGAATTATGGTTATATGCTCTCTGAATAAAATACTGTTGTTTTTCAATGAAACTCTGAATGAAATGTTGGGAAAATAGCTCCTGTAAAATGAGCAAAAAACCCTTCCAGGAGCAACACAATGCGGCTTGAGATGGCTGACAGCTGACAGCTAGGCATTACAAGAGTACGTGGAGGAAACCCATCAGTGTTCGACGCGCCAGGTAAATACCTTATAAAAGTACTGAAAGGTTGTATTTTACTCCAACCATCAAGCCTTTATAAATAAACCAAAATAAATCAACCAAACAGCAGCTGAAATTGAAAGCAAAAACAGAGTGAAAAGCAAAAATAAGGAAATGTGAATGGGACTCTTAAATTTGGGGTGATGGACTGTCCTTGATGTACCACCAGCCCAGGATGGATGGATGGATGGATGGATGGATGGGAAGGCTGAGGCTCTCATTGTGGTCCTTTTTTTGTGTCTGTGTGTGAGGAATTCATGTTTAAAGCCAACAGAAATTTGGAAAATTAAATGAGATAGCCATTGTTTTGAGAGGTTACTAAATTATCAAACACCTAAAACTAACCCCAAAATGCTTTAAAACAGGGGTGTCAGACTCATTTTCACTGAGGGCCACATTAGCATCATGGTGGCCCTCGAAGGGCCAGATTGACAGCATGAATGTAACAAATGCAATGTAAATCAAAATAAATTAAACTACACCTTATTATATTGTTTAATAGCGGTTTCTGCATTTATTATGTATTGGAGTTTCAAATATTTAACTCGTTATTATATTAAATTCAGGGTTTGTGGTTGTAAACCTGCTTTCGCACAGGACACAGCACATTCAGAAGCGGAAGCGGTTCTTTGTTTTTCTTGGAGGCTAATTTTAGCATACTTAGCTTCGTGTTTGCTGTCAAAATGCCGATGTAGATTAAACTCTTTCACAACTGACACCGCCTCATAACACAAAAGACACACTGTTTTTTCACCTTGAGGTACAAACATGTATTCATTTTCCCATCATTCATGAAGCTGCCTTCCTTGTGCATCAATTTCTCTTTTCTTGGACATGTTGTGGTTAGTTTGTAGAGGTTTTTCTTAAGTCCATCAGTTCTGAAAATTGTCTTGATGTCTTGCTCATAGTGAGATACCGTTATCGCTGTGGGTAATGACGAAATGCATCATGGGAGATGTAGTTTATTGTCAATATGCGCTTTAGAGCGGCGTCTAAAGTCTTAAAATATTGGTTTAAAATTTAAGCCAATAATGCACAAGCTCTCGAGGGCCACATAAAATGACATGGATGGCCATGAGTTTGACATATGTGCTTTAAAGGTCCAGCTCCTCTAAATCAAGCGGGTCACGTACCGTCTTTTGATTTTCATGTCGAAAAAGGGGCTCGAACAGAAAGACCCAAGGTAATTCTCATGGACACATGGCATTGTCACACGATAAAAGGCTTTTAAAGTATCTCTCTCCTCCCACCTCCTTGAAGCTCCCAATAGTCGTGCTCTAAATCTCTTCTGTCAGCGATGATCACAATCACTCTCGGAGTATCTGAATGGGTTTTTAACCTCTAGTCCTGGAGTGGACCATTTATTCCAAACAAAAACCCTCCAAGCTGTCTTCCCTGGCACTCCCAGAAAAACTGCCACCACTAATCAGGACATAAGCACTGTGCGTACGGGCACGCTTCCTGCTGAGCCTGTTGATGATGCAGGCCCAACGTGAGAATGTGACACAGAGACATGAGCACGCTTTCTATGCCAGTGTGTCCCTGAGCGTGAGTACAGGCTGTCCCTGGGAGCACATGCATGCTTCTCCGTGGCCATGGGAAGAGATACTGTTTTGTTGGCAACTGTGAGGAGTGAAAAAGAGACAGTGACTGCAGAATCTCCATATTTAAGGCAAGCCTGCTAATTTGCAGCTATCCCCCAGGTCATATTCAATCAAACCGCCTCATTGAATTGCAAGTGAAGTCGAGACTTATTTCCCTCATTCTGCAAGAATGCAATACTTACATAGCGTGAATATAGTAGGATTATCTTTTAGCCATATAAAGCTTTAAAATTCACTGTAAGCTCATTTCAATTTCAAAGCTCATCTAACGTCGCGTTCAGAATGCAAACTATTGGTGATGCCAATTTGGCGAGAGAAAATTAAAGCAAGGCCTCGCTCAAATTAAAGTTAGGTGCGATTCTTGATTGTTTTTTTTTTTTTTTTTCTCTGCTTAACAAGGTCCAGGTTTTCAGATGCTCAGGAGTTTTTCATTAAGTCAGTTTTTGAACAGAATGTAAATGAAGGAGGATGTCTTTAACACTTCGCCCTCATAATTGACTGAAAAACAGCCCGACGCTCAAAAACCGTCCCACGGTGCCCCGCGCCAAGCAGCGCCTGGTAATTAAGGAACACTGATTTGCCGTTTTAATGAATTCCTTCCAGTCCCCGGTATACCGGCAGTGACAGAGTGCGGCGGTGTGTCTCTGAGTGTGCGAGCAGATCTGAGTGCAGGCGACCATTGTGAAAGCCTCTGTGGGGAATTGAGGTGTCATTCTCAACCCATTATCAGGCCGGATCCTTCTCATTCTCGACATGCACACCTGCGATTGCTCTCACTCGCAGCTCGCTCCCTCACGCAGACGTTCCAGGAGGAATATGGGCGGTTAATTTCAACAAGGGTTACAAATGTTAAGAATAAACCAGCATCTTTACACGGTTTCCTCTCTGGTACTCTGTGACAGACAGAGTCTCTGTCTGCTTTTACATGACGTCTCCCGTGTACAGTCTCATAACTGAAAAGTCTCGATCCTTCAGCTTGGACACGTCTGGACGCTGAGACGGTGCAACTTCAGATGCAACACCTCCATGTCCGATGATTGCTGTCAGAGCGGGAGAATCACTTTTGTAAGGTAGAGGGAAATCATTGGTGTCACATCTGGAAACTATAGGGTGATGTAAATCCAGTACCTTTAGCATGAGCTTTCTTTAGCCTGTGTGAACCTTTTGACAGCTGAAGGGAGTCTCATTAGTTTAGGAAAAAAAAAAATGCTGATGAGATTTTACATCTGAAATTGAATGTATTTTAATGGCTGCATCGGTGAGGGGATTTAAGTGAAGTATGATCTCATTACAGAACAAAAAAACACTGCTCCAAAAATCTGTTCCAGCTGTGACAGCTCAAATTAAAAAAAAAAAAAACTGATTGGTTTATCAGCATGGTTTTGCTAATTTTACTAAAAGACAGCTATCTAAAATCCATGTTTTACTGTTCAGTTGTAAAATGGTGGTCTTTTATTTTGATAAGACAAATAATGCATCACATTACATGACCAGGAAATCCTGTTTGCACCTCCGTTTTGCATGGACACAGACATTGGGGTGAGTCAGCATCTGAGGGCCCCCAAAGTTGTCTAAAGGCTACGTATTTAAGCTAAAGTCCCTCATGAAAAAAACTTAAATACTATCTGGGGTAAGTTAACTTTTAATTTTCACCCTCAAAACCAGTTTAGATATTATATGTTTTTTGTTAAATGCTAAAATTAAAAACTACATGTGACTATGGAAGTGATCTGTGTGTATTAAACCTCCTGGACTGTAATTGACTTACATAGCACTAAGCTACTCTGAGACTATGTTCACGGTTTTTTTTAATTAGATTTAAAAAGGGAAAAAACATTATTTGTATTTATATTTTGTAATTTCAGACATTCCAGTACAGTACTTGGAATAATATGCAGCATTTTCAGCTTTTTTGGCTGCATAGCCAGTTTACTTTACAGTGTCGCTTTCATCCATAGAACATGAAAGCCAGTTTCTTTTACAGGAGAGGGAAAGAGAACAGGGCAGAGTTAGCGATGGGTCGTCAATGGTTTGACAACTGTCCTCTGACCCTCCTGAGTACTTTTGTAGGAGCAAACCCAACCAAAAAAATGCAAAGGTGGGACAAAAAAAAGAAAGACATGATCCGCGTTCCACGCCCCAACATTGTGTCAGTGTACAATAAGAGCATGGGAGGAGTGGATCTTCTGGATTCTTTGATATCCCTCTACCGCACCAAGATCAGGTCCAAGAAATGTTACCATCACATTGTCTTCCACATGCTGGACCTGACCCTAGTAGAGGCATGGATCCTCTATCGAAGAGACTGCCCGTCCCAGATCTCAGAAAATGCCCAACTAAATATTGGGTTATACATTTCACTAAGTATAAGTAGAATTTGTTTAGTCTTGTTTTCAATAAAATGATGTTTTGAGAGAAAAATTTGATTTTATGGTACTTTCCATATATGCGCAGTGTTGCCATATGGCAACAATATACCAACTACCCCCCTTTAAAAAACAAAAAAAAAAAAATATTTTTAAAATATTTCCATTATTTAAGCAATTTTAAGTAATAAAAACACATTAAAACATTTTTAGCATGTTTAAATATTAATTCATGCAATAGAGGGTTAAAGGGAATTATTGCCTTTTTAATGTAAAAGTTTGTTGTAACTTGTTCAACACAGTAAAGAGAATCTTGAGCAAAGGCTCAGTTTTATTTTTCTTATTTATGCATTGAGATCAACATAATCACATTTGATCATTTTTTCTGTGTATGTAAATATAGTCCTCTATCTGAGCTGAGTTACACCAGAAAACAAGTAACGGTCTGTGCCAACCTCATGTTTTAATCTGGATTCTCGTATTTCTGTTTATAATTGATTTTATTTTTGTCTGTTCTTTTCACCTTAATGCCTTTGCAAAGCATTCTGGGACCGGCCTTTGTGTCTGAAATGTTCTTTTCGAACAGACTTGCCCTGGCAGCGTACCACGAGCTCCCCCTCTCTGCAGCAGTCTAAGGCTCTGATTTTTACTTTCACTCGTCTCCAGTCTGAGTGGAGACTTAATGGAGCTTTGAACAGCTGCTTCTTTGGCCTTGAACATCTGGTCTGCACACAAGTGGAACACTTTGCCTCTCTCGTTGGATCTGTGCGGTAAACAGAGCAGCAGAGTTCAGGCCTCGCCAGTTCAGAAATATTCAGCCTCTCTGCAAAAAGCAAACAAAACAAAACAAACAAACAAAAAAACAGTGCCAGCAGTTATCAGATGGTTTTTGTTTCTTTCTCACTGGGACGTCTTGATGAGTGAGATGGTGAGGAAGTTAATCAGTTTTAAAGCCACCGTTTTTACTTTCATTATCACACCTCAGGTTCTGGTGTTTGCTGCTGAGTGTTACATGCCGCTGGAGGCTGCGGGTTTATTCAAATAAATACGCTGCTTAGGCAGATGAGGCTAAAGCTCGGCTGAAAATGAACTGCCTCTTGTGGTCTGTGGTCTAACCTGATCAGAGAGCATAATGCTCTGTGACGCATTGACTGCCATCTCTTCTGTAGATGGGGGGGGGGGGGGGGGTTCTTCAGGAACATCGCACTTTAGGTCTCTGCAGCAGGATTTAGACTTTTGATTTTAAAAATTCAGACACCTGCTCACGTCTCGACAACTCCATATAAGTAGTAATACATTTTCACTTCTTATTCTGATAAAACAGACCCAGCTGTACATCCAGCTGTACATGTTTGAGGCCCAGCTCCGGTCTTCCTGTCCGCTCCACGACCGGGTTTTCCATCTACCCTCTGTGTGCTCTCATCTCTCTGCAAACAGCCAGAACCACTCTCACCTGTTTTCCCCAAGTATATAGTTGCTCTGCGGTCCTCAGCTCTCTGCCAGATTGTCTTGTTACCTACATTACAGTCTTGCCTGTAAAGCTTCGGATGTATTTTGGGAGTTTGAACCTGTATTTGACTCTTAGACCTTGAGCCTTGCCCATTCCTTGTTCTGCCTGTTTTTTAGTGGATTTTGGACCTATTGATATTCTAATCACCTCTGGAGAGTGACTGTTTATCAGCCTTGTCTGCTATGTTTAGGATTTCAACCCTGTTTGTGTTTGGACTTGTTGTTGCCTGAACCTGGAGTTTTCTGTGATTCCACCGTCACCTGTAAGAAAACTCACCTGGATCTGTTTACCTTGTCAAGATACTTGTCTGAAAACATCACTTGCTCTAAGAACAACAGATTGCCGCCATATCAGTCACCTGGAAGTAGTCTGACTACTGGTGCTTTATATGCACCACCAGCTTCAGATGCACATTCACCGAACCCTTCTTAAAATATAAAAAATATGAATTTTTTTTTTCAAATTCAATCCATAGATATGTTTTATTGGTGCACAAAATGAATCGTGCATTCACATTACTGTGTTCAAAGAACAAAACCAATAGAATGCATGAACTGCATTAATTACATAACTTACATATTATTTATTGTGTTTATCATTCATTTTCTGAACCTGCTTTATCCTCACTAGGATCAAGAAAAATAAAATGTTTTTTTTTTTTTTTCAATTTTAGACTAGAATTGCTGGCATTGCAAATCATATAGAATAGGAGGCTGATTCCCATCACGTTCCGTTATACATGTGAATCCATATTCTACATAGTCGTCCGACCACTTTCTTCTTTTGCTCAACATTGTAAGTGTGGATTAAAATATTAAAGAAATCACATGATGTAGCATCATGACAGTCATAAGTCGACTACTGAGCACACCAAATCACCCTGCAGCACACAGATTGGCCAAGCAATGTAACGTGAGTGATGGCCAAGCGGGGCATGTCATCGTGAATCACATGAGTCAGGTGTCTTGACCTCTGCTGAACCCCTGAGACTGACTCACCGACCCCCTAGGGTTTGATCGAACCCAGGTTAAGAACCACTGCTCTATGGTCCGGACCATAAGAGCTCAGAGTTTGCAGCTCTCAGTTTGCAGCCTTGAATCTTTACTTACCTCTGTTTAGATTCCCACTCCATTCACAACTTTCAGAAGTTCTCTCATTGTGATTAATGGTGACATTTTCCAATTGCCTCTGTCGAGTCTTTTGAACTCAGAGCCTAAACTTCACTTTTCAGAATTGGATCTGGACTGTGAAAGTCATGAACTGCGGTAACTGCAACAAGGATTGCTTTGCTAAAGCTCTCGTCATAACCAAATACAGATTTCATCCAAGACATTATTATAAAAAACAAAACAAAAACAGATTTTTACAGAGCAGAAACTGATCAGTCCTTGGCATGATGTCAATCCTTCAATTTTAAAATGAATGTAGAGTCTGGATGGATGGTGGTAGAGAGAGACTGACTCATTAGCTGGGCAGGTAACATCATGACGTATCACAAGAACCGTGTTTGACGCTGTACCGTCACGTGGCTCAGCGGCGCCAAACAAGCATGCAGGTAGACTCAGCCTGGCCCCTCCCCCCTGGCCCCGCCCACTCAGCGCTCTCTCTCCTCCCTCGTCAACGCACATCACAGAGAGATAATGGAGCAGAAGAATCAAGAATGGCCGAAAGGAAAAGGAGTGCGGTTTGGCTGTATTTTAATCTGGAAAATGAAAGCAAGTTGTGCAGTTTGTAAAAAGGCTGGAAAATATGATAAATGTATTTAAGCACATGAAAAACCATGCGTAAGAAAATAAAGAGCTGCAGAAACGGAGAGAGGAGGAGAGACATCCCCATCCCCTGGCCCTGACAGATTAGTCATTGGCAGACGCCTTTCAGTCCAACAGAGTATCCAGGTAGATCAGAGTGGTCACCTTCAGCATCAATTCATATTAACTTTTAAAGTACATATTACTTAACTCATATGTTACTGGAGCCAACTCAAAAAAATATAATTAACCTTGAAATAACCCAGTACATGTCATGTATCCCATTGAAAGGCGTTATCTAAGACGAAATAACATTAAATAATCCTTTATTTATCCCACAACTGGGAAATTTATCGAGATATAATATCATAAGAGGCAGACGAGAAAAAACCATTATGATCATAACAGTTCAACTCCAAGGAATATTTACACAAAAATGTTCATTGTGATAATAAAGTATTTTTCTGTCACCTATAAGTTTGTCGAAATTCAATCCTAGACTTTAGCCAAATAGTCCAAAGACAAAACTTACAAAAACACCAAAGGGTCAGTAGTTTCATGGTAGATGAAGCTTAATATGAAGAAGTATCGGTATTGGTGTTGGCATCGGTGATACTTCTCCTGTATTTTGCTTGGTACTGGATCATTACCAACATTCCCAGTATCGCCCAGCTCTACTGACCAACCACTGAACCCCTCAGCCTACAATGTAGTTGGCTGATATCCTGAAATCAAGTCTCACACCAGACTCTACAAGAGTTGGGTAGACCTCGTTCATGTTGAAATATTGCAACACCTTGTACATTTCTTTCTTTTTTTTAATTCATGACGTTAAAGGTGAGAACTCCTCATGCAGCACTTCACATAACTACAAAAACACCAAAAAAACATGCCACGTCCACTTTAAGTCTCTCAAGAAGCCACCAAAGAAAAAACACAAGCATCTAAGGGCTTGATTCTCCCGTCAGTGCTTAAGTCGATATTTACGCACCTCTGCTGAACCGCTTTCCATTTAACAGCACTGTACCATCTCCACTTCAGATACCTGCGCAAGTTCAGAATGGAGGCGGTGCTATCGGAGAGGGATGATTCATTGAAAAAAGGAGGCAGATGCAACCGTGATGTCATCTTTAGTGATTTCTCCAGAACAGAGTTGGCCCAACATTTGTGAATGCCATTGAAATCTGTAAAAAACATAAAACACACTTTAAATTTGTACAGGCTTCTTTAAGAGTGAACATAATTTAATCCTGTAGCCTATAAAAAGATGAAAAAATGCCAGAGTTATGACTTGATGTTTGCCAGTCCATCCGAAAATCACAAAGCAGGGTGTGCTTACTATACGACTTGAAATCATTTAGTAGCTTGACTCGTCACCAATAATGACACGAAGCCTAAATATTCACTGAAGGGATTGGAATATTGGAAATGTTATACCATTGGGCAATGTATAATTCAGATTCAAGTATAAAGCGGAATGTGGAAGGGAAGATGGCGAAGATGTTGAAGGTGAAGGCAAAGAGAGCCCAACTTTTTGCCAACGGTGTTAGAATGTGGTGCTATATGGTGCTATATTCAAAAGTGGATGCAGGTGGGAAAAACACCATATGGAACAACATTGATGAGGATGTCTCTGCTGTGGGGAGTTAGAGTTGATTCAAAATTACTTTAAGCAAGATGCATTGAGTGTAAAGTACAAGGGGAGCACAATAATATATAGACCATCATCAGTGCTGGTCACTGAATGATTTAAAATTCAAAACCTGTAAACTGTTCTTTTTTTTGTTTGTTAGAGTTGAATAAAATCAAAACTAAAAGACTCTCAAATCACATAAGCCAACATGGTATTCACAACAGAGCATAGATAACAAATGCTTAAACTGAGAAGTTTTACAATTTTTTGCACAAAATGAGCTCATTTCAAATTTCATGCCTGCTCCAGGTCTCTAAATACTTGGACAGGAGCATCTTCATCATGGTGCAGCATCCCCTCTTCGTTTCAAAACAGTTTGAAGACATCTGGGCAACGAGGTAATGAGTTTCTGGAGTTTTGGTGTTGGAATTTGGTCCCATTCTTACCTGATATAGGTTTCCAGCTGCTGAAGAGTTCATATCTTTGAATGTCTCTATGGGTGAAAGCTCTGGACTGCCGGCAGACCCGGACTCTTCTCCAGCAAAGCCATGCTGTCGTAATAGCTGCAGTATATGGCTTAGCACTTATAGCCAGCACTCATCAGAGTTGTTGGCTTGAGAACTGAACGCTGATAACACGCTGGAAGGTCTCCCTCCTCTTCAGCCTGGGGGACACGGCGTCCCTGATTACCGACAAGAATGTCGAATTTGGACTCTTCTGACCATTGAACTCTTTCCCACTTTGAAACGGTCCATTTTAAATGAGTCCTGGCCCACAGGACGCGACGGCGCTGCTGGACCGTGTTCAAACATGGCTTCCTTTTTTGATGAGAGAGCTTTAGTTGGCATCTGCAGATGGCACAGCGGATTGTATTTACTGACAGTGGTTTCTGGAAGTATTCCTGGACCCATTTAGTGATGTCATTGACACAATCATGCCGATGAGTGATGCGATGTCTTCTGAGGGCCCAAAAACCATCCAATAGCATCCAATAAAGGTCTTTGGCCTTGTCCCTGACCTATTTGATAGAAAAGGGTACTGTTTTAAAAAAGAAAAAAATGCAGAGGAACATTTCTGCAACAAATGGAAATGTTTACCATTATTTAAAGCCACTCTATGTAGCTGTATCAAAATCGCCCACAGGGGGCATCATATGTCAGGCCCTGGCGTATGACACAATGAAGTAAGTAGGACAAAGTGTTGTTACAAGTGTTGGACTGTTCTCATTGATTAGCTCAGTGTTGTCAGTGGCTCTTAGAACAGCAACTGTACTTGCTTCCATGTGGTCAGAAGTGGTATTGCTACATAGAGAGGCTTTCAGCTTCAGATTTCTCAAATCTTTTAGAATATGCATTTGCTGTTGTTGATTCACAAGCTGAGCTGATGCACTTTTATTTAAATTGTCATGCTCTGGTGATATACAACTTTATTTTTTGCTTCAATTTGTCAGAGACATGCAGATGTGTCACAGTCAGGGATTCAATTACTGGTTTAGAAATTGAGTAAGAGTTATCAAGATCAAACATGGGTTTGGGTTCACAGATGAGGGGACGGAGGCTTGCACCGCCTCTTATCTGTATCCGCATTGTTTCAGTAATATTGTCATTAGCGTCAGAGGTTATTTGGAGCCACGTCTGACAAAAGAACACTCTTCCCAAAAGAGCTCTGTCTTCAGATCACGTAACGGCAAGCTGAGATGACAGAGCCACATACCCGGCTGCTGGAGTGTGACTTCCCTTAAGCAAAGTTTGCACAAAACTCCATTCATTTCATTTGCACGCTTGAAGACGCTCCTTGCAACGAGATCTATTATTAGGACAGGTTAGCATCACAGTCAAAACATTTTTTTTTTTTTTTGCAGCAGCCCCCTGAAGTGCGAGTCATTATGCTGTCTTGCCGCTGAATCATATATCTCCTCAACGAGCGCTGAGGATGGGCGTTTCTTATTTTGAAGCGGCACATTCCTCGAGGCACGCCGAAAGAGTAATTTCCCAGGATCTTTGCAGGATTCTCCAGCGATCCGAAGTCTCAGGGGAGCCAGAAGTCTTGAGAGGCTGATCTATCACTTCATAATGTCTGCATTTTTTCCCTGAGTGGTCGTGACTCAGTGGAATTAAATGAGAGCAACCGCTGCAACACTTGTCGTTCATCTATCTGGGTCACACTGATAAGCTCAGTCTGCTCCTTATAAATCTCACGCAGGGGAAAGTTGCATATACTTTAGGATGCGATTGCAGCCGACAACAGGACACAATGAATTTTACGAATTACCCGCTTGAAATAAA
>JAGFBZ010002485.1:0-197368 GCA_018398805.1 Hirundichthys speculiger
CCTTCAACTTGAGCTCGAACCCCGTCCTGCCGCGGTACGACGTCCAGGCCGCCGCCCTCATCGTCGTCACCATGAAGGTCATCTTCGGCCTGGACGACCACACTGAATGGTAAGTGACCCGCCCTCCTGCCGGCGGTCCGTCGCTGCACCTGTGTGACCTGTCTCTGTGTTCCAGGGTCTTGTCCAACCAGGCGGGTCTCCAGGACGGCTCAGGTTGGTGCTTGGCTGCAGCGTCCACCAGAACTCTGGATCGTGACCTCATCGATCAGCTGTGAACCTTCTGTTTTCTTGCGTGGCCGACAGGAGACCAGTTTAACCTGCGGAGATGGTACAGACTGATGGAGGCCACTCTGATCCAAGCTCAGCAGAAGAAGGGGCAGGACATCGCTAGGTGAGGCGTCGTCTGATATCAGGGGAACCAGCATGAATATGAATATGAATAGCTTTATTTGTCATTGAGCCAGCGTCCCATCACAATGAGATGACATCCAGTGCATCATCCAAGAAACATACAGAAAAACAAACAACATTTAGGACAGGAGTCAATGATGCCTGGGACTGGAGACGCATAAGACCTTGGAGAGTTTTTCGCATTTGGCCTTGAGTGAAGGCCCTTCGGGGGAGCCAGATTCAGATAAGAGAAATTGTTTGGGCCAGACTGACATGTGATTTCGTCTGCCTTAAGTCCTTGCTTGTTTTCATCTCGGTAGGAATCCATCCAAATAGCCAAATTTCAGATCAATTCTTCCTGAGCAGTGCATGTAGTTTTCCCAAGTTGGAGTCCATTTTCGTAATGAGTTCAAAAATCATCCCTTGTCTGTGATTCACACTCTGAATAACATCCAATTTCCGATTCAGCTTGTCAAGCTTAACAGTCTCGGCACTCACAGCACGGCTCACAGACACACACACGGATACCAGGTCCGGGATAGCAGCATCCGTGCGCTTAATTTTCCAATACATCAGGTACCCGCCAACTCCACACAGCAGAAATCCCGTGATCATAAATCCAAATATGTAGACATCTTCGGTGTCCTCAATGAACAGAGGAGCCAAGCAGTTCAGTCTCCATTTTGACCGTGAATCCTGGACATAACTGGCTGTGTGTGTTCCATTGGGACATGAGGGCTCTCCTCTGTCCTCTCTTCTCGTCGAGAAAATTTGATCCATTGCATTGAGAGACCAGCTGACCAGATCCATGGTTAGATAACATTTAGATATTATCCGTGTGAGGCTCCAAAAAAACTCAGACAAGACAAAGAGAAGCAGCAGGATCAGATAGAGAGGAGCTCACAGAAAAAGCATCCGCTTCCGCCGAAGAGCAGGAAGTAACCACAGCATTGATCCTGGTCTTCAGTTTGTGGTTCCTTTATGGTGAGAGCATATCTGATGATCCAGCTAACGAAGTGGAGCAGCTGACCAGTATGAAGGGGAGAAAGCTGGGATCAGTGTTGGATGTTGGTCCTTGTTTGAGAACATTTTTATTTCTATGCTCTTGTCTTGATCTCCAACCTGTTTGGACTCCGTGGTCTCGATGCAGAAAACAGTAGCTTGAATTGATTCATTTTGGACTCTTCATGGATTTGAACCCTGTTTGAATCAGGTTTGAGCTCTAAATCAAACCTGATCCTGGTCTTTTGGTACCAAGTCTGGCCTGTGGCCTATTTTGACATGGACCCTCAGTTTAAAGCCATTCTCTGCAGCGATTCCACCTCTGACCACATGGAGGCGTTAAGATCTACTGTGTTGACCGTAGTCACTAACAACACTGCCCTAATGAGTGGGGGCGGTCAGGACTAACCTCCTTCCCCTAAATCAATCCAGAACTGGTAGCAGTGGTCTCAACAACCATAGCTAGCTGTCAATCATGAAGACACACCCCCAATAATGCATACATCTGTGGTTTAATGTAATTTTACCTGATGAGGTAGATAATAATTCACCCTCATTCTGCTGTCATGGATGTGAAATCTGACAATAGACAAAAACTGTTTTTGCTCCAGACTGTAATATGTTTATTTCTGCTGTGAAGTTTAAACATTTAAACATGGAGGTCAATGGAGACTGCCTTACTGTTGGAGACAGACCCTGGTGGTTGGTGGAGGGACTGCAGCCTCTAGTGGTCAATAGAGGGACAGCAGCCTCTGGTGGTCGGTAGAGGAACTGCAGCCTGTAGAAGAACTGTGACTTGTTTTTCTGTCTTGTCAGACTAACAGACTGGATTTCAACCTCTTATGTCTGACGTGAGCTTTCTTGTGATTTGCTGCCCCCTCGTGGTCAGAAGTGGTACTTGAACATCTTCTTTGTTCGTCTCAAAGACAACAGTTTTTTTTAAAGGAATCACTAATTCTTTATTATTTTTCTCTTGTCTACAGGAAACAGTGGAAAGGAAAGAAAGCAATGTTCCAGAGAAGGAAGGACAAATGCTCGATCATTAAAAAGAAACGTAAGATTTTAGCCGACGTGAATCAATACACCTCACAGTTGACCTCTCTGCACATTTCCAACAGTCTAGACAGCCCTGATTCAAACTGATGAACACATGGGGGACATGAGGACCTCAGAGGCCAGGAGTCCACCCTCTGACTGTCTTCCACCCAGTCACATCCTAAATCTGAACCTTCATCTGAAGTTTTTAAGAGCCACCACACAGAAAAACAGGATTGGCTGAGGAGTTAGTCAGGATCAGGATCACCTGATGGTCTCCGTCTGTGCAGGAACTGCAGAGCAGCTGCAGAAGTGTTTTGAGAAGCTCTCCACTCGTCCGGTAGAGGACCAGGATGTTGCCCCGTCCAGCTTCAGGTTCCGCTGGGGGGACGAGGACGGCTCAGACGGTCCCAGTCTGCACCACCTGAAGCTGGACGGAGTCGTGACCCTGAAACGGGGCGTCCAGACTCCCGTCAACACCTCATACTGGCACCCAGGACTGAGACCCTGCAGCCACTGGTGAGTTCCTCAGAGCTCCAACTGGAGGAGCTGATGACCAGACTTAAGTCCTCTTTGTCTCCGTCTGCAGGACGTGCAGCAGTCATTACTCTGAGACGGAGGCCACGCTGCCCAGATCCTTCATCTGGCTGCTGCAGCTCTTCTGCTTCATCCTAGACGTGAAGCCCTTCTACCTGTACGAGGAGGTGCTGAGCGTGGAGAGACGAGTGTTCGGCACCAGAACGCCCCTGGTCCAAGGAGAGGGGGCCAAGACCGGGGCCAAGGCCAAGACCGGGACCGGGACCAGCGCCAAGATCAAGTCCAAGACCAGGACCAGGACCAGGACCAAGACCGGGGCTAAGACCAAGTCCAGGACCAGGACCGATGCCTCAGCCAGCACGCCACACAGAGCTCCAGAAACAGATGAAAGCTGAGGAACCTTCAGGAACCTCAGCTGACGGAGCTGCAGCTGCAGATGTTTGCTGTTTTCAGGTTATTTGACTAAAATTCCAGGACGGTTTAATTTTATTTAATCAAATCTGAAGTTTGGAGACAAAGTGAAAGCAGGTGGAAAGTCTCATGACCAAAGCTTCATTTTTGGACCTAGAAGGTCATCTGTTCCTCCTGAACATCTGCTCAGGGTTCCTACTGGTCCACCTGTTCCAGCCGAGATCCTCCATCTTCAGTTCTTTGATCAGTCCTGCAGGTCACTGAGATCCAACCTCCTGATGTCCTGCAGACGTCCTACATAAACGTCTCAGAAACTCATGCTGGAGCTTTCAGACCTTCAGCTGCAGCTCAAGTTCAGACTGCAGACCATCTCCATGTAGCGTCTTCTTCAGTCCATGAACATCTGAACACAGGAGACCAGCTGATGGACTTCTGGAAGACAGATGTAAAATCTTGGTTGTGTTTTTCATCAGTTCACTGGGACTCTTCTGCTGTGGAGGATCCAGGACATGGTTCAGCATCTGGATGGGGCAGATGTTCTGTCTCCAGATGTGCCAGATGCTCCTCCAGACCATCAGAGATGCAGGACTGTGACCTGTCTGCTGATGACAGCCTGGACGGTTCCTCTGCTCTTTGGTCTAGAGGACGCTGCAGCGTCTGGAGTCTTCTGGTTCATGTTGAAGACGTGACCATGTTTGAGTCCGTGCAGATGTTCAGTCACGACTGTTTTTAACGTGATGCTGAAGGACCTGAAGATCTGCAGCTGTTCCTCAGACTGATGAACTCCTGCCAGTCTGAGATGATCCTTCTGTCTCCAGTCGCATCTCTGACCTGCTGATGATTCAACTGATTAGCTGCAGATGTTCCTCCAGCTGTGCAATGGTTTTATTGTGAATAAAAGTGAATTTATGTATTGGAGCATCTGAACCTTCTCCCTGTTGTGGTTGCACATCTACAAAGGTTTGACAGGTTTTCAGATTCAGAAGATGCAGTTAAACCGTGTCGGTCTAATAGAGGTTCATCTGGATGCTGAGATCCTTCAGACAGATGTTTACTGAGAACGAAGACACCGTCACCAGAGACTACAACAACATCTGACAGATAAAGCTTTAATGTTCAGTTTTTGTCAGAAAAGTAATAAAAATGAGAAAATAATCTGTCAGTGTGGAGGTCTTTACAGAGGTCAAACATCTGCTCCATCACTTCAGCAGTTTGTTCTTCAGAAGATAAAATCCAGGTGAGTATGTACAGATGTGCAGCTGCTGGAGTCCTCATCTCCTCGCAGCCCTGCGGTTCTCCAGCAGCTTCACCACCAGGCTGCTCTTCAGAGACGGCAGCTTGCTGCTGTAGTTGTCCTGTAGGACGGACGCCAGCCTGCAGCGGAGACTCCGCAGGTCCGCTGGAGACCCGCCGTCCGGCACGTTGAGCAGCACCTGGAAGAACTCCTGCCACAGGTCAGCATGAGGGTTCCTGTGGAGCACGAGGAGCCGTTAGGAACCGGCCCGGTTCACGATGGAGCCGTGAGGAACCATGGGGAACCAACCCGGTTCACGATGGAGCCGTGAGGAGCCATCAGGAACCAGGTCGGTTCACGATGGAGCCGTGAGGAACCATGTCGGTTCACGATGGAGCTGTGAGGAACCATCATGAACTGACCCGGTTCACGGTCACGCTCTGGTGTCTGGATATTACCTTCTGAACACTCCGTTGGTCCTCCACACGCCACCTTCTCTGGAGACCTGCATGTACGTCCCAAACAGCAGACAGTAAACGGTCCCGGCCACTCCGAAGTAGTCCGTCTGAAAACAGGCAGACGGGCCTTTAGATCCAATCCAGGATCAATGATGACAAGAAAAACATTCAGTGATCAACTGGATCAAAGAACATCACTGACAAGAATAAAGGAAATAAACCAGTAGAAGCAGCCGACTGAGCTGGTAGACCAGCAGGAACAAGTTTAACTGAGTCAAGAGACACAATGCTACAACATCCTGGACCCGGCCTGGTCTGTCACCGGACCCCCCGGCCGGGTCTCTGGACACTTGAGGTTTATGAACATTCAGGACTTTCCCCCAGAATCTGATGTTCTGAGCCTGAGAGAGGACCCTGAATGTTACTGCCTCAAACGTCTCGTTATGACCACGTCTTTGTCTCGTCATGACCAGGTCACACATCGGACTGTGCATGCTTGTCTTTTTTCAACCACTGGGACCGTTGTCACCACAGACGTTAGGATCTTCTCTCAGATGACCTCAGAGGGCAGCAAATGAAGGTCTGAGCTCCACCAGAACCTGCTGATGGATGTCTGAACAATGTCCTCAACAGCACTCATCTGCCATCAACCCCAGACCATCCATGGTACCACCACGAAGATGGCACCACCATCAAGAAGACACCATCATGAAGATGGCACCACCATCAAGAAGACACCACCATGAAGATGGTACCATCATCAAGATGACACCACCATGAAGATACCACCACCAAGACGGCACCACCATGAAGATACCACCACCAAGACTGCACCACCATAAAGATACCACCACCAAGACGACACCACCATGAAGATGGTACCACCATGAAGATAGTGCCACCATGAAGACGACGCCACCATGAAGATGGTACCACCAACAAGATGACGCCGCCACCACCACCATGAAGACGCCGACGCCACCACCATGAAGACGACGCCACCATGAAGACGACGCCACCACCATGAAGACGACGCCACCATGAAGACAACGCCACCATGAAGATGGCACCAGTGTGTTCAGGAAGGGTTTCTGCTCTCGGTTCAAGACTTAACAGCGTGTTTTTTTTAGTCAGACAGTAAAACTGAAGGTAACGGTTCTCCAGGAGTTTTCTAGTTCATGCTGCTCCTTCATCCATCTTCAGCAGCTCTACTTTAGCTTTTCTCTGAAAGAAGAGCATCATTTTTTTTCTCCACAGGAAGAGACCAGCAGTTACGAGAGTCACCTGATAGCTCCACGGTCTGCCGCTGAGCATCTCTGTACACTGGAACCCTGATGTCAGACACCTGGCCGTGAAGGCGGTGCCTTCAGGGAAGAACTCCATGTCGATGCTCTGTCCGAGGTCGATGAGGACGAGTCCATGGTCGACACTGTCTGGATCAAAGCACCTGTTTTCCAGGAACCTGTCGGAGAGGCAACAGAGTCACAAACCTGCCTGAGATCAGAGAGGTCTAGATGTTCTGAGCTACAGCCACATGTCCTGAACTTCTAAATCCAGAAGAAACATCTGCTTTACCTTCAACCCCTGGACTGATATTAATATGGGTTCATTACGTCAGGACAATAGTGGGCTGGAATGACTTCAAGAGTCCAACAACCAGGTCACCTTTGGTCTGAAGGAGCTTCCACAGTCTTCAGGACAGGTGACAGTGATGTCACTGGGCGATGTCACTTAGCTACCATCTGGCTGTTCTGCTACTTCAGCATTCCCCTCTGCTTTATCAACTTGGCTCAGTTTAAAACTAAATAACTGGACTGTTGGTGAAAAAAACAACCCAAGTCTTTGAGAATCCCAGTACCGGTCTGGTATCATCTAGATGTGAGGTTCTGTTGGTCCTCAAGGCCACCTTCTGCTCAGATGCTCATAATCCATCAATAACCAATTGAAAAACCATTGATAACCCATTAACAACCCATTGATTACCCATTAACAGCTCATTAATAACTAATTAATATCCCATTAAAAATCAGTCAGCCATTGATTACTCAATGACAGCCCATTGATTACTCATTAACTTATCAATAACCCATTGATTACTCATTAATAGCCCATTAATAACCCATTGGTAACCCCTTTATAACTCGTTAATAACCAATTGATTACTCAATAACAGCCCATTGGTTACTTATTAATGACTCCTTAATAACCCATTGATTACTCATTAACAACTTATTAATAGCCCATTAATAAAGCATTGGTAACCCCTTTATAACTAGTTAATAACCCATTGATTACTCATTAACAGCCCAATGATTACTCATTGACTTGTTGATAACCCATTGATTACTTATTAACAACTCAATAACCAATTGATTACTCATTAATGACTTGTTAATGACCCACTGATTACTCATTAATGACTCATTAATATTCATGGGTTACTCATCAACAACTCATTAATAACCCATTAAAACCATTTAATAACACATAAACAACTCTTTAATAACACATTAATATTCTATTTATAACCCATTGGTTCCTCATTATTAACCCAGTACTGATGAAGTGCTCCTGCGGTTTCCCAGACACCAAACTGTCCCCGTGTTCTCTGAAACACATCTACCTGTCTCCAAGCATGAAGTTGTCGGGCTTGATGTCGGCGTGGATGATGCGGATGCTGTGCAGCTGCTCCACCATGTGCAGGATGCAGACGGCGAAGTACAGGACGAGCGGCTGAGGCATCACTTTATCACTCAGGGACTTGTAGATGTTCACGGCGTTCTGGAGGTGGAGCGAGACAGAAACGCTGAAGCCAGCTCAAACACCGATCACATGACTGCAGACCGTTACGTCTACGTCTGAGGCTGTGGGATGAACTGACCAGCAGCGTGCCGTGGTTGTGGAGCTCGCCAAGCATCACGCTGCCATCGTGGAACAGGTGAGCGGAGCCTATGCTGCTGTAGAGGTGACGGACGCCAGATGACAGCCGGGCGTCCAGCTGAGTGTTGATGTAGAACTCCCAGGGATTGGCTGGCTTCTGGACCTGCAAAGATACAGGATTCATGCAAGAACTGTCTCAGGACCACCTGACTTCAGGACAGAGAACACTAGACAACAGACCTGTAGTCCACCCTTATTTATTCATGTGAGACTTCTGGACCAGAGACCAGAACCAGGTCTGGATTCCACGTTACCTTTAAAACCACCTTCTCTGAAGTCCTGGGGTCAGTGGCCTGGTACACTGTGGCGAAGGCTCCTTCTCCCAGAACAGAGTCGACCCACAGGGACGCCTTTCCTGTCAGGAGACAGACGCCGTTTAAGGTCATGTGATGAGGGACAACTCAGAGTTCAGGTCGCGGTTCTGAAGGCTCAGAGTTCAGGTCGTGGTTCTGAGGACTGAGTTCAGGTCGTGGTTCTGAAGGCTCAGAGTTCAGGTCGAGGTTCAGTCAGGTTCTGAAGGCTCAGAGTTCAGGTCGTGGTTCTGAGGACTGAGTTCAGGTCATGGTTCTGAAGGCTCAGAGTTCAGGTCGTGGTTCTGAAGGCTCAGAGTTCAGGTCGTGGTTCTGAAGGCTCAGAGTTCAGGTCGTGGCTCTGAAGGCTCAGAGTTCAGGTCGTGGTTCTGAGGACCGAGTTCAGGTCGTGGTTCTGAAGGCTCAGAGTTCAGGTCGTGGTTCTGAAGGCTCAGAGTTCAGGTTGTGGTTCAGTCTAGTCTGGTTCTTTCCTCGTCTCCAGTTGGGTCAACCACAGATGGGTCACTCACCCATGCTGATGGTTCTCTTCGGGGCGATGCCGGGGACGTCCTGCCGCCAGGTGATGCAGCGGGGGTGGGAGGTGAGGGGCGGGCTGAGGGTGGACAGCAGGTCAGAGATCAGCTCACTGTCCCAGGGATCAGGCACCAGCTGGACCGCTGCTGGACCCGGGCCCCTGCCTGGACTCATCATGGGTTGGTCCTCGGTGCCGGCCGGCAGCTGCAGCGGGCTCATGGGTACATTGGCACAAAGCAGCGGCTGCTCTGGACTCATGGGGACGTCAGCACAGAGCGGCGGCTGCAGCGGGCTCATGGGGATGTCAGCACAGAGCGGCGGCTGCAGCGGGCTCATGGGGATGTCAGCACAGAGCGGCGGCTGCAGCGGGCTCATGGGGACGTCAGCACAGAGCGGCGGCTGCAGCGGGCTCATGGGGACGTCCAGGGTCCTGGTGGAGGCGGCATCTGCTGTCCTGGGGCGGCGGGGACTCAGGAAGGCGTCCAGGTCCGGTTCAGCTGGGGCCTCTGGGCTCTCGACGGACAGCCAGCCGTGTCTGAGAGAACCCTCTGGGCTCATGGGAGCAGTGTGGGCTGGACTTTGGGCTGGACTTTGAGCTGGACCCTGAGCTGGTTCTGGGTGGGTGGGTTCCTCAGAGTCCTCCAGGATCTTGAAAGGTTGGCCCTCAGTCCGGACTGAGGCGGGTTCGAGAAGCTGCTCTGGGCCGCTGTACACCTCCCAGCCCAGTCCGGTTGACCTGGAGGGCTTGGCGGGACAGAGGGTCTGGTCCCTGAAGGAGAGGACAGCGGGAGGGGGGGGCTGGACCATGGTGATGGAGGAGGAGGTGAGGCAGTGCTGGGCCGTGGCGAGTCCCTCACCCACGATGGTCCCCAGACCCTCAGAGGAGGGCAGCTGGCTGACGGCCGTCTCAGGACACTTCTCATCACACGGACTCTGCTCTATGATGGGGCTGGGGGGTGGGGGGTGGAGGACATGAGGACACCTTCAGACATGCAGGAGCTTCTGACTACAGGAGACCTTCTACAGGACAACTTCTGACTACGGGGGAACCTTCTATAGGAGAACCTTCTAGACGACAACCTTCTAGACGACAACCTTCTAGACGACAACCTTCTAGACGACAACCTTCTAGACGACAACCTTCTCGACGACAACCTTCTCAACGACAACCTTCTCGACGACAACCTTCTACCGGAAAACCTTCTAGATGACAACCTTCTACAGGACAACCTTCTAGACGTCAACCTTCTACAGGACAACCTTCTAGACGTCAACCTTCTACAGGACAACCTTCTAGACGACAACCTTCTACAGGACAACCTTCTACCGGAAAACCTTCTACAGGACAACCTTCTACAGGACAACCTTCTACAGGACAACCTTCTACAGGACAACCTTCTACAGGAGACCCTTCTACAGGACAACCTTCTAGAGGAGAACCTTCTACATGAGACCCTCTACAGGAGAACCTTCTACATGAGACCCTCTACAGGAGAACCTTCTACATGAGACCCTCTACAGGAGAACCTTCTACAGGATACAGGTGTCAGTGTTAAATTTGTACTGTTCTACAGGATCAGTAAAAGAGGACGTGGGCTTCATCTGGACCAGCCAGGCAGACCTCCATGACCTCTAATTAGTAATTATATCTGAGCAGCACTGATGCGTCCTGTAGATAATTAACGAGGACTTCTGAACTAGGGCTGTAGCGATACACTAATCTCATGATACGATACATTTGGCTCACGATATGATATTATATCAATATTTTTCTAACAATACATTTACATCATTTTCTGAAAGATTTTAACAGGACAAAGTGATTTTTTGGTGACATCTTGTGGGTGTTCCAATTAGTTTGAATTAACTGAACTGAAAGGTAGGTGACTGCAAACAGCGCGCAGAGAGGAGAGAAAGGAGGCCTCTGATTGGTAAATTCTACATCCACGTCATCGAAGAAATGAGGAAGTACCCACATTTGTACGATTCTCATTCCCCACGCTACAAAGACAGCACATATTCTAGTAATTCATGGAGGGAGATAGTGATGAATGTGGGTCTGGATACGGCCGAGACGGTGAGGAAGTGGAAAAACGCAAGAGATACGTTTAGTAAGTTTAGCTAGTTCGTGATTGTCCCTCTCCGTTGTGTCGTTGAATAACATAGCGCAGACGCGCTTCAACATTGAGCATATATGAAAAATAACTGTGGCATACCGGGGACAAGATAACTGCGACACGTTGCCGCGAGAGTAAACACAGCCCTTAAACCGGTGTTTTCCACCACTGAATACGGTCTCAAATCCTGACAAATAAAGTTTGGCTAGCTCTCAGTTAGCATTAGCTTGTCCGGGTGGTGACGTTTCAGGTGGGCTCGCCTCGAAGGTTGGTGGTATTTCCAGAGTACTTCACGTTTGTGTGATACAGCTTGCAAACCGCCATACTTTTGTCTAAATCTTCGCTTTCCTTTTTCTTTTCAACCCGAACTGCTCCCACACATCTACTTTTAAGCACGCAGGCGCTGGGTTTATACTCGCCGCCATCCTCCTGACTGGCTCAGCTCTAGCTGGAAGAGTAAGAAGCTGCTTCTGGATACCCTGTTAGAAACGCTCTACAGCGACACTAGCGGCTGGAGGACTAAATGGCACTTTGCAGGAAGAGCACCCGTGCGAGACACGGGGGTTTTGAAGGGAGCTTAGAATATCGATACCCGCGGCTGAAAAATCGATACTCTCTGGGAAATAAAATATCGATATATATCGCAGAATCGATAAAATCGCCCAGCCCTATTCTGAACACCCACCTGAGCTTCTTGGTCTGACGTCTGATGAAGGCGTCATCGTCAGCATCACCTCCATCACCTGTGTTCTCTGAAAGCAGGAAGAACGGAGGTTAGCAGCAGGTCAGAAGCTTCTGTGGGGCTGACCCAGCTGCAGAGTCTGGGTCCTGGACTACCCGGGTACCTTGGTCCTGGAAGAAGTGGCTGCTGAAGGAAATCTTCCGGGTGAATGGAGTGGAGACAAACTGGGCCAGCAGGGCGAAGTCTGTGGTGCTGTTGGGACAGGCATCCAGCGAGTTGAGAGAGTTGTAGCGAGCTCCCCACATGGCACTCTCATCCGTCAGCTCCGGGGGGGCGTCCTGGTGGTGGTGGGGGGAGGTCAGAGGGGTCAGAGTTTAGCCTGGTGGAGATCTTCTACCACTGTCAGTCACCAGCAGCTGTCTGGACTCAAACACCTGGATCACAGCTTCTCTGGAAGCTTCCAGGTGTTTCCAGGTCTCTTACTCACCGTGAGTTTGTCGGGCTTTGACCCGGCGACGTCAGCCAGACCTCTGATGGGTCTGTCCAGACCTCTGGACTCCAGGAGGCCGACGGAGCAGCAGCTCTGAAGACAGAAGCTTCTCAGTTACTGATAGAACCAGGCAGTCTGGTTCTACATCCAGACCAGAGGCTCCTGGACCAGATGTTCACAGCTGTGCAACAACTGTGAACATCTGGTCCACAGAATCAGACACCGATTTGAACCAAGAACCAGTCCAGGACCAGGATCCAGCCGGTCAAAAACCAGTTTGACTCATCAGATCAGAGAAATGAAGAATGACAGGTTTCAGTCAGAAAACTGGCCCAGACAGGGTCTGGTCCTGGTCTGAGGACTTCTGCAGAACCACGAAGAAGAAAAACAGAACATTTCTGAAGGAATCCTGAAAAGAACCAAGAACTGAGACGGTTCCTGGTTTATTCTCATTAACTGTCCAGCCCGTAATAATTATATTATTAACGAAGCTGTGAATGAAGCAGGAGACAGATGGAGAATGAGAGAAGAACTTCTGCATCAGAACCTCCAGAATGGTTCTGACCCAACGTTCACCTGCAGTTCTCTTTGTCGTCGCCATCGTCCTGGAAGATGGTGAAGGGGGCGGCGGTGGGGGGCTGAGGTAACGAGGAGACATCTCCTGGACAGAAACATCTCAGGGTCTCATCAGAACATCTGGATGAAGCTCTGTGGATCATCTCTGGGTCGTACTCACCACTCGTTCCCGGACCGACGCTCTCAGCAGCGTGGAGCTGCGACGTGCTGAACGGGTCTCCTACGAAGGTCGGGGCCTGGAACATGTCCATGATCACACCTGGGACAACAAGACACCATCAGGGCCAGTAGGAGGAGCCTCCTGGAGAGGGAGAAGGTGAAGGAGCCGAGGAGCTCACCCAGCGCCTCGCGCGTGTTGACGGTGGGGGAGGGGAGCACCCTGGAGGGCGTGGCCTGAACCAGGCCCAGGGAACTGTTGGGAGTGACGTGAGACAGATTCGCCGCGCCACCCTGAGACACTAACAGAGACGAGGACACGATGTGAAGGCGTGGACATGAGAGGAGATCAGAGAGCAGCAGCTGGACTCACCATCAAGCTTCTCCTCAGGTTCTGATAGCAGACCTTCATCACTGTAAAGAAAAAAGGACCAGTAACCAGTGAAGCTGGACCTCCAGTAGAGACCCCTCCCCCGTCCCAGGAACTCACCTATGAGCAGCGCCGTGCAGGTGGGCTCCTCTGGAGTCCTGACAGGTGGGCTGGTGCAGCGGTAGGCCCGCGGGCCGCTGACCCGGCAAGACCCAGAGACCTGGGGAGGCCTGGCTGACAGAGCCTGGACCCACGGGGTCAGAGGTCACCTCTGAGTTTGTCACAGGAGCGCCTCCGTCAGGCATGATAGAGGGATGATGAGACGGCTCCATCGTGACGGAGGGATGATGGGACGGCTCAGCTCTCTGAGGGGCAGCGAGGTCCTGCATGAAGGCGGGGTCTGAGTGCAGTCTCAGGCCCAGGGAGTGCCTGCTGAGGCGGTCTGAGGGTGGAGGATGAGGAGCTGCTGCTGACGGCTGGAGAGGAGAAGAAGGATCAGAGACTGGATCAAATCCATGATGGAGTCTGATGACGTTCTGTCTACAACCTCACACCTGTCCTCCACCTGCCAGACACCTAGATGACCTACCTGAGAACTCCTCCACCTGTCTCTGACCTGCATCACAGATTAACCCTCGTGTCTCTGAGATGATCTCAGAAGTTCAACCCACCTTTAACACGGCAGTGCCTCGCTCCCTCTGAGCCTTGAATGACCAGCAGTGAATGTTATGTTCAAATGACGTCGGCATAATCAGAAAAAACGATTTCTCAGTAAGGAAAATCAAGAATACCCCCTCATGCCAGAAAACAACTTGTTAACTCGGTCATCATTTTGGTAGTTGCTAACTTGAATTGATATTCGCAGTATTTTCCCATGTTACACATAAAAAATAGAAGAGGCTGAAAGAACGACAAGCAAACGAGGGAACGGGGGAATTTACGTTACACCTTGAATGCACCATTGCGGAACAGTGCGCTGAAGGAAAAAAAAAAAACAAAACAAAACATGGCAGCTATGGTGTAGAACTTTGTTAAAGTTTCACAGGAAGATAGTTCGCTGGTTATTTGTGACAAATGCTCCAAGCGAAGGAGGGAAAAATAGCACAAGCTTTAATACGTCAAACCCGATCAGCCACCTGAAACATAACCATCGCTTCCATGGAGTTTTGAAAACGTGCTAACGTGAGCTAACATGAGCTAACGTGGGCTAGCCAGCAGCAAGTCATATAGTTTTTCATTGGAAAAAATAAATATCTGTTAATTTAAAGAGTCAAAACTGTTTTTTGGTTTAGTTCATAGTATTGATGCAATGATCGTAGGTATATGTGTTTGTTATCGGTATCAGCCTTTAGGAGCTGAAAGTTATCGGTATCGGTTTAAAAAAACAGTTATCATGCATCCCTAATTTCAGTCATTTCTGAACACACGTTCAGGACCACCGAGGCTGCAGGACCACCGAGGCTGCTGGACCACCGAGGCTGCAGGACTGAGGCTCCAGTCTTGGTGTCTGCAGCTTCCTAGTCCTGACTGAGGTGGTGCAGGTGCAGGTAAACCCGTGCGGATCCCAGCACTTGGAAGGACCAGTGTGCATGACATGAATAAAAACAGAGCTGCTGCACCTGAAACAACCGTGTTGTCAGTCTCACCTGCTGAGACGATGTCTGGCTGGTGGGACCTCCCCGGGCTTCCAGATCCTGGTTGATTACGTCCAACAGACACTTGATCCTCTGGCCTGTTTCCTCCTGCAGCTTCATCTCCTCTGAAGTGAAAACAGGCGCTAGTGACCCACATGATCAACCGCAAGTTTCAATGTTTTGGGGCGTCCCTAACCATCGACTCACCAAGTTCCCTCTGCTGCTCCTGCTTCTGCTTCTCTCGGAGCTTAAGGAAGTAGTTCTCTGCCCGGACCTCCTCGAAGCACAGCTCAGAGCCTTCACAGACCAGTTGGTCCTTCATGTACGCCGACACGGTCTGAACGGTGGAGCCCTGGCTGGACAGGTGAGTCCCTGAAGTCTCAGAGCGGGAGACTCTGTGGAGGAGACAGCACAGACTTGTTCATGGCTCTCCACCTCTGTGGAAACACCAGCTGCACTGAGGATCAGAAGATCAACGCCAGTCTTGATGGGACACTCAGGGCTGGGAGAACTGGAAATCTAAGCTTGTTAAAGCACATTTAAAATGAATTAATTTAAAGCCACGCTATGTAGCAAATTCACTTCTGACCACATGGGGGCAGCGACTCACAGAGTTCATGTGTCAGCTGCTGGTAGACCTACGACAAGAGCCAGACCATCTAAACTACCATCGCTGGTCCCAGATCTGGTTGCCCCCGTGTGGTCAGAAGTGGTAATGCAGAGTGGTTTCACGTAGCAAAGTGTAAAAAAAACCCTGTAAGCATTCAGGTGCATCTGTGCGAGTCTGACTAAATAACCAGCGTTTGAATCAAACATGTCCAGATAAGAATCAGATGAATCTCTTCTTTCTCTGTCATTCAACAACTGAACTTAAATGTCTTCAGAACGAATCTGTAGAGGAGACCATCATCATCAGTCTCTGAGTCTCCAGAGTGTCCAACGTCACTCACACTATGGTCATTTTTTTCCCTGGTGGCTTGGAGGGACAATCTCCAGGCGCCTGCAGCAGAAGACAGGTGGACATCAGGTCAGATACGATGCTGGAGGCTCTGAGAAGATCAGAGTGTTACCAGACAGCCGTCAGGGACATTTGGAAACATTCACCTTGTTCTGGTCCACAAGCTCCCTCTGGGAGGACATCTGGTTGGTTAAATGGGAGACCCGTAAAGGTTGTTGACCTCCTGCTTGATAGAACAATGAAGATCGAAATAAAGATGAGTCACGTTGATAAAAACAGAGGAATCTGGAATCTTTTTACCATCTTACCCGACGCCGGCTGCTGGCTCCTGGTACTGGTCCTGGTCTGAAACTGCCTGCAAACCAGAGTTTTCATTAGTCCTGTTCCTCAGAGACGCACGTTCACGCAGCGACACGGAGCTCAGGAGGCATGTTCATGTTTCACTACAGTAGAGGAGCCTAACCCCTAACCCCAACCCCAACCCCCAACCCTAACCTCAACCCTAACCCTAACCCCTAACCCAAAATTCTGGCCAGCTGCTGCAGGACTGCAAAACTTTACACGGTAAAACATCCCTCCAGTTATCAGTGACCAACCGATCCACCAGGGATTTAAGTCTCTGCTGGGTCTTCCAACACGACAATGACCTCAAATATAAACCTACATTTGTCTAAGGACACCAAAACGAAGGCGTTAACGCTGAGGAAGAGCATCCACGCCGTCATCCCTACCTGTATTCATGGAGGACGGTGTCAGCTGGCTGGGCCTGGTTCTCCAGAGCTTTCTGATAGACGGCATCGGCCTGCTCGTTCATCCCCCTCTGCTCAAACTGCTGAGCCCAGGCCAGGTAGAGCGCAGCGGTCCTGGTGCCCACGCCCTTACTGAAGACGTGGCTGTACAGGGAGACAGGGTCCGAGTAGAAACTGGCCTGGAGGACACAGATGGAGTGAAGACGTGAGACCTCCTCAGCAGGCTGCGGTGGTGGGACCGCTGCTCTCTAGTCAAACTTACACATTTGATGCAGTAGTTGACGAATCTGTCGTCGTCGGCGTAGCGCTCAACATTCAGGAATCTGTCGACGAGGGTGTCCAGCACCTGCGACATCCCACCGCCGGCATCGGCAGGAAGACGCTGATCCAGTAACTGGATGAACCTGCAAAGAGATGCAGCTCTCAGACATGCACAAGTCTCAGGTACAACTACATGAAGCTACTGGGAGACTGGACCATGGGACTGTGGGGCCGGACCGTGGGAGTTAAGACGTTACATATCCCACTACTCTGACCAGGGCCATTTCCAGCTGCCTGGGGCTCGACAGCATCTGTTCCTGGGGCTCGACAGCATCTGTTCCTGGGGCCAGACAGGATCTGCACCTGGGGCCCGACAGCATCTGCACCTGGGGCTCGACAGCATCTGCACCTGGGGCCCGACAGCATCTGCACCTGGGGCCCGACAGCATCTGCACCTGTGGCCCAGACAGCATCTGCACCTGGGGCCCGACAGCATCTGTACCTGGGGCCCGACAGCATCTGCACCTGGGGCCAGACAGCATTTGCACATGGGGCCAGACAGCATCTGTATCTGGGGCCCGATAGCATCTGCACCTGGAGCCAGACAGCATCTGCACCTGGAGCCAGACAGCATCTGCACCTGGGGCCCGACAGCATCTGTACCTGGGGCCCGACAGCATCTGTACCTGGGGCCAGACAGCATCTGTATCTGGGGCCCGACAGCATCTGCACCTGGAGCCAGACAGCATTTGCACATGGGGCCCGACAGCATCTGCACCTGGGGCCCGACAGCATCTGCACCTGGGGCCCAGACAGCATCTGTACCTGGGGCCCGACAGCATCTGTACCTGGGGCCAGACAGCATCTGTACCTGGGGCCCAGTAATGTAACAGACTAGTGTGATGGCAGAGGTCCTTTACTGGTACCAGGCAGGACTGGACACTAAGTCAACAAGGATCCATTAAAACAGGAAGTGCTCCACCAGTGATGACGACATGATCTAAATTTATTCATTATTATTATTATAACCCAGCTGTGATTTTTTTAAAATTTTATTTAGCCTGCAGGAGACCCCAGGATGGCCTGGTGGATGACGCTCTCATCTTCATGTCATTCAGATGTAAATCACACCTTTAATTATAACAGAGAATTATTTATAGTAATTGTTTTCAGTTAATTTTCTTTTTTACAGCAGCTGCTCTTATAAATCTGTTCAGTTCTGTATTTACATATAAACTAATCATTAGAAGTAAGGAAACTAGTTATTCTGTCTCGTATCTGTGAGTCTTGGTAATAAATCTTTGACTGCTGGAAAGTCGGATCATTTCTCTTCTAAATGGAGTCACATCTGTCAGGAACATCTGCAGCAGAGCTGAGGATGAGGGCTGGACCCGTGAAACATCTGCACGTCTCCTCTACCACTGACAACAAGGCTCATAACAGCCGGTAACAGCCGGTCTGAGCTGGTGGGACCGGTACCGGACCCACCAGCTCATACCGACCAGTACCGATCCCACCAGCTAATACCAGCCAATACCGGGCCCACCAGCTCATACTGGCCAGTACCGGACCCACCAGCTCATACCGGCCGGTACCACTCCCACCAACTAATATCGGCCTGTACCGGTCTCACCAACTAATACCGGCCAGTACCAGTCCCACCAACTAATACCGGCCGGTACCGGTCCCACCAACTAATACCGGCCAGTACCGGACCCACCAGCTCATACCAGCTGGTACCGCACCCACCAGCTCATACCGGCCGGTACCAGTCCCACCAGCTCATACCGGCTGGTACCAGACCCACCAGCTCATACTGGCCGGTACCCGTCCCACCAGCTCATACTGGCCGGTACCGGTCCCACCAACTAATACCGGCCAGTACCGGACCCACCAGCTCATACCGGCCGGTACCAGTCTCACCAGCTCATACTGGCCGGTACCGGTCACACCAACTAATACCAGCCAGTACCAGACCCACCAGCTCATACCGGCCGGTACCAGTCCCACCAGCTCATACCGGCTGGTACCAGACCCACCAGCTCATACCAGCCGGTACCAGTCCCACCAGCTCATACCGGCCGGTACCAGTCCCACCAGCTCATACTGGCCGGTACCGGTCCCACCAACTAATACCGGCCAGTACCGGACCCACCAGCTCATACCGGCCGGTACCAGTCCCACCAGCTCATACTGGCCGGTACCAGTCCCACCAGCTCATACTGGCCGGTACTGGTCACACCAACTAATACCAGCCAGTACCAGACCCACCAGCTCATACCGGCCGGTACCGGTCCCACCAGCTCATACTGGCCGGTACCAGTCCCACCAGTTCATACTGGCCGGTACCAGTCCCACCAGCTCATACTGGCCGGTACCGGTCACACCAACTAATACCAGCCAGTACCAGTCCCACCAGCTCATACCGGCTGGTACCAGACCCACCAGCTCATACCAGCCAGTACCAGACCCACCAGCTCATACCGCCCGGTACCGGTCCCACCAGCCGGTACCAGTCCCACCAGCTCATACCGGCCGGTACCAGTCCCACCAGCTCATACTGGTCGGTACCGGTCACACCAACTAATACCAGCCAGTACCGGACCCACCAGCTCATACCGTCCGGTACCAGTCCCTACTGATCAGACAAAACACTGGCAGATTCATGTGTTGGTTTTTGTCTTTTTTTCATCCTGCTCATCTCTTATAATTTAATAAAATCTAATGAAGAGAGCTAGAGCAACCAGTTGTATATGATTTATTAAAATATAATAAATATAATGTAATATGTCTACAGTTCTGCTTCTGATAAGGGAGATGTTCAGATTGTCTTCATAAATATGTTGGCCAGTGTTTTTAAGAAATAAAAAAATAGTCCATGAGAAATAAATGCACTTGGAACTGCAGGATGCAAAAATATTATTGAAACACGAGTTCAGTATAAATGGAGTTTAATGACCAGAGTCAAACTTTAGTCCACATCAATCCTGATAAAATGTACAGGTATCCATACTGATCAATGAAACAACCCCTGTTAGCTGCACTGCTCCGAACTCTTTCTGTAAATCTTACTGTTTTAAAGTCTGCTGGGATCTCAGATGTGTGAAAATACAGACTGCAGTGTCAAATAAAGAGAACAGGGAAAACTAAAACTGTTAAATGTCTCACTTGTCCCACGGATCCAGAGGGTCGTCTCCTGAATATGAGGTCAGGCTGTTCTCAAAACGCCTAAAAGAGAAAATTTAGACAAAATTAGAGGGATGCAGCTCTTTCATGAGATCATTTCAGCAGATATAACCGCTAACAAACAGCAGCGGACAGACGTTACATGATGACACACTTACTGTAAATACGTCGCTACATCCATTTCGTTTGAAACTCAAATGACTCTCCACGACGGTAACTACAAACAAAAACACGTGTTACGTGAATATGTTCGCCTCGGTTGAAGTTAAAAGGTTAATTTCTAAACTAAATGTACATAATCAACGCCGCTCGGCTCCAACAAACCGCTGTTGTTCCTGTTAAATTTGAAATTTCGCTCTCAGCCAATGGCTGACGCGCTACGTTAACAAACCACGCCCCATCTCACTCATGTTTAACCAATGGCTGTTGGCCTCCAGCTGAAAGGCTCTTAAAGGAACAGACAAGTGTAGTACAATGAAGAGAACTAGCAACCAGTGGTATGATATAATTTATCAAAATATAACGAAGAGAGCTAGAGTAACCAGTAGTATAATATAATTTAATAAAATATAACATAGTTTAATAAAATCTAAGGAAGAGAGCTAGAGCAACCAGTAGTATAATATGATTTAATAAAATATAACATAGTTTAATAAAATGTAAGGAAGAGAGCTAGAGCAACCAGTAGTATAATATGATTTAATAAAATATAATATAATTTAATAAAATCTAAGGAAGAGAGCTAGAGCAACCAGTAGTATAATATGATTTAATAAAATATAACATAGTTTAATAAAATCTAAGGAAGAGAGCTAGAGCAACCAGTAGTATAATATGATTTAATAAAATATAACATAGTTTAATAAAATCTAAGGAAGAGAGCTAGAGCAACCAGTAGTATAATATGATTTAATAAAATATAATATAATTTAAAAAAAATATATAATAAGAGAGCTAGAGTAACCAGTAGTATAATATAATTTAATAAAATATAACATAATTTAATAAAATATAATTAAGAGAGTTAGAGTAACCAGTATAGTACAATATAATTTAATAAAATATAATTGTTGGATCCATTATACATAGTTATCACACATTTGCTATTAAACTGTACCCTACCTAGTGAAGAACTACTGAAAGAAGTTAAGTATGTGTCACCTTTAAAATGGCTTGTGTGATTGCTGGATAACATGCTGTATAAGAGTGTGAGAGTTATCATATGAACAGAAGGAGAAGAGCCGGGAACTGGGACAGCATGAGAGAACATTGGGCATTGTACAGCTATGTACTGATCAGTGTACTTAGATAGGTCAGATTAAGATATGCAGTTAGTCACTCCCCAAACCCCTTAGAGCTGCATATCCCATGTAAAGCAGGGACGTCCTAAGACAATAAAAGAAGGAGTTCGGCAGGAGTCAACTCGGAGCGGGTTAGAGATTGTGACTGAGCACTCTCTGCCGTTCTCCTTGCAAGTGATTGAAAACTCAAGTCTCTTGTGTCTTTTGTGCAGGTTGATGCAGAATGTTAGGGGTTTGAACCTAACATTAAATGGTCCTTCGAGCCGGATTCCAAAATACTTGACGATCCCAGCGTGCAGGTGAACGACCAGGAAAAGTCTGTGGCCACAGCATAACACCCTTTCCGGGACTGGATTCTTCCCCTGCTGGCTGGGGTCCGATGGTTGAAGGAAGATCCTAGGACGCAGGAGACTGTGAGTACCCTTTTTAGTAAGAAGGGCGAGTACCCTTTTTGTAAAAAGGGCGAGTGTGAAGTAAAACCCTGACAATTCTAGACTCTATTAGGTAAAAGGAAAGTACAGTTAAAATCCGCGGGAGAGTAGGCTCCCCTAGTTCAAGAGAAGCTAGTTAAACTCTACGTAGGTCAAGCGGAGTCCTCTGTTACTAGAAGTAAAGGACAGTGAGGTCCTTGGTGAACTCAGTATAAAAAAAAAAAGGATCCTAAAAAAAAGTGTGAAAGTGTAAAAGGTGTGCATGGAAATCTAACCACTTGGTGAGGATTTCATGGGATTCAGGTTGATAAAGTAATGAGCCTTTGTGGATGCATTAGGCAAGAAAACCCACCTGAGAAGGTCGAAGTGTGTTTTACCACAAAGGTTAATTAATCATTACATCAACCTGACTACGGGTATAATCCAGTGTTAGAACACCCTATGTGTTAAAAAACCACTGGACCAAAATGGGGAAAGGTCAAAGTAAAGAAAACAGGAATTACTAAACGAACTAAAATACCAAGACTGGAAGGTGGTCCATAAAGAAGACCCCGGGGCAGTGCAACCACTATGCCTCTGGGTGCAAAAGTATGAGTTTAACGGTAAATTGTCTACCACAAACGTACGAGAATTGAAATGAACAAAAAGAAATGAAATGGTTTAGTTTAGTTTTTAGTTCATTCAGTCACCCTGTCATGACCAAATATTGGATACAGTATTGACATTTCATACAGAATCACTAAATCAAGAATAATCTTTTGAATATTAACTGAAAAAGCAGAAGCAGACTGCTTATGAAACCTATCCTGTATTATCTTTTTTTTTAAGTTTTAAAAATGGCTTTACAAACCATTTTTCTCAAAAAAAAAAAAAAAAAAAAAAGATAGAACACAAAAAAACTGGAAGAGATCTTACCATCAAATTCCCAAGAAAATGATGCACTGCGAAAGTATTTGGTTTGAAAAGAACCAGTGTGTACGTTATTCCCAATTTACAGACGTGCTGTAAGCAGTCCTCCACTTATCAGGCTGAAACGTTTTAGTTTGTAGTCACTATCGCAAGAGTACACACAACAGTTTTTGTTTTGTTTTGTTTTTTTTTTTTTCTCATCTTCCAACTCAAGACCTGGTCGCAGTTCTTCCTGCTGAAGGACAGAACGTTGGTACAGATTAGATCAAAACAGATATGATGATAGAATTTATAGTCTTTTGATGACTTCAGTGCACACCTCCACATAAGGTTGGGTAGTTGTCACTAGTCCGGCCTACAGCAGCCTCTCTTACATTTAAAGATTGTGAGAACATTGTCGGAGGATCCATTTTATTTATTTATTTATTTTCATTTCTGTGCCAGAATTTAACTCAGATAATGGAGAGACATCTCCTTTTCATAGCTTTTTAGCTTTTGTACAGCAAAGCACCTCTGAAATGATCAGGGCTGTCCTTAACTGAAAAAAAAAAAAAAAAAAAAAACAAAAAACTTCTGTATTTAGTTTGAGAACATTTTTGATTTTGCTCTAAACCTAATTGCAATGAAACAGATCATAAAATTTAAAAACATGGGAATTTAGGACAAGTATTTCCATGTGAGCATAATAATCAGCCTAATACGTAGAGCTGGTTTTTACAGTTTTATAATTGAATTTAAAGGTGGATACCCACAATTCCACATAGTAAGGCATGTAGGCAACAATCAGTGCTCAATTTATACAGGAATGTGAGTGATTTAGAGATTTTCCCTTTAAAGCATTCAATGTGATGTTTCCATGTTAGCTTTTGATCAATGACGCCCCAACCAAGACTAAGACAGAATATCAGAAGTTAAACAAATTATAGATGTGGAAAAATTATAATTATGGAAGTATAAGAGGAACTTTTGATTGTGAAATGAGCTTCACAATGTTGTCAGATTTTGTAGTAAACCCAATGATAACCCCTAAAGTAACTGGGAAAGATGTGGGTTTCTTATGTGACTCGGGGCCTGCAAAACTGTGTTTAAAACCCCTGTTCCAAATTTACAAAAATCCAATGCTATGATATGGGTCAAGTCAGCAGATGGCGTAACACAAACAGAAGCCAAGCTCCTAAACCGCTGACAAAACAGGAGATGATGGCCTTTTTAGGCCTGTGCAACTATTACAGAGCCCGGTACTAAATTATGCAGAGATAGCCCAGCCTCTGCACATGCTATTTATTGCAAACCAATGGCAATAAATGATAAAGTTCTATGGACAGAGAACATTGGAAAGGCCTTTGATAGTCTGAAATCAGCCCTGATGACCACAATGGTCTTAGTGTTGCCAGATTACAGCAAGCCTTTCACCTTGACAGTGGACTGCAAAAATGGTTTCATGACTGCAGCCCTTCTGCAAAAACATGGAAGCAGGTTGATGGTTTGTTTTCTACTCCAAGAAACTAGACCCTGTGGCCACAGCGCTGCCACACTGTGTTCAGTTTGTGCAGCTGCTCTCATGGTCGAGAGTTCAGCAGTTGTGAGATTATATCACCATATCACCCTGCTAGAGCCACATGCTGTGCATGTACTCTTGTTGCAAACTCAGATGAGTTTGTATCCCCAGCATGCCACATGGCATGGACAGCGGTTTCACTGTTGCAACCGCACAGAGACAAAATGATGACTTCCCACACCAGAAGATGGGAAACCACACAATGGTGTACAGACAGCTCAAGGAGTCCATCTGCCACACCCAGACCTTACTGATGTCCCACTAAGTAAAGGTAAGGGTTGGTTGGTAGATGGATCTTCATCTAAGACTCCACAGGGCATATGCCAGACAGGGTATGCTGTGGTTTCTGCATTAGATGTTATAGAAGCTTGTCACCTTCCAGTGCACATGTCAGCACAAGCGGCAGAACTCATTGCTTTGACCCAAGCATGTAGTTTAACCAGAAAGAAATCGCTGACGGTCTACACAGATAGCTAATATGCTAGTCCACACTGTTTTATTTAGCAAAACAGTAGGAACACAGAGGTATGACGTCAACTGGAAAACCAGTGACTCATGCTAGGCTGCTTAAGGAACTTTTGCAAGCCCCCATGCTGCCTGTCCAGTCTGCAAATGTGCTGCACACACCCGTGCAGAGGATGACATGTCAAAAGGCAACCATTTCACTGACCAAGCTGCTAAGAGAGTAGCTGCAGGCAGCTGCACAACCTCCACGCCAAAATGTCCACTCCGGACATTACTGACCATTCAGTTCTCAGAGACATGCAAATGGCTGCACCAGCAGCTGGAAAGAAGCTCTGACTCTCTGAAGGAGCGCGTGTAGAGAATGATATTTACTCCATAAACGGACTACCAGTCCAGCCAAAAGCTTTGCATAAAGCAGTGGCGATTTTGAGCCATGGGCCATGCCATGTCTCAACAGGAGGGATGGTCGATCTCATGAATAAACACTATAAGACTATAAGAATCCATGGCCAGAGCAGTAGGATCTAATGAATTTATCCAACCTTTCAGGTTACTGATGTTTCCTGAAGAAATTGAACAATCTGATGAACAACATGAATATGTGATTACTTGTGGAAGGTTCTAAAAGCAAAATAATCTGTGCGAGCAAATCTTCTCCCAGAAATGTCTCCCTTTGTCCTACAGTAACCCCTGGTGAAGGTCGGAGACCTGGTGTATGTCAAGGTGATCAAAAGGAAGTCATGGTCGAGCCCTCGTGGGGAGGGTCCATATCGTGTGCTCCTGACGACCCCTACAGCAGTGAAGATTGCAGAAAGGTCCAGCTGGAGATATCTCAGCTACTGCAAACTGCAACCTGAATAGAAGGCCCAGCGACGGTAAGGTGGAAGACCGGATACAAAGGGGGTCTTAGCCAACAGGGCAGGACCGTCTCAACCCGGTGAAGAAACCAACTGAACCTTACCAATTTAGGGGCACTCAGGAGAAGATGCGGGGAGCCACGTGCAGGACCATTTTGGGATTTGTCACCCTTACTTGTTCGACCATCAATCACCTTGGAAGAAACAACGGATGTGTGGTCGAAGGAAGACCAATATGCTCACAAAGAGCGTTAATAAATCACACAGATGGATGACAGACTGATATGTGTGAACAGCTGTGGATTGGAATCCACAACCAACACCCTTCTGTTTTGAGAGGAAATGCACTGGGATGAATATATCCAGTGTCTACCTGGGATACTCCACAAGTGAGACAATCATACCCGTTTGACCCAGCAAGAAGATTTAAAAACTTGCAACAGTTCACTCCCACAGGACATGATGTGGCTGCGGGGAACCTCACCACTGCAGCTCTGAACCACACAGGAGAGTTAAGTCTGGAGTTGCCAGGCGAAGAAGGCTATCCTACACCACCCGACATGGTATGGCACTTCGGGCCTAAGACTTACCAGTACCTCCCAAGATACTGGTGTGGGAGATGTCACCTTTCATATCTTCAACCATTCGTAGTGCCAGCCAGCAACCTGTCGGTCAACCAATGGTCTACGCCCAACGGATGTGCAAAGTGACCAGTAGAAGGCCATAAACCTTTGACCTCTGATGTCCGAGGGGTCTTCATGACACTGACCCCTCTTGATGGTGGAGCCCATCTAAGTCACACACTGGATAACCATATGAAGACCCAGGAAGATGCCAGGATTAAACTTGACCACAGGGTTTACAAGTGGACTGTGGTAGCAGTTATTTTTAAAGTTTCTTACACCTGTACTCTTTATTTAAATTATGTGTTATATCATGCCTCAGGAGAATGATATCAAATGCTGTATCAGTGTAACACATGCCCATCTCCAATAGAAATTTCATTCATCCTGGAATTACTTTCCAACACTGACTTGGAAATTACCCTGAGTGTAAATGATCTTACAGCAAAAAAAAATCTAACTGAAGTGGTTGTTTTAAAATGAGATGAGAATTTGAGCAAATATATGATAAACAGGAGGGAAATGTTGGATCCATTATACATAGTTATCACACATTTGCTATTAAACTGTACCCTACCTAGTGAAGAACTACTGAAAGAAGTTAAGTATGTGTCACCTTTAAAATGGCTTGTGTGATTGCTGGATAACATGCTGTATAAGAGAGTTATCATATGAACAGAAGGAGAAGAGCCGGGAACTGGGACAGCATGAGAGAACATTGGGCATTGTACAGCTATGTACTGATCAGTGTACTTAGATAGGTCAGATTAAGATATGCAGTTAGTCACTCCCCAAACCCCTTAGAGCTGCATATCCCATGTAAAGCAGGGACGTCCTAAGACAATAAAAGAAGGAGTTCGGCAGGAGTCAACTCGGAGCGGGTTAGAGATTGTGACTGAGCACTCTCTGCCGTTCTCCTTGCAAGTGATTGAAAACTCAAGTCTCTTGTGTCTTTTGTGCAGGTTGATGCAGAATGTTAGGGGTTTGAACCTAACAATAATATAATTTAAGAAAATATAATGATGAGATCTAGAGCAACCAGTAGAGTAATATAATTTAATAAATTATAACATAATTTAATAAAATCTAATGAAGAGAGCTAGAGCAACCAGTAGTATGATATAATTTAATAAAATCTAATGAAGAGAGCTAACACAACCTGTAGTATAATATAATTTAATAAAATCTAATGAAGAGAGCTAACACAACCTGTAGTATAATATAATTTGATAAAATCTAATGAAGAGAGCTAGAGCAACCAGTAGTATATGATTTATTAAAATATAATAAATATAATGTAATATGTCTACAGTTGCTTCTGATAATTACACTGTCATTTATTTCATCAATTTTTCGACCACATAATAGATTCTTTTTAAAAATTGTGACTTTTTCCTTAAAAAAGTTACATTTTTCTACAAAACTGTAAATTTTGGAAGATTGTAACATGTTATTGTAAAACCCAGACTTTTGCCACATGATAACATTGTTTTCACAAAAATCCAGAATTTTTCAAAAAGGTACAATTTAATATCGTAACGTTTTGTAGTAAAATATCAACTTTTCCAAATCGCAGATGACATGTTGAAAGAGCTATAATCTCATTGAAGTTCATGTTAGTTCGTTGTTCTCTGGGAAGATTTTAGTCCTTTACACCTCAGAATTTATACAGCACACCCATTCATATTATACACAAACACAGAATTAAAGATCGTTTCTGTACTCCTGGGACTGGACAGACAAGGTCATACCTAGTGACATTAAAAACCCCCACAGGCAACCGAGTTTCCAGACTCAACTGACGCCAATATGGTGACCTAGTATCCAATAATAAAATATGTCATTGCATTGTATATTACATCATTGCATATCTGAATTTAAATTTAAAGTATCTTCGATATCTTTAGATACAGATACATGTATTATAACATGAAAATCGAAGTGACCGTGTTTGTGAATGAAGATGCTTGTGGACTGAATTTTTTATTTCACAAATTTTTATTCAAAAGAATAAGTTTTTCCAATGTACTGAACTTCAGTCTATTTCACTTTTTGGACAAAAGTTCTCCAGCTTTGGAAAAGACCTGCTCACAAGCCACAGATGATGCTGGTGTGCAAAGACACTGCAAAGCAAGCTGGAAGACGTGCGGATACATTGGCTTTTGGTTGTCCCAGTATCTCAAAGGATTCTGGGACCTGGACCAGTTCCCTGAACCCTTCACTCTCCACAATGCTGAGGGGCTGGCTGGCAGTCCTTCAGGATGAACTGGTGGAGGTCTGCTGCATGACACCGACCCAACACACCAGCACTGAGGGTGATCCAGTCCGCTGGTTGATGCTGAACCAGGGTCTGGGGTCAACATCACTCGCTTAGACACACATATCCACCAACGTCCTTGTGCTTTTGTCTTCCTGTGCTCGCTGTCTGTGATTAAAGACCTGTTTAGGGTCTCAGGAGTCAATAAATAAGTTAGATCAGACTGTTGAAGAGATCTGAAGGACGAGTCCACTCTCAACCAAAAATAACATCTGCTGGAACATCAGTTATCATATCTCCCTTTATCATGGCTCTACCCGCTAATATATACGTGCAGACAGCTGTTAGGAAAAAAAAGAAAAATATTCCGCTGTGAAATGTGAGACTTTTTTGACCAGGCCACACGGAAAACGTCATTTGAGTTTAAGCCGTATGTTTGAACCGAGAAATACCCGGATGGGTGAAACCGGAGCAGCCCGTGGCGAGCCGGGCAGGAGACCCCGTAGATGTTGGAAGGAAGAAGCCGAGCTCTCGACGTGACGTCGTCGCCATTTTGTACCAGCGGGTGTAAAGAAAGCGAGCTCAGGAACTCCGGCCACGATCTCCCCCTCGACTCGGCGTAGCAGCGCATCGGCATCGTGCACCCCAGTTCACTTTCGCATGGTAAGCGACCGGAAGACGTGTGTGTTTTCTGTTTTTGTCCCGATGTTGGACGCTCGGGCGGCCGCGCTACGTTTACACGGCTAGCCGGCATTTTGAGAGGAAAGAAACAAGAAAAACCCGCGGGCCTCGTCAGGAGAAGCCCGGTTAACGGTTAACGGGATCCCGGTACTGCTGTGCGCCTCACTTGTTGAGGTCCCGGCCACTAACGGCGGGTTTCGCGAGTAGTTGCGCGCAGATCGAGTCTATTCTCCACGCGGTACCGGGTGTCGGGCCTAGGACCTGCACGAGCCCGAGCAGGCGTGGTGGATGTGCAGCGTGTCGGCTCTTTTATCTCCGGCTCTGTTTACACCGCGACGCGCGTTTATTCCTCCGAGAACCGTGAGGTCGCGCCTTTTCGGGTTGTTTTCGGTTTCGAGATGACGTCCCGACCCGGGAGCGCGAGCGCCACGGCGCATCCGTGAGCGCCTCATGCCTGACTCCTGTTCGTGTGTGCCTCCACAGATGTCTGCAGACATGGCCACAGATCACGTAAACGGGAACGGCACGGAGGAGCCCATGGACACCACCGCGGCGGTGAGCCGCTCGGAGCACTTCCCGGCTCTGCTGGAGGCGGGGCTGTCCCAGAAGGTCGCCGAGAAGCTGGACGAGCTTTACGTAGCAGGTAAGATCCGTGGCACGCGGAGTCCCCTTCGGTGACACGCTCAGGTCCGTTTGTCTCGAGGAGATACCGGGTTCTTGGGTCGGTAACGGGAATGATCAGCCTCCTGTCTGAGGGCACGTGCGTGCTGACGATGTGTAGCTCTGTGGAAGGACTGACCTGGTTTCAGCCAGTTGGCTTTCACATGCTGGACCGGACTGGACCAGGCCAGGCCAGGCAGGCAGACCTGTACACCTGTAACCTCAGTGCTCCAGTCATGACAGGTGACTGGTTAATTCAGGGGTTTATTAATGGAACCAGCAGGGTGAAGGTGTGAGGACTTCCAGACTTCCGTGCTGTGAACCAGATCTCCTCTGAGCGCGTGCAGAGATGCTGTGACAGGAGTCAAGGCTTGGTCACGTTGGTGCCTTTGATGGACCGTTGTCCTCACAGACCTTTAAAGCACGTCTGCTGAAACTCGTTTAACATCCTGAAACTGTGTTTGTGAAAGTATCAGAGAGTTGGATAAAAGGACTTGATCAGCTGACAGAGGCTCTGGTCGTCATGGAGACGCCAGCAGTATGATGAAGCTGTGGTGGGTTCCTGGTGGAGGTCTCTGAGATGATGGATGATGCAGCTGAGTGGTGCTGATGCAGAGAAATCCATTATTAATATTATTTATAAGCTGACTACCTGGTTTGTTCTTGTTTCCTTCCCTCGCACTGAGAGGGTCTGAGAAGTGGAGCAGTTGCCAGCGCTGCCTCCTCAACTGGATTCGTTAGATCACGTGTTTACCTGAACGTTTGGGGATCATGTGACTCTCAGTTTAGCCCCTCCTCCCGTGGTGGTCCCTGGCTAGGGGTTTGTGGCGCGCTCCTGCCCGTGAGCGTTTGGGATTCATGCACGTTCTTAGCATTAAAACTTAATTAGTGGATCCAGAGGTGATTTATGTGCAGCTCAGTCAGGTCCAGTCAACAGGAAACACGTTGGTGGACCCGTTTTAATTTCTGGTGGCCTGAATAAATGTGTTTGATCATCCTGTAACGGGACAGTGATGCAGCGCCTCACATCTCTGGAGGGAGTGAAGAAACATACCTAGGGCCCTATGAAATCTGTTTTATTTTTTCTCAAATTCCATTTTAATATTTTTCATTTTTCTGTGTTTTTTGGTTTTTAAATTTTTGAGAATTCCGTTTTAAGCATTTTATGCAAATTTAACCCCGAGACAGTATATAAAATAACAATATATAGACAATTTATGTAATTATAACTGTAAACTTTAATGTTTTCATACTTCTAAACATATTGTGTCCATTAAAACATTAGGTTTTTTTTGAGAAAGAAAAAAATAACTCAAAGTGCAAAAAAGAAAGACATGTCAACAGCAGTAAACTAATCATTTCAGCTTGTTTAATTTCTTCTTGTCATGACGTAGCTGAGATTTTTCAGGTATGTCTGACAAAATGTGTCTGGTAACAGAAAAAACCATATTTACTACAGCTGATGTATGAAATCCAAAGCACTGAACACTGGTTGTGTGTATCTTTTTTTTCTTTAGGTGTTCCAGCTGTTACAGCCTCTTTGTGTTTAGCTCAGTTAGTGATTCCCGCCTTTTTATGTTTGTGCTTTTCACTCACCAAATGATCCTCGCACATATTTTTTGCGTGTCCATTCAATCGTATTCTGGCAAAACTTGCAGAACATTGAATCGCCAGACACATAATCTCGGATAAACTGCTCTGCCCTGTACCTGGGAGTCAGCCGCTAGTTCCTTCGCTTCTTCGCCGGTTTCTCAGATGGCCGCTTCAACATGTTGTGTTTTTTTTTTTAATTAAAGAGGAAAGCGGGGTCAGGAGGGGGCGGAGAAACGTGCAGTGTCCCAGCTTTTCGTGACCCCTGTTAGAACATTTTCTCGAAAGAAAAGTTCCTTTTAGTCCAGGGGGAAAAAAAACAAACAAACTTCTCTATAAATTGCCATTCAGTTCTGTTATATTGCGCATTTAAAGTAAATTCCTTTTTTAATCTCCAATTCCGTGATCGCAGATTCATAGGGCCCTACATACCTGCAGATAAATGAGTCTAGTGTTTTCTCTCGTCTTCCCTGCAATGGTGTCATGCACCTAAGATGTGAACAAAACGGAGCATTTCTCTGGCGTACGCGCCTGTCTCTTACCCCAGAGGTGGTGGAACGTGGACACAGCGAGGCTGAGACAGAATATTCCCTGCAGAACAATGAGAAGCTTTAACGTGAGCGTGTAACGGTAGATCTGTTTCCAGTCAGCTGTGCTTTACTGGGGAGAAAACTGTCACCTGATCTTCATTTAAGTCACAGTGACAACACTATTCTAACTTCTACCAGTGTAATTGAACCCATTTCCCTCCGTTGTAGTCGTTTGTCTGCCGTGGTGACTGGGATGATCTCATCACGTTTTCTAGAAAATGAATGCAGGGAACCAGTTCAGTGTAAAGAGTTATAACTGCCTCTTCTAGCGGCTGTATTTTAGTCTCAGTCTCTTCCAGACACACCAGTGGTTTCAGATTACTATCAGTCCATGGAGTCCGGATGTTGGACTGGAGGCTGGGGAAGCTGGGTCTCTGCTTCCTCAACCCATCCTCTGCTTGATTAATTGGACTGATTTTTGTCCACTTCGTTAATAGGTGCCTGATCGCCGTCATTATGGAGGACTGTTAGTTTCTGTGGAGGTCTGATCTGTAGTCTCTGAACAGCTCCTTCACACCGTTGTTTGCCACACGTGTTAAACTTTCAACTTGTGTGTTGCTTTTCAGAGAGAACATGTAGTTATCATCCAGTTCTGGCTAGAACGATGCAGATCACTGAACAGGATAGGGATGGGCATAATTAATCGATTAATCAATGGTTGATCATTAAGAATTTGGCCAAAGACATTTATTTTCGTCGATGAACCAAATGTTTTTTTTTTTTTTTTTAAACAATCCGAATGTAAGTTATCAGTGCACGTCCTCAAACAATGCGATGCATTTCGCTGTGCCACTGATAGAAATTTGGCAGCAGGGGGCAACATTTCACCATCACCCTATCCTGGCTGGACTCAGTTGTTACATGCGAGCTTCTGTAGGTCCTCGCCTAATCATGAAGCGGTTGCGGTAAAGTGTGGCGTGGGACCATTTTTAGAAAATGAGCAAGTGTACTGCAATCACTGCAATGCAAATTACAAATACAATTAATCGACAACGACAATGATGTATCACTTGAACAACGCGCATCCAAGCCTTGTAAAGGACGGTGGAGGCGGTTCATCTCTATCTCAGCCTAGCCTAGCCTAGCCTAGCCTGAACTCGGTGTTAGCACAGACCAGAAGGAGCTGCAGTGCACATTGAGCACACAACAAGCGCATCTTTTTAAGAAACAAAAAGCCTGTAATACTGGCGCCTTGATGTAATGGGATATAAATTGTCTTTAAGTAGTCTCCTCGATATCTCTTGTTTTATTATTGTTGTTTTTTTTTTTTTAAATAAAAGAAAAAGGAAATGTCTGTCACGTTATTGTCGACCACGAACATCCGGGCCACTGATCACATCCAGGCATGCGTGGGCCATAGCAACCAGGCCAAAGGGAAAAACAAACGTCACGTCGATATCGAGAATAATTGTGATAGTCTTCAATATAAAAATGTTAATGATTAATCGATTATTAATCATTAATTCTCCCGTTGATCGACAAATAAATCTTCACCGAATGCCCATCCCTAGTTGGCAGTAAGTTAACGTTGACTCCACCCATTCATGAACCGCTGTAACTCCTTCCTCTGAACACAAGGGGGCATGTTCCAGATTTCACATTGATTGAGAACAGCTGCTGATTAATGTCGAGTTTAGGTTTCTGCATTGAAGTGACGAGATATGTCTGCAGTAGAGGGAACCCTCCTCCATCCCGGCCCCTGTGGGGGAACCCTCCTCCATCCCGGCCTCTGTGGGGGAACCCTCCTCCATCCCGGCCTCTGTGGTGGTCTCACATGTATGTCATCGGTATGTCTTCAGGTCAGCAGACAGCAGCAGATGTGATTGGTAGCATAGTCGTTCTTCAGCTGTCCTGCTGATACCATTTTATTGTTTTCAAGCCGGGTAAACGGATAGCTGTAATTTTAAGTGTCATTTATGCTTCTGGCGAGATGTGCCGCAGGCCACGCGTGGCCCTATGGCTTCTTTGGCATTCATGCTTGTGGGTTGTTGTTGTTGGGGTCTGTAGTTTCCACCTACTGCTAGGGGGCAGTGTGGCTTCTCTTCTGCAGCGCTGTAGGCATCAGCGCTGAGCTTTTGATAACCTCTTTTGTGCTTGGTCAGACGTGTTAGCGGAGCAAATCCAGTGTATGTTACAGGAGCTGGAGCTGATAAATGTTGAGTATCAGTCATTGTTACTGACCAGTAAACCATCGATCTACCCAACTTAAACAATGAAGCAGCAGTGGTAGCTGTGAGAAATGTGAATTCAGAGGAGAACAACTACTGAGGCGACCAATCACATTTGTTGTTTATGGCATCGTGCACCTTGGTCTAATGTAGTTTAAGAGAGCGTGCACTACTACAGGAACGGCTCAGTCCTCAGGACACATGAATCCCAGACTGTAGACGTTGGCTAGCAGAAGATAATGATCCTAGACTGTAGATGTTGGCTAGCAGAAGATAATGATCCTAGACTGTAGATGTTGGCTAGCAGAAGATAATGATCCTAGACTGTAGATGTTGGCTAGCAGAAGATAATGATCCTAGACTGTAGATGTTGGCTAGCAGAAGATAACAGGGATGTCAATTTTCCGCGGATCCGTGGATTTCCAAGTTTTTTTCCATCCTGGGAGTTTTGTGAGATGCGTGTAAATCCGGTTTAATTTTTTTTTTTTTTGCGGGGGGGGGGGGGGTGTACCCTCCACGAACGTGACGTGAATTCTCGATTGCGATTGGTTGATTGAGACCAGGGCATGCGCACTGAGCCTGTTGACAATCCAGCCTCCATCACAGCCGAATCAACGGTCAAAGTAAGCCCGAAGCACATATTTCCTGTTATTCTCCCTTTCTTGTTTGGATGGATGATTACTAGCTTTAAATTCACAAATTTATTTCTTATTGTACTTATTTATTGTTACTTGAATTTCGTTTGAAACGTATTTATAATGCATTGTGGCCCCGATTGTACACCTCCCGCTATTTCAAAGCAACAATATGGACAACTTGATGGTTCTCTACTTGATGCTTCCCAAATACACAATGCTGTGTTCAGAATGCCTCCTAAAGCACCCCGAGAGTGCTCAAAATTTTCTGGTGTTGATGCTGCAGGCCTCATAGGACCTGGCCTTCATCAGGCCTGAGATCTTTATTATCTGCTTGGTGCTTCTCTGGAGGATAAACAGAAGAAAGAACTGGTAAATGCATGCAATCCAGTTTTAACCTGATCAATCTTTAACTGTGGCTCTGGAGCTGAATCCTAGGCTTTTGATTTGATTTCTTTTCCGTTTACAAAAAGCAAACATAATGTCACAAGTGGAAAAGTATTAAAAAAAAAGATTGTGGGCAGTTTTGTAAAATGAAGAGTTTTTGCGTATGACTTTGTTTTAGCTTCTTTAAGGTGAGATAAAGCTTCATGTCATCCTCCGTCCCCCCAGCCTCTTCCTTAAATGTTCAATTCTTTGGTCTAGAGGGGTTTTCTAAATCTACCATAAACCTGTCCTGATACTTATAAATACACCAGTCGTAGGAAAACTTCCTGTAAAGTTAGTCCATGTTTGGAGCTGTTAGAGAGCACGTCTATTCTTTGATTGCTGTGCATCATGTCTCATTTCTCAGACCCTGCAGTGAGTTATTGGTCCTTAAAATTTTCATGCTTGTGTCATTCTTGCCGTCGTTTTCTTCTCTGCACATGAGTTGGATCAGATCTGAGTACTGATGTGCTGCTGAGTATAGAAGCACGTTGAATAGATGCTGCTGTAAAGGTTGGCGGAAGGTCGACTGACGGCAGCTGGCAGATATGTGGACTGTTTAACAGAGGTCGCTAAAACGAAACAATAGTTCCAAACTAGTAGACCTTAGTGTCACTTGTGGAGTTTTGTTCCTGTGTGATGATGTATTGATCCTGCTGGTGTGTTTCTGGAGGGGAGGGGCTGAGGTTTGGCTTCACCTGGGCATCCCGTACAGGTGTTAACGTTGTTGGTTTGATTCCTGACCGGGTCCCTCTGGTGTTTCTGTTCTCCTCAGGCCTGGTAGCACATAGTGACCTCGATGAAAGGGCCATTGAAGCTTTGAAGGAATTCAATGAGGAGGGAGCTCTGCAGGTTCTGGTCCAGTTCAAAGAGAGCGATCTGTCGCATGTACAGGTATGTTTCCACAGCTGCTTTAATCCAACATTAATGCAGGTAAACGTGTACATTTCTGACATTCCTGTCTCTTTCAGAACAAAAGTGCCTTTCTCTGTGGGGTAATGAAGACTTACAGGCAGAGAGAGAAACAAGGGACTAAAGTTTCACCCGCTACTAAAGGACCAGATGAGACTAAAATCAAAGAACTTCTGGACAGAACCAACTACACACTCGATGTAACGACGGGCCAGCGGAAGTACGGCGGACCCCCACCAGAGTCGGTGTACTCGGGCCCCCAACCCACCGTTGGGACGGAGGTAAAGGGTCATGAAAACATCAGTCTGGGGGGAGGAGGGGGGCTGCAGGGTAGCGTCAGCAGCCAGATGTTCCTCACAGGGGCGCTAGTGAACGCAGCACAACCTGAACCAAGCAGCTGGTGGGAAACGAAGAGCAGTTAGTAGAGTTGTGTCAGAAACAGGGAAGCCTTTGTAACGAGTCCTACGAGACGACAGAGCCGTGTTTGTTTTTCCTCTAAAGTCACGTCTGATTTCCTCTGAGATCTCTGCTGGAAAACAGTTGTTCCAGGCAGCTGGGAGGATTCTAATAAAACCATCCTGTCAAACGGTTTTTACCGCTCTTAACTTCATCTCCATGAGCGTTGGGGTGTCAGCTGGACAGGCTCTTAAACGCTTCCTGTCCCTGCAGATATTTGTCGGGAAGATTCCCCGTGACCTGTTCGAAGATGAGCTGGTTCCTCTCTTTGAGAAGGCGGGGCCTATCTGGGACCTGAGGCTCATGATGGACCCCCTGAGCAGCCTGAACAGGGGCTACGCCTTCGTCACCTTCTGCACTAAAGAGGCCGCCCAGGAGGCTGTCAAGCTGGTACGTCCGTCAGCGACGTTAGCACGCTAACACGCTACCGGTTCCTGTCGTGACCCGGTCCGTTTTCTGTCCTGCAGTGTAATAATTACGAGATCCGACCAGGGAAGCACATTGGTGTCTGTATATCTGTCGCCAACAACCGGCTGTTTGTTGGCTCCATTCCCAAGAGTAAAACAAAAGAGCAGATTGTGGAGGAGTTTTCCAAAGTCACAGGTGAGGTCCCTGTCTTCTGCTGTAAACCAGGTACTCCTGGTCCTCCAGAGTCTCAACTGTCTCCGTTTCTTCTCTAGAGGGCCTCAGTGATGTCATACTGTACCACCAACCTGACGACAAGAAGAAGAACCGAGGTTTTTGCTTCCTGGAATACGAAGACCACAAAACAGCTGCTCAGGCGCGCCGGCGGCTAATGAGCGGCAAGGTGAAGGTCTGGGGCAACCTGGTGACAGTGGAGTGGGCCGATCCCATTGAGGACCCCGACCCAGAAGTCATGGCCAAGGTGAGATTCACACATCATGACAATCAGAGGTTTACAGGGACCCAGAGGTTCCTTTTTTTTGTTTACTACCAGTTGTCAGTCCTGGCCTCCTAACCCTCCATGGTGGTTTAGTGGTAGAGCCGTTGCCTCTCAGGTGGGAGGGTTCGAGTCCAGTCATGTGGATCGGTCTGCTGTGGCGAACAGGGACCAGCTGAAATGGAAGTTTAGTTGTCAGGTCTCAGTGCTCCGATCAGACCTGGACCTGGATCAGAACTGGACTTGTCCATGAGTCTAAGAGGAGCTGGACGTGTCGTCTGTGTCGTTTAATGACCTCCTGGCCCTTTGGTGTAACATTTTCCAGCAGCAGTCTGATGTATCAGACTGAACTGCTGTGGTCACGTTAACCTGCAGTAACCTGTCTTTGCCTCCAGGTGTCAGTGAGGCTCTGGCAGGTGTTGTCAGCCTGTTTTTTCTTTTCTTTTCCCCATCAGCCCAGTAATGGAGAGAACTTGGTATTTGAGCTTCAGCTGGTGTTTGTCTGATTTCAATGTCGGTATCTAGTTCACCTGTTAGTTTCACTTTCATGACAGATCCTAGTATGAACCTGAACAAGGTTGAGCAGAGTTTCTGCTTTGATGCCATCAAATAATTTCAAGTATGAACTGAATACTATTTTATATTCCATATTTCCTGGACTCGAGTTCTCACTGGAAAATTAGTGGCACCTGCCAGAAATCCTTCATGAAGAGGAAAAAACATCTACAAGTTGCATTAATCAATAAGAGAAGGTGATAGCTGGACTGTTGACGGAGCCCTGTGGTCCGTCCCTCCACCCGTGGCAGTTTGTTGCTCACATCCTCTTAGAGCAGGGGTGGCCAAAGTCGGTCCTGGAGGGCCGCTGTCCTGCAGGTTCCCTGCTTTAACACACCTGATCCTAATGAATAGCTTGTTCATCAAGGTCAGCACAGTGTTAATGACACAATCACTAGTATCAGGGTGTGAAAAAGGAGGGAAACATCTAAAACCTGCAGGACACCGGCCCTCCAGGACCGAGATTGGACACCCTTGCCTTAGTGCTCGGTACTAATGTGACTTACAGCAGCGTAAAGTGGCTCTATGACAGTTAAAACCTGATGATTTTCTTTTCAGAGGTTTGTTGGGAGTGAATGACTAATACTTGACTCTTCCAGTCTGTAAATGTTGAGTGTGATGTCAGAAAAGGGAAGAAGATGAGCTGAAGGCTGCTGATTGTGTGTTACAGGTGAAGGTTTTATTTGTGAGGAACCTCGCCAACGGCGTCACGGAGGAGATCCTGGAGAAGTCCTTCAGTCAGTTTGGAAAACTGGAGCGGGTCAAGAAGCTCAAAGACTACGCCTTCATTCACTTTGAGGAGAGGGACGGTGCAGTGAAGGTGCTCCATCACGTGTCTCTGTCTTCTGTGGGAGGAACGTTGGTGAGCTCCTGGGTGACAGTAACAGATGTTGTCCTTCCTCTTCCAGGCGTTGGAGGAAATGAACGGTAAGGAGCTGGAGGGAGAGCCTATCGAGATCGTTTTTGCCAAACCGCCAGATCAGAAAAGGAAGGAGCGCAAAGCCCAGAGACAAGCAGCCAAAACACAAATGTAAGACACATCTCAGTGGTTCTTCTGACAGAAATGTTCTTATTGTCCATCAGTGAGGAGTCTGGATCTCAGCTGTTCCTGTTAGAACTTGTGCCGGTTCCAGCAGGAGTCTGAACCTGTCCACCAACCAGACTTCCTGTGGCTTCCAGTCTTCTGACCTCTGATGGTGAACATGACATCCACGTGCTCCTCAGTGTTGTCACATCTTAAAGCGTTTGTGCTACAGCAGAGATTCTTTCCCAGCATGTTGAAGAGTAAAACTAGTCTGGGGTCAGTCGTGTTTCCACCAAGCTCGTTAAGCTTCATCTACAGATCATGGTGAAAAAGAGCTGACACTTGTTTCACAGCCGTACATCACTGAAACCTGTGAATGTGTCTCCAAGCTTCTCTTTGAGCTGTGTGCTGTGATGGAATCATCTGAACTCAATGAAACTGTAGCACAGCAGTGTTCTGTCAGATCTACACCTGGACCAGAAGGGCTGTGGTTGTTGATGGTTCCTCAGGTGGTTCCTCAGGTGGTGGCAGCTGTCTGCTGAACAGCCAATCACCATCCAGAGGCTGGTATGGATTAATGCAGAAGACTGATGTTCATGCAGCTTCAGGGCTCGTTCATGATGATGCTGAGAAACAAACGTACCAGATCTAAAACCAGCGGGCCAGTGGGGGGTGCTAGACTGCCAGTTCTGGGCCAGGTTCTAGAGACTGGGTGGTGGTGGGGACCAGCAGGCTCTTCTGCCTGGTGGAGGACAGTATCGGTTGATACCAGCTGACATCTTTCACGTCTACAGCCATTTTATTTGATCTTTTTTCTTTTCTTGGGAAGAGTGGAGAAAGGTAAAGGCATTGTCAGAGAAGTTTAGTTCAGAAACCCACTTCTTCTTGTATTTGAAGCCGTCGGTAAGCAGATGTTGATGACAGATGTTCTGAACATTGAACATCTCAGATGGTAGCTGGTCATGGAACGTCTAAGATGGTAGCTGGTCATCGTACGTCTCAAATGATAGCTGGCCATCGAGCTTCTCAGACGGTAGCTGGTCATTATACATCTCAGATGGTAGCTGGTCATCAAGCATCTCAGATGGTAGCCATCGTTAAACGTCTCAGACGGTAGCTGTCATGGAACGTCTCAGATGGTAGCCATCGTTGAACGTCTCAGATGGTAGCTGTCATGGAACGTCTCAGATGGTAGCCATCGTTAAACGTCTCAGACGGTAGCCGTCGTTGAACATCTCAGACGGTAGCTGGTCATGGAACGTTTCAGATGTTAGCTAGGTCATCGTACGTCTCAAATGGTAGCTGGCCATCGAGCTTCTCAGACGGTAGCTGGTCATCAAGCATCTCAGATGAGTAGCCATCGTTAAACGTCTCAGACGGTAGCCGGTCGTGGAGCGTCTCAGACGGTAGCCGGTCGTGGAGCGTCTCAGACGGTAGCCGGTCGTGGAGCGTCTCAGACGGTAGCCGGTCGTGGAGCGTCTCAGACGGTAGCCGGTCGTGGAGCGTCTCAGACGGTAGCCGGTCGTGGAACGTCTCAGACAGTAGCCGGTCGTGGAACTTTTTAGATGGTAGCCAGTTGTCGTACGTCTCGGATGGTAGCTGGTCCAGCAGTGATGATGGCGGAGGCGTTGGAGGCTACCAACTGGCCCAGTAAGCTCAGGCTGATGAATGTTGTAAATGCTGTGACTCCTCACTGCTCGCCTCGTCTCTCCCTGCAGGTATGACGACTATTACTACTACCCTCCGCCTCCCCACATGCCTCCCCCCGTCAGGGGGCGGGGCAGAGGAGGCAGCCGGGGCGGCTACGCCTACCCGCCCGACTACTACAGTTACGACGACTACTATGACTACTACGGCTACGACTACCACAACTATCGCGGTGGCTACGAGGACCCGTACTACGGGTACGATGACTTCCAGGTCCCGAGCCGAGGGCGGGGCGGCAACAGGGGCTCCCGGGGCGGAGCCTCGCCGGCCAGAGGACGCGGCGGCGCCGGGGCACCCAGGGGCCGGGCCGGCTTCTCCCAGCGTGGCGGGCCAGGACCAGGCCGCGGCGGTCGGGGAGCAAGAGGAGGCGTGCAGCCGAGAGGGCGAGGAGGGGTACGTGGTGTACGGGGTGGCCGCGGTGGAAATGTAGGAGGAAAGCGCAAAGCTGACGGGTACAACCAGCCAGATTCCAAACGCCGCCAGACCAATAATCAGAACTGGGGCTCTCAACCCATTGCTCAACAACCGCTCCAAGGTGGTGATCATTCTGGTAACTATTCTGGTTACAAATCTGACAACCAGGAGTTTTATCAGGATTCTTTTGGGCAACAGTGGAAGTAAACCAGTAGGGCTTCGATTCAAAAAGAGAAAACAACAACAACAAAACCCGTGTCTATGGTTTCTGCCTTTTTCATTTAGAGACTTGATCTGATTGGCCCTCAGTCCATATGGTTGCCTTGCCTGCATTTTACTTTTTCTTTTCTTTTTTCCCTCAAAATTGGTGACATCTGGCAAGAAATCTTTGTACATATTTTAATAATCCGCTTGGACTCCAAACGTAGTCACACTCCCACCTGTTTCTGGCGAACTGCTTCTTTTTTTTTTTCCCTTTTACTTTTTCTTTTTTTTTTTTTTAACATGGTCGTAAGATTTTTCCATATAAAATGAAAATTTTAGATGCAGATATGTGCTGGAGCTGTCTATTTGGCTATAGCTTTATGTATGTTTTTAGACATTCTGGTTTCCATGTTTTAAGTAGCTGAAAGCAACCAAGCATATGTCTCCTAAACATGTATTTAAAACAAGTGAAATTACAATTTGTATTGTAAAAGTAATGCGTGTCTTGTTATTGAAAAGAAGAAGAAGAAAAAAAAAGGACGGTCGCAGTCCTATTTTTTTGGCTTTACATTTTGGCTTGTATTCTTTGCTGTTTGTCTGCTTTAATAAACATACACGCACACGTGTACAAAACTTCAAATTGTGTTGCAAATTCATGTTTCGGCAAATTCTCTTCTCAAATTTCCTTCAAATTTAAGGCTCCTTGTGGAAGAAAGTGGACCAAAGGTTTGCCAGTGTTGGCTACAGTGTCACCTGCATGCCATCAGATTCAGTCACAGATAGCAGCATCTCTGTGTAGTGACATGCTCATCCTATCAGTTCATGTCAAAAACATAAACGCCTCGACAAATTGGTGTCCCAAATTCACTGTCGCTGCAGCATCAGGAGTAAGCCCCGCCCCCCGTAATGTCCCGTTGTCACAAGTCAGAGGGGGGGAGGGAACGAAAGCACAATTTGATTTGAGTCTGAAGTGAAGCTTGTCCCAGAAGGATCTTCTGTCTGTTTAAGGCCTGGATACTAATCTGCATGTTGATATCTGGAGGTTTGAACCTGTGCTGTCGGTGGAGAACTGGCTTTGCATGCGTTCACTGTGTAGATAGAGCTGCTGCTTCCTCCTCACCCCCCCTCCCCCCCCGCTCACCTGCCGCTCCTCGTCTGTGCTCAGATCCACCTGTCTCCTCCACCTGTCTCCTCCTGTCCCCCCTCCTCTCCTCTGACAGCATTGACATGTGCATGTCTCTTTCTCTGCTGACCTCTGACCTCCTGTTGCAGCTCTGCAGCTAGCGCTCAGTGTGCTGACCTCTGACCTCCTGTTGCAGCTCTGCAGCTAGCGCTCAGTGTGTAGGGGACTCAGCCGTGTTTGTACATGTAACATGATCCTGTTTTGGTTTGGTTTCTTTTGTTTTTGGGTTGTTTTTATTTTTTCCCTCTCTCTAATTGCTTCCTTTTGTTACCTGACTAGCAGGGAAAAGGGGTCGAGGCCGGTCCTGATGTGTTGCTATGAAGACCGACCAGCGTACGGCGTTACACGCTGCAGGCTGCCCGTGGAGACAATGGTAAGGTCACCTGACTCAGTGGTCCAATGGCGTTCCAGCCTTTTAAGGAGCAGATCCCCTGAGGGGAGCCGTGATCGATCAGCCGTGAGACGCGCTGGGCGGGAGTTCATGATGGACGTCCTCCTGGATAAAGCTTGGCACTTTTTTCTCCAGTTTTTTTTTTTTTTTTTTTTTTTGAGTGGCTCAGTAGGACTTGTTTAATTTAAAGTGTGTCTGATGGACTGTGCATGTGATCTGAGATGGCGCTGAGGCGTCCTTCCAGCGACACGCCTCCTTAACTACCTCAGTTTCGGCTCTGATCCGTTTTGTACTTGAGGAAACTGAGGCAGGGTTTCACCCCCCCCCCCACCCCCCTCCCCCACCTGCAGAATTGCACAGGCAATAACAACAACAGCACTTGAACTTGAGCTGTGGTCCGGCCCGGTCACGGACTTAGCAGAGCTGCTTCCTGGACGCCAGTCGTCCTCCGTCTTCCTCCGTGGGACGGCCGTCTTCTCTCCTGCTTGTTTTTCTTTTTTTTTTTTTTTTTGTCTCATTCTGAACGGACGTGTCTGCACACCAGCGTGGCGTCTCAGCAGGGCTGCAGATGTTCAGAGGGACGGCCAGGTGACAGGGGGCGGGGCTACTCGTCACCGTGGCCCCAGCTCATGTGGACTGGCTGCAGACGTTTCTGTCCTCTGGAGACCTGTTGTTGCTCCGTTCATCACTGAGCGTGGCCGTAACTGGAAATCAAACCTGCAGGAGGAAGTCCATCTTTAACTGTCAATCAATGAACTTCTGTGATGTACTTTGAACTCTGAGTTGTTTAAATGGGAATATAATGAGCCTCTGAAGTGCCGTGTAGCCTGAACGATCAAAATGATGTCTTAATCCAAGATGCTTCACATTAACTGAGTTTGACTTTTTACATTTTAATTAAAACAGTTTAAAAAGTTTGGTGCTGTTCTGTGTTTTACCTACAAATCTCTGGTTTTCGTTTCTCTCAGCGCTCTGGACACAAAAGTTGTTAAAAAGACGAGACGTAAGAGTAAAACGTGACTAGAAGCAGCTGTGATCCAGAGGAGGACCGACGCGTTCCCGTTAAAGTACGTTAGACGGGCTCGTCTCCGGCGCTCGTACAGAGCGTCTGGACAGCGGTGCATCCTGGGAGCTCGCTGGCCTTCAGGAGGTTGGACAGAAACGTGGGGGGTTTGTAGGGGAGCACAGAACAAAGTAGCTTTAAAGGTCTTCGTTAGCGCTCCGTCTCTGGCTCCGGTGAAGTTGTCACCACGTCTTGAATCATGCGGAGCTTCCAGGTCAGAGATGGAGCTGCAGCTTCTGTCTCTGCTCTCGTTAGTGTTTTTTAATAACCGTTGGCCGTCTCTTCCTCTGTCTGTTTGCAGTCTTGCAAATGAAATGTTTTATACTGTACAGTGAGGTGCGTTAAAACCTATTTTTCTAATAAAGTTATTGACTTTGAAGGTGTCTGGGTTTCTTTGTCTTGAATAGTAGGAGGAAATATGGAATATAAATGATTATGAATATAATTCAGAGTTCCTGCTCAGGTCTACAAGTGACCTTAAATAGTTGGTTTAATAAATCAACACTGGATCATAATGGGGGGGTGGGGGGGTGACAGGTCCAGATCATGACTCCACCACCAGGCAAACATGTTCCTGGCAGGAGACGGAGTCTGAGGGTTTATGACCGAAAATCCTGCAGTGCATAAGGGGCCATAACTGATGTCTTTCCCTCTTGGCAGTTTGTGTTTTTTACCAGTCTGTATTTAATAAACGGGTTTATTTAATTAAAGTTTAAAACACAGATGAGCAGTTGTGTAGGGAACAATGAGATGAGTGTTGGTGCAGCTGCTGATAAACTGAACAGATCAAAACATGTAGGTTGCCAAAACGGAAGTGAACGTCATTGGATTATGGGTTGCCATGTCCGGTTTACGGGACGGTTCAAATGTGTTAATATTTTCATTGATCTGTTGTGGTTGTTCAGATCTATTGACTTTTTCTATATTAACAAAAATTTCTATATTTGTTGAATTAATTCAGCAAAAATACTCAATTTAAAGAGAGTTACTTACAGATCACCGTTAGCCGAACTAGTCATTTAAAGGAAAACTGAATAGACACAACACGGATTTATGTTACTGCGTCTGCAAATACTGTTTCGTTCATACATTTTACACCTTTAGTCTTAAGTGAAGACTGAAGTCTGATTTTTGTTCAGTTACTGTTGGGGAATTTAAAGAAACAAGGAAAACGCGCAGTGCTTGAGGATTACGTGTTTCTGTCGGACCTGGCAACCCGCGGCGGGATTAGGACAACCGTCGGTCGGTGAGGAAGTCGCTCCGGACTTTGGGAAGAGTCAAAACTGTGAAAACACAGGGAACTAACGGGTTTTTTGGAGGCAGACGCGTCTGTGGCGACGGTCGACGGGTGTCGGTGAAACGTGTTTTATCACGTGAAGGAGTTCTTCGACGGTTTTAGCTCTAAACTAGAGAAAACTCGACGCCTGCGGCGTTCACGGGAGCTCGTTAACGGCCGTGTCGGTTCCTTCCGCCGACCGACGGCGCCGTTTTTGTCGCTGATTTGCTCCGATGTTCCGGGGGCCCCGCTGACAGGATGGCGGGTATTTTCGGGTTGGCTAAGGACCTGCGGCGGGGGCTGAGGGTGGACTTCCTGCGGGAAACGCTCCGCCAGTACCCGCTGTCCTGCTGCCTGCTGCTGGTCCTGCTGGCGCTGACGGTGCTGTTCAACAGGTGAGTCCGCAGGTGACCCGCGTCTGGACCTGTCATAGTTACCGGGAGCCAGAGCTGGGGTCAGGTAACGCCCAACCAGAGGCGTAGAGCACGAAATTACCACGGGGAGGTTTTAGGGTGGACGGGCCGCAGGGTCACGTGACCCGCCGCCTCCAGACCGGCAGCACGGGTTCAGTTAGTAGCACATCCAGGTGTTTCTGATAGGCCAGAGTGGTGGAAACCCACAGAAGGATGTTCCAGAGAAGAACAGAACCTGCCCAGATGTTTCCAGGTGTGACTCCAGTCAGGTGTCTCTCACCTGAAATACTTGTCACAATTTGTCATTTGCAACGCGACACTCACGAACAAAGCCGCTACCTGATTGGTCCAAAGACCTAAAGGTGAACAGCCAATGAGGAAGAAGCGCTTTTAGACGTGTTTATATCTGTTGATCCTGGAGGGTCACGTGATTCTAGCGTGGACCGCTGGGTGGTGCTGTTGACCCGCTGACTGACGTGGTCTGGAGAGACCAGCAGAGACTGGAGCTGAGCAGCCTGGGTCTGAGTAGACAGATGACCTGGATCATCTGAATGATCTAATGCATTCATGAAAACAATGATCTAAGTGGATCTAACAACCTCAGATGAAAGGCACCAAATGGTCATAATTTAAATAATGTTGTTATATATTTAACCCGCCTGAATCCAGCTGAGATAACTGCTGCTGGAGATCTAGTAGATCATTAAAGTCCATCAGGGTCTCGTGGTTCTGGAGGAGTTCTGCTCCGTTCTTCACGGCATTGCTTCAGCTCTCTGAAGGTCTGGCAGATCTGGTTCAGCCCGGACTGGCAGATCTGGTTCAGCCCGGTCTGGTAGATCTGGTTCAGCCTGGTCTGGTAGATCTGGTTCAGCCTGGTCTGACAGATCTGGTTCAGCCCGGACTGGCAGATCTGGTTCAGCCCGGTCTGGTAGATCTGGTTCAGCCTGGTCTGGGAGATCTGGTTCAGCCTGGTCTGGCAGATCTGGTTCAGCCTGGTCTGGCGGATCTGGTTCAGCCTGGTCTGATGGATCTAGTTCAGCCTGGTCTGGCGGATCTGGTTCAGCCTGGTCTGGTGGATCTGGTTCAGCCTGGTCTGGTAGATCTGGTTCAGCCTGGTCTGGTAGATCTGGTTCAGCCTGGTCTGGTAGATCTGGTTCAGCCTGGTCTGGCGGATCTGGTTCAGCCTGGTCTGGCAGATCTGGTTCAGCCCGGACTGGCAGATCTGGTTCAGCTCGGTCTGGCAGATCTGGTTCAGCCTGGTCTGGCGGATCTGGTTCAGCTCGGTCTGGCAGATCTGGTTCAGCCTGGTCTGGCGGATCTGGTTCAGCCTGGTCTGGCGGATCTGGTTCAGCCTGGTCTGGCGGATCTGGTTCAGCCTGGTCTGGTGGATCTGGTTCAGCCTGGTCTGGTGGATCTGGTTCAGCCTGGTCTGGTAGATCTGGTTCAGCGTGGTCTGGCAGATCTGGTTCAGCCTGGTCTGATAGATCTGGTTCAGCCTGGTCTGGTGGATCTGGTTCAGCCTGGTCTGGTGGATCTGGTTCAGCCTGGTCTGATGGATCTGGTTCAGCCTGGTCTGGTGGATCTGGTTCAGCCTGGTCTGATGATCTGGTTCAGCCTGGTCTGATAGATCTGGTTCAGCCTGGTCTGGCAGATCTGGTTCAGCCTGTCTGATGGAGGCTTGTTACTGTGAGGTGTTGCCAGCGAAGGTCCAGAACTTGATCAGCAGCTGGTCTTCTACCAGAACCAGTCAGGGGGTCCTAGGTGGTTTCTGTTTCCAGTCTCGGGATCTTTCACTGGTCTGGTACTGTCCTCCAGGTACGTCCACGTCCTGATGGTGTTCTGGTCTCTCCTGGCCGGCGTCGTCACCTTCTACTGCTCCCTGGGACCAGAGTCACTCCTCCCCAGCCTCTTCTTCATGGCGAGGCCCAGGAACACGGTAAGAGGCGCACCTTCTTTCCCGCCGTGGCACCGAGCAGCGGCTGACCGTCTCTGTCTCCAACAGCAGCAGGAGCCGGAGCTGTTCCCATCAGGCCACAGCTGCGCCGTCTGCGGGAAGGTCAGGTGCAAACGTCACAGGTGGGTTGGTGGGACCAGCTGGTCTTCTCACCTGTTCACCTGTTCAGCTTGCTGCTATTTCAGTCATGAGTGGTTTATCTCAAACACACCTGGAGCCACAGCGTCCTCCATGCTGATGTCTCACCACGACTCGTGAGTGAGCTCCTATAGATGTTTAAGGTGTTTCCAGATCCAGGTTGGTCTTCCAGACCTGGTCCTGGTCCACTGGGCTGAGTAAATGAACCCAGTGTTCTCTGAGGGATGTAGAGCTGTGATGGTCTGAGATGTTCCTCCTACCGTTCAGGACCTAAATGTTGGATTTGCTCCTTCCAGGACGACCCTCCTCCTGGAGAACTACCAGCCGTGGTTGGACCTGAAGGTTCACTCCAAGGTGGACACCTCGGTGGCGGAGGTACCCAGGAGGACACATTAAATCTGTTGATGTTAGACTTCCAGGTGTGAAGGAGGGTGGTTGGTAACCTCTTCTGTCTGCAGGTGTTCGAGCTGGTCCTGGAGAGCTTTGTGTACCCCTGGTTCAGGTGAGAGGAGACCTCCCAGCCCCACCTGGAGCCGCCTGGAGCCGTTTGTTTGACTCCACCTCCTGTCTCCTCAGGGACATCACGGACGACGAGGCGTGTCTGGATGAAGTGAAGATGACCTTCCGCTTCTTCGCGTCGGTGCTCGTCCGCCGCGCTCAGAAGGTGACGGTCTTCAGATGAAGCTCATCAGCTTTTACCTGCTGCAGCAGGTTTCATCCGTCGGGTCCAGGAGGTCCTCAAACTAACCACGTAGATTTTAAACTTCTCCCATGAAGCAGCACGTTTCTCCAGAAGCTCCTGTCTGGACCGTACCCATGGACTGTGGACCCCTCAGTCGGTCCCATGGACCTTGATCAGTCCCATGGACCACATGGACCTCAGTCGGTCCCGTGGACCCCTCAGTCCTGTGGACCACGTGGACCTCGGTTGGTCCTGTGGACCTCGATTGGTCCTGTGGACCTCGTTCAGTCCCGTGGACCTCGGTCAGTTCCATGGACCCCGTGGACCTCGATTAGTCCCATGGACCTCGTTCGGTCCCGTGGACCACGTAGACCTCGGTTGGTCCTGTGGACCTCGATCGGTCCAGTAGACCCTGTGGACCTCTCGGTCCCGTTGACCTCGGTCAGTCCCGTGGATCTCGGTCCTGTGGACCCATCAGTCCCGTGGACCTTGGTCAGTCCTATGGACCTTGGTTGCTCCCGTGGACCCCTCAGGCCTGTGGACCACGTGGTCCTGGGTTGGTCCTGTGGACCTCGGTCAGTACCGTGGACCTCAGTCCTGTGGACCACGTGGACCTTGGTTGGTCCTGTGGATCCCCCAATCCCGTGGACCCCGTGGACCTCGTGGACCTTAGTCCCGTGGACCCCCCAGTCCTGTGGACCTCGGTCCCATGGACCCTGTTGACCTCAGTCATGTGGACCACATGGACCTCGGTTGGTCCTGTGGACCCCCCAGTCCCGTGGACCTCAGTCCTGTGGACCACGAGGACCGTGGTTGGTCGTGTGGACCCCCCAGTCCCGTGGACCTCGGTCCTGTGGACCCCCAGTCCCATGGACCCTGGTCCGTACCTCCAGCTGCTCGTTGATGCCAACCTTCATGCCCGGTAAGGGTCTCCTAACGTTGTCCTCTTGTCCTCTGACCCTGAACCTCCTGGACAGGTCGACGTTCCCGCCGTGTTTGCAGACAAGGTGATGAAGGCTGCCATGAAGCACATGGAGATCATTGTCAAAGCTCGAGCTAAAGGTAGGAAGGAGGTCCAGGTGGTCTCTGATGCTGCTGGTCTTGAAGGTCCTCTAGGTCCACCACTGCTGGACGGAAAACAGAAGCTCCTGATCCTGACGCTTGAAGGAACCTCAGCGGAGGTTCTCCACCAGATCAGAGGCTGGTTTCCCATCCAGGAGCTGGTTCCTGGAGGTCTGGAGGTCTGGAGGTGACCTCTGTGGGTCTGTGTGCAGTGAAGAGCGTGGAGGACCTGGAGCAGGCGGCTCTGGAGGAGTACGGCGCCGGTCTTCACGTGGCCCTGCACAGCCGAAAGGACGAGCTGCTGTACCTCAGGAAGCTGACGGAGATGCTGTTCCCCTACGTGATGCCTCCTAAAGCCACAGACTGCAGGTAACGGACCACCTGTCTGGTGAAGTAGCCGTACCAGGATCTCCTGGACTCACCGGTTCTGCTCTGGTTCAGGTCTCTGGCTCTGCTGCTGCGGGAGGTGATGGCCGGGTCGGTGGTCCTTCCAACCATGGACTTCATGGCCGACCCTGTAAGAAGATCAGCATGTTCTCATCAATCCTCTGGGCTTCAGGATAATTATGACATCATTAATGTCACATGATCATCGTCATAGCAACAGGAACATTCACACATGAACATCTGCTGATGGTCTGATCATCTCCAGACCTGCTGATGGTCTGATCATCTCCAGACCTGATGGTCGTAAGTGTAACGTTTGGTTTCTTCTGTCCTGTTCCAGGACACTGTGAACCTCATGGTGCTCATATTTGTGGACGACTCTCCAGTAAGTGTTCCAGTATGAAGTCCGGACCAGTAGGAGCAGCTCCATCAGGGTTCTGATGTTTCTCCTCTGTTCTCACAGCCAGAACCAGCCACTGAGCCTCCATCACCGCTGGTTCCGTTTCTGCAGAAGTACGCCAACATCAGCACCAAGAAACCGTCGGTGAGCTCCTCCCTGATTCACTATATTACCAAAACTATTGATCCTCATCTGAGCTTTAGCTCTTCCCATTCCTGATCAGCTCCAAACTGTTCCCACAAAGTTGGGATCATGGAATTGTCCAGAATGTCTTTCCATTGTTCTTGGTGATGTCTGGCTTGGATGCGGCTGCTCCACCATGGAAACCCATTCATGAAGCTCTCTGCTCTGTTGTTGAGCTAATCTGAAGGCCACATGAAGTTTGGAGGTCTGTAGTTATTGACTCTGCAGAAAGTTGGTGACCTCTTCTACTATGTTCTTCAGCATCCTCTGACCCCGCCCCCTCAGGTTACCTGTCCTACCACTTCATGGCTGAGTTGCTGTTGTTCCCAAACACTTCCATTTCCTGATAATCCAGTTGACTGTGGAATATTTAGGAGCGACTGGATTTGTTTCTCAGGTGTCATCCAATCACAGTTCCACCTGTGGAATATCTGAGTCCCATCACCTGGATGAGGAGCAAATACTTTTACCAGTATAGTGTAGCGGAAGGCCACGTCTACTGAGCTGTGAGTCCCCACACCTGTGGAGTAGCACGAGTGGCACCAAAACCTCCAGCAGAGGTCTTGACTCAGTCGTAGCAGGAGAACAGATGCAGGTTCTGAACCGTGGAGATCAGTTTCTGCCTGGAGACCAGGACAGCAGGTCCAGGACGGCAGGCCCAGGACGGCAGGTCCATGACTGCAGGTCCAAGACGGCAGGTCCAGGATGGCAAGGTCCAGGACGGCAGGACCAGGACGGCAGGGACGGCAGGTCCAGGACGGCAGGTCCAGGACGGCAGGCCCAGGACGGCAGGTCCAGGACGGCAGGTCCAGGACGGCCCAGGACGGCAGGTCCAGGACGGCAGGCCCAGGACGGCAGGCCCAGGACGGCAGGTCCAGGACGGCAGGTCCAGGACGGCAGGTCCAGGACGGCAGGCCCAGGACGGCAGGTCCAGGACGGCAGGCCCAGGACGGCAGGCCCAGGACGGCAGGTCCATGACTGCAGGTCCAAGGCGGCATGTCCAGGATGGCAAGGTCCAGGACGGCAGGCCCAGGACGGCAGGCCCAGGACGGCAGGTCCAGGACGGCAGGTCCAGGACGGCAGGTCCATGACGGCAGGTCCAAGATGGCAGGTCCAAGATGGCAGGTCTAAGACGGCAGGCCCATGACAGAAACATGACATGAAACCAGGAGACATCTGTCTGTATTTATTTAAGAACATCAGTCCAGAAGTAAATCTGTGGCGCTGCTCTGGTTCCATACATTTACCATGGAGGGTTTTCCTGAGACGTGACGTCTGTCCATCTGTCTCTGTCTCTCCTGCAGGTGCTGAAGTTGGAGCTGAAGGAGATCAGGGAGCAGCAGGACCTCCTCTTTCGTTTCATGAACTTCCTCAAGCAGGAAGGAGCCGTTCACGTGCTGCAGTTCTGTCTCGCCGTAGGTACGCTCGCCATCACACCTCCCATCACACCTGCCATCACGCTCGTCATCACACCTGCCATCATGCTCACCCTCAGGCTGGAACTGGTCCTGTAGGTCCTCCAGATCTCACAGGTCCTCCAGGTCTCACAGGTCCTCCAGGTCCTCTAGATCCTCCAGGTCCTCTAGGTACTCCAGGTCCTGCAGGTCTCACAGGTCCTCTATGTCCTCCAGGTCCTCTAGGTCTTGCAGGTCCTCCAGGTCACAGATTCCTGGATGTGAGCAGATCCAAATGCAGAGATGGAGCAGATGTTCCAGAGGCTGAGCTCTGACATCCTGTCATTAAAAATCCTGTCGGTAGACTCCTGTCGTTAAAAATCCTGTCGGTAGACTCCTGTCGTTAAAAATCCTGTTGTTGGACTCCTGTCGGTAGACATCCTGTCGTTGGACTCCTGTCGTTGGACTCCTGTAGTTAGGTTCCTGTCGGTAGACTCCTGTTGGTAGACTCCTGTCGGTAGACTCCTGTCGGTAGACATCCTGTCGGTAGACATCCCGTCGTTGGACTCCTGTAGTTAGACTCCTGTCGTTAAAAATCCTGTCGTTAGACTCCCGTCGTTAGACATCCCATCGTTGGCCTCCTGTCGTTGGCCTCCTGGTTTTGGACTCCTGTTGTTGGCCTCCTGTCGTTGGCCTCCTGTCGTTGGCCTCCTGTCGTTGGCCTCCTGTCGTTGGCCTCCTGTCGTTGGCATCCTGTCGTTGGACTCCTGTCGGTAGACTCCTGTCGTTGGACTCCTGTCGTTGGACTCCTGTAGTTAGGTTCCTGTCGGTAGACTCCTGTCGGTAGACATCCTGTCCTGTCGTTGGACTCCTGTCGATAGACATCCTGTCATTGGACTCCTGTAGTTAAACTCCTGTCGTTAAAAATCCTGTCGTTAGACTCCCGTCGTTAGACATCCCATCGTTGGCCTCCTGTCGTTGGCCTCCTGGTTTTGGACTCCTGTTGTTGGCCTCCTGTCGTTGGCCTCCTGTCGTTGGCCTCCTGTCGTTGGCCTCCTGTCGTTGGACTCCTGTCGGTAGACATCCTGTCGGTAGACCCCTGTCGGTAGACATCCTGTCGTTGGACTCCTGTTGTTGGACTCCTGTAGTTAGACTCCTGTCGTTAAAAATCCTGTCGTTAGACTCCCGTCGTTGGCCTCCTGTCGTTGGCCTCCTGTCGTTGGCCTCCTGTCGTTGGCCTCCTGGTTTTGGACTCCTGTCGTTGGCCTCCTGTCGTTGGCCTCCTGTCGTTGGCCTCCTGGTTTTGGACTCCTGTCGTTGGCCTCCTGTCGTTGGCATCCTGTCGTTGGCCTCCTGTCGTTGGCCTCCTGTCGTTGGCCTCCTGTCGTTGGACTCCTGTCGTTGGACTCCTGTCGGTAGACTCCTGTCGGTAGACATCCTGTCGTTGGACTCCTGTTGTTGGACTCCTGTAGTTAGACTCCTGTCGTTAAAAATCCTGTCGTTAGACTCCCGTCGTTAGACTCCCTTCGTTGGCCTCCTGTCGTTGGCCTCCTGTCGTTGGCCTCCTGTCGTTGGCCTCCTGTCGTTGGACTCCTGTCGTTGGCCTCCTGTCGTTGGACTCCTGTCGTTGGACTCCTGTCGTTGGCCTCCTGTCGTTGGCCTCCTGTCGTTGGCCTCCTGTCGTTGGCATCCTGTCGTTAGACATCTTGTCGGTAGACATCCTAACTGTAGCCTCCTTCGGTAGACATCCTGTCATTGGACTCCTGTCGTTAGACATCTTGTCGGTAGTAGGCTTGAGCGGTATTACGGTAATACCGTATACTTCCGGTATTCAAAAATAGCAGCGGTATCAGTTTCAATGCCGTCTTAAAAATGCAATGAATGATTTCTGTGGTTTAAAGTTTAGTTTCTCTCCCGTATCGCTGTGTGTTCTGCTTTATTTTACCGTTTATTCATGTTCGCTCGCAGCTGACTCGCTCGCCCATTTGACTCGTCCTGCTAAGGTACTGACTATGAAAACAACACTTCCTGAGCTTGCTGCTTCAAAATAAAAGCTTCTAATGAAACTAATAATGTTGGACTTGTATGTTGAAGAATTTATAGGAAGTAAAACGTCCCGCATCAGACACTTTACTGTAGAGTGCGTTTCAGCACTGCAGGAGACAGGCTGCAGCAGAGAAGGAACAGTTAAAACCACAGTGAAAAGCAAGAAATACACAAATAAATAACAACTGTAGTTGAGCCAACTTTATATTAAAGCACTGAACTGCTGTTTCGAGGTAAACTCACCTTTTTTTTCCAGGCGTAAAGTCCCGTGGCGGGGCACATAATGGGGACGGCTGTTTTGACGGGCGGCGTCCGCCGGTGGTGTTTGTTCGCCTTAATAGTCGCAGTAATACGGTATACCCCGGTAAAATGTGAGAGAAGTTTGATCAAAATCAAAATTTGGATACCGCCCAAGCCTAGTCGGTAGACATCCTAACGGTAGCCTCCTTTGGTAGACATGCTGTCGGTAGACTCCTGTCGTTAGACTCCTGTCGTTGTCTGGTTAATTATCAGAGTGGTGACAGCTGCACCAACATGCCTGTCTGAAGGATGAACGTTAACGGTGAAATGTGTCCTCCAGAGGAGTTCAACGAAAAGATCCTGACTCCAGAGCTGAGCGACTCTGAGCTGCAGCATCTCCACGGTGAGGTGCAGCACATCTACGAGACCTACTGCCTGGACGAGAGCATCGACAAGATCAGCTTCGACCCGTTCATCGTGGAGGAGATCAGGAGCAGTAAGTCCAGCCACCGCTGAGGGAGACAGGACCATGTGACCCGGCGTCGCCGCTCCACGAGCAGAAACCCAGACTGTCCTCTGCTCTGTGTCCTCTTCAGTCGCCAGAGGTCCTCAAGCTGGAGTGGTGAAGCTGCAGACCATGCCCTGCCTGTTCCAGGCCTACGAGCACGTCCTGTCTCTGCTGGAGAAAGTCTTCACTCCCATGTTCTGTCACAGTGACGAGGTGAGACCACGGGACACCAGCAGGACATCTGCTGCTGTCAACCAGCCAGAGAAGGAGACACAGACACTGGGAACGAGGTTCCTGCTGATCAGTAGACAGGGTTGGACATCAGTAGACTGGGTTAGACTTCAGTAGACAGGGTTGGACATCAGTAGACAAGGCTAGACATCAGTAGACAAGGCTGGACATCAGTAGACAGGGTTGGACATCAGTAGACAGGGTTGGACATCAGTAGACAGGGTTGGACATCAGTAGACAGGGTTGGACATCAGTAGACAGGGTTGGACATCAGTAGACAAGGCTGGACATCAGTAGACAAGGCTGGACATCAGTAGACGGGTTGGACATCAGCAGATGGGTTGGACATTAGTAGACAGGGCTGGACATCAGTAGACAGGGCAGAGTGAAGATCAGCGTCACAGTTGGAGAACCTTCAGTCTGGTCAGGTTGTCTCCTGAATGTCCAGCGTCTGTCTCAACTGTCTCTCGTCTCTGCTCAGTATTTCAGATACCTTTTAAGAGGAGCAGAGTCTCCAAACAGAAACTCCAGGATCAACAGGTTTGTGAACTTGTCTCTTGTTCTGATCTTACTGTACGTCAGGTCCTCCTCTGGTCCAGATCTCCTCATGAATGTGTCAGTGTGAAACAGTCTAGACCAGGTCCTCCTCTGGTCCAGTCCTCCTCTGGTCCAGATCTCATGAATGTGTCAGTGTGAAGCAGTCTGGATCAGTCTGGACCAGGTCCTCCTCTGGTCCAGATCTCCTCATGAATGTGTCAGTGTGAGGCAGTGCAGGTCAGATCTGGAGTCACAGCGGAACTGCTGAGTCTTGTTCACACTGTTGTGAGGTCTGCTGTGAAAACGGTGGTCAATAGTTCTGCATCTTCTTCCAGAAACAGCTTCAGCCTGGAGGACACCAGGTAGGTCGTCCTCCTGTCTGCAACAGACTGCAGTGTGACGCAGCAGACTAACTCCACCAGCTGCAGCTGGAAGCTTCTCAATGTCCTCACGTCCTGCTGATGCTCGCTTCATGTTGACTGTGTTAAAGTAAACTGCCTGTCAGCCGTCCAGTCCTTTCCTTCTTCAAATAAAAGAATTAGTCTGCTTCCTCTGGGGTTGACTGCAGCTTCCAGGAGAAGCTGGACAGACCAATCAGGACGAAGGCACCAGATGTGGGCGGAGCTACAACCAGACCAGCGTCAACAACAGCTGACTGTCCGTGTGAACTGTTGTTCAAAGTGATGTTCGCAGTTCTGCATCGTGGTTGTTTTGAAGGGTTGGTAGTGCTGAATGTGGCTGTGAATGGACGTGTCCTCGTTGGGGTCCACCTGTTCTGATTGGATAAAGCCTGAAGTCATGTTAATTTGTGAACTGATATATGAAGGTCTCTTTCTGAGAAATGGCCTTCTGCAAACACCTACAGCTCCAGGTATTGAGGAAGGATACCTCCAGGAAGGTGGTGGTAGCAGACATAGAAAACCCACCTGAGAGACGTAGAAAACCCACCTGAGGGACGTGGAAAACCCACCCGATGGATGTAGAAAACCCACCCGATGGATGTAGAAAACCCACCTGATGGATGTAAAAAACCCACCTGATGGACGTAGAAAACCCACCTGAGAGACGTAGAAAACCCACCTGATGGATGTAGAAAACCCACGTGAGGAACGTAGAAAACCCACCTGAGGGACGTAGAAAACCCACCTGATGGATGTAGAAAACCCACCTGAGGGACGTGATAAACCCACCTGATGGATGTAGAAAACCCACCTGATGGACGTAGAAAACCTACCTGAGGGATGTGGAAAACCCACCCCATGGACGTAGAAAACCCACCCGATGGATGTAGAAAACCCACCTGATGGACGTAGAAAACCCACCTGAGGGACGTGGAAAACCCACCCGATGGATGTAGAAAACCCACGTGAGGGATGTAGAAAACCCACCTGATGGACGTAGAAAAGCCACCTGATGGATGTAGAAAAGCCACCTGATGGATGTAGAAAAGCCACCTGATGGATGTAGAAAAGCCACCTGATGGATGTAGAAAAGCCACCTGATGGATGTAGAAAAGCCACCTGATGTTGAAAAGCCACCTGATGGACGTAGAAAACCCACCTGATGGATGTAGAAAACCCACCTGATGGACGTAGAAAACCCACCTGATGGACGTAGAAAACCCACCTGAGAGACGTAGAAAACCCACCTGATGGATGTAGAAAACCCACGTGAGGGACGTAGAAAACCCACCTGATGGACGTAAAAACCCACCTGATGGATGTAGAAAACCCACCTGAGGGACGTGATAAACCCACCTGATGGACGTAGAAAACCTACCTGAGGGACGTGGAAAACCCACCCCATGGACGTAGAAAACCCACCCGATGGATGTAGAAAACCCACCCGATGGACGTAGAAAACCCACCTGATGGACGTAGAAAACCTACCTGATGGATGTTGAAAACTCACCTGATGGATGTAGAAAACCCACCTGAGGGACGTGGAAAACCCACCCGATGGATGTAGAAAACCCACCCGAGGGATGTAGAAAATCCACCTGATGGACTTAGAAAAGCCACCTGATGGACGTAGAAAAGCCACCTGATGGACGTAGAAAAGCCACCTGATGGATGTAGAAAAGCCACCTGATGGATGTAGAAAAGCCACCTGATGTAGAAAAGCCACCTGATGGACGTAGAAAAGCCACCTGATGGATGTAGAAAACCCACCTGATGGACGTAGAAAACCCACCTGAGAGACGTAGAAAACCCACGTGAGGGACGTAGAAAACCCACCTGATGGACGCAGAAAACCTACCTGATGGATGTTGAAAACTCACCTGATGGATGTAGAAAACCCACCTGATGGATGTAGAAAACCCACCTGATGATGAAAAACCCACCTGATGGATGTAGAAAACCCACCTGATGGATGTAGAAAACCCACCTGATTGGATGTAGAAAACCCACCTGATGGACGTAGAAAACCCACCTGATGGACGTAGAAAACCCACCTGTGGACGTAGAAAACTCACCTGATGGATGTAGAAAACCCACCTGATGGACGTAGAAAACCCACCTGATGGATGTAGAAAACTCACCTGATGGATGTAAAAAACCCACCTGATGGACTTAGAAAACCCACCTGATGGACGTAGAAAACTCACCTGAGAGACGTAGAAAACCCACCTGATGGATGTAGAAAACCCACGTGAGGGACGTAGAAAACCCACCTGATGGACGTAGAAAACCCACCTGAGGGACGTGATAAACCCACCTGATGGATGTAGAAAACCCACCTGATGGACGTAGAAAACCTACCTGAGGGACGTGGAAAACCCACCTCACAGATGTAGAAACCTGTCAGCAGTGTGGGGAAGAAGACTAACAGCTGTAACAGCTGCAGCAGATGGATGACAGCTGAATTACTATGGAAGCTCCAGTTTTATGTTTCTGTCTTCCTGCTTCCATCTTCAGAGTTTAATGATCGGAAAGTGTTTAATCTACAGAATAAAGCTGAGGGAGGTGAGCGGTTGTGCGAGTTTTCCTCTGACAGTGGATGCTGTTGTTGTGACAAAATTGGAATGTGATAGTGTAGATGTTTGTTGATTTTAAATATGGAGGCACCGCTGCTGTGGAAACAGGAAAGACTGAAAACACGATGTCGTGGCTCCAGGAGCTCCAGCTGGAGGCGTGCTGCTGCTGCTTCTGCTCAGTGAAGAAGCATGAAGCTGTCCTGTTGCTGCTGCACGTCTGCTGCACGTCTGCTGCACGTCTGCTGCAGGTCTGCTGCAGGTCTGCTGCACGTCTGCTGCAGGTCTGCTGCAGGTCTGCTGCACGTCTGCTGCACGTCTGCTGCAGGTCTGCTTCAGGTCTGCTGCAGGTCTAGTGCAGGTCTGCTTCAGGTCTGCTTCAGGTCTGCTGCAGGTCTAGTGCAGGTCTGCTTCAGGTCTGCTGCACGTCTGCTGCAGGCCTGCTGCAGGCCTGCTGCAGGTCTGCTGCACGTCTGCTGCAGGTCTGCTGCAGGTCTGCTGCAGGTCTGCTGCAGGTCTGCTGCAGGTCTGCTGCAGGTCTGCTGCAGGTCTGCTGCACGTCTGCTGCAGGTCTGCTGCAGGTCTGCTGCACGTGTGCTGCAGGTCTGCTTCAGGTCTGCTGCAGGTCTAGTGCAGGTCTGCTTCAGGTCTGCTTCAGGTCTGCTGCAGGTCTGCTGCAGGTCTGCTTCAGGTCTGCTGCACGTCTGCTGCAGGCCTGCTGCAGGTCTGCTGCACGTCTGCTGCACGTCTGCTGCAGGTCTGCTTCAGGTCTGCTGCAGGTCTGCTTCAGGTCTGCTGCACGTCTGCTGCACGTCTGCTTCATGCTCGCCTCTCCATGCCTGACCTGTCGTCTGTGACGTGTCAGATGTCAGAGACACCTGCGTGATGTCATGAACAGGTGAGATTGATGTTCTTTGTGGGTTCCAGAAACACGTCGAAGCGAGGAGAGACGTTCGGGATCAGCAGGATCGGGAGCAAGATCAAAGGTGTGTTCAGGAGCACCACGATGGAGGGAGCACTGCTGCCGCCCAGCAGCATCAACGACATGGAGGACGACGCGGTCAGTCACCACCTCACTCATGGTTGATGATCCTGTCGGTGGTTCCCTGAGGTCCTCCAGGAATCAGCTGCTGGAGATGATGGAGGGGCCGCTGGGTTTAATTAACTTAATTAATGTGACTTTGCAGGTGGAGGAGGCCACCGTGGTCGTGGAGGACGACTCCGTCGCAGAGCCGGCCAGCGCTCAGGGCATCCAGAGGAACCTGGCGGCCTGGAGCATCACCATCCCCTACATCGACCTGTTCCAGGACGACGTGAAGAGGGAGAAGGTCCCCGTCTTCTGCATCGATGTGGAGCGCAACGACAGGAAGGACGGTGAGGAACCTGACACCTGTTTCTTCTGGAAGCATCCTGATGCTCATCAGCATCTGACCTGGAGATGTTTCCCTCCACAGTTGGTCATGAAACTGAGAGATGGTCGGTCTACAGGAGATACCTGGAGTTCTACGTCCTGGAGTCAAAGCTCACTGAATTCCACGGTAAATGGATCTCCTGAACCTCTGATGACCCAGTTCAGGTTCACATCAGTCAGGAATGTTCTCCATGTTTCAGGAACGTTTGCAGACGCTCAGCTTCCATCCAAAAGAATCATCGGACCCAAGAATTACGAGTTCCTCACATCCAAGAAGGAGGAGTTTGAGGAATATCTGCAGGTACTCTGGTGGTGCTCTGATCTCCAGCTTGGTTTCCAGTCTGATGACATCATTCTGCTCCTCTTGACTCACACCAGACAGTCACCATGGTAACGGTGCTGTCGTTAACAGACAAACTGGATTATAAAATCATTGAGTTCATCAAGGCTTCTGGATGGTTAACTCAGACCAGACAAACCTGATAAAAACATTGTTTTTATCACACTTCATGGAATTTGTAAAACATGAAAAACTTTACAGAATTAAATCAGAGGCAAAGAAATACTTTAAATACTTTATATTAAATACCAGCACCGTACTAGTATTAAAATATCTTAAATACTTACATGTAAAAAGGCACAATCACACTTAGAAATGTTTTAATGATTTCACTAATAACAGAAAACAAACAAGTCAGCATTTATATACATGTAGAAATAAAATAAAGTTAGTTATATAAATATATAAAATAAAATCAGTTTTATATAAATATATGAAATAAAAATAGTTATATAAATATATAAAATGAAAACAGTTTTATATAAATATATAAAATAAAAGTAGTTAAATGAAATAAAAACAGTTATATAAATATATAAAATAAAAACCGTTATATAAATAAATTAAATAAAAGCAATTAAATAAAATAGGATAAAAAATAGTTATATAAATAAATAAAAGCAATTATATAAATATGTAAATAAATATAAATAAAATTAATTTAAGTATGTAAATAAAAACATTAAACAAGTAAAGAAAGAATGTAAATAAATAAATAAAGAGAATATAATCATGTCAACTGTTACATCGTAGATGTTCCTCTTGAAGCTGACTTCATGGTGAATCTTGAGCTGCTGATTGAAAAGCTCCAGACTGTCAGCTGGTCTCAGGTCTCCTGGTCAGTGGTTCCAGGACCAGGAGGTCTTTGCTGCAGGTGCTCTGTCTCTGGAGATGATGGACACCTCAGCACAGCGACGTGCTGCTGTCGTCCACCAGGTGGCAGCGATGCCTTTATCTGGGCTGAATAGATTTCCTCTTTTCCTCCAACGTGGCTCAAGTTTCTGAAACCCCTGAATAGTTTCCACACGACCTCGTGGGCTGGTTTACTGCAGCTCAGGTGTTCCTGCTCACCTCTAGACAACCCTGGGTCTCTCCCTGGGAGATCTAGTCCGGTCCAGAAACTGGTTTTGAAGAAGCTATCAGGATGTCTGACCAGATGAGGCTGGATGTGGGACCTTTAACGGAACCAACATGAGTTTAGATGGTTGTTGAGGGGACTTTTCCTCTGAGAACTTCATGAAAGATGATTACCTGCAGAGCATCGATTACCTGCAGAGCATCGATTACCTGCAGAGCATTGATTACCTGCAGAACCAGCCCTGATTAATGTCTCTTGGCCCGTTTGCAGCTGCAGCAGTGACGTATCTGAACTCCTGGTGTCGTTTGTGTGCAGAGACTCCTTCAGCATCCTGAGCTCAGCAACAGCCAGCTGCTGGCCGACTTCCTGTCTCCTCACAGCATGGAGTCTCAGTTCCTGGACAAGATGCTGCCGGACGTCAACCTGGGTTCGTATGCAGACCAGGATCTTGGTCCCTCAGGGCCACGGGTCACTGTCCAGCTGAGAGGACCAGCATCCTCAGACTGGTCTCCATGGTCCAGACCTCCTGGAGCCTTCAGGGGATCAGAGTAACGGTTTAGTCTTCTGTCCCACACAGCTGTTGAGTCACGAGCCTTCTGGAAGCTTCTTATGACAGCGCCACCTAGAGGCCTCCAGGGTAACGATAACTGAAGGTCTGGCATCTGTGGTGCTGCCCAGAAGCTTTTAAACGTTAGAAAGTGGAGAACAATAATAATGATCCTCTCAAGAACAGCATCGTTAACATCTGGAGGTCTACCGGGTGATCCAGATGTTAACATCTGGAGGTCTACCAGGTGATCCAGACTTGTTTTAAACTCCAGATCCAGATGCACCAGTAAAAACAGGGTCAGGGAGACTGTCAGACGTTCCTCTCAGAAGAACCTGAAGAACCTGTCAGACATTTTAGCGTTAAACTGAGAACATCGTCTCGTTCAGATGATGACACCTGCCAGGCGGCTTCAGGATGAGCTGGTGTCTTCTACGTCTGGTTGTCGTTGGCTAACAGGCTGTTTGTGTTTCAGGGAGAATCTTCAAGTCTGTTCCTGGGAAGCTGATCAAAGAGGTGAGGCTCTCATCAGATCTCCTGGGGTTCCTGGTTCCCAGGAGGAACGTTCATGACTTCTTCCAGCTCTTTGTTGACTCGTCTTCTGCTGATTGGTGCTTTTCTCCACCTTCTTTGAGTCCTGAAGCGTTCTTCAGTAATTAGCGACTGTGTTGATCACGCTAGCCTCAGTGGTTGGAAGTGAGTAGAGGAGGTCTGGACCAGAGGACCAGACATGCTGGAAGCTCCTGGTCACATGACCAGGAGGATGTTTTTGTTGGAGGTGCTTGGGTCAACAGGGGAAGTGGCTCATAACTCATCAGATTTGTGTGAAGTTCTCTGCTGGACACTGATTTCCCAGAAGCCCCTGTGTTTGTGTCCTCCTCCACGTCCTGCAGACACTCTGGACGTTTGTCCAGGTAAAATAATTCTGTCAGCGCTGATTCCAGAAACGGAGAAGAACCTGCCAGGATGAAGGAATCTCTGAACATCCATCATCTTCCTGAGGCGAGACACCAGCTGAGCCTGATGGAGACCCTGCTGAGCTTCACCATCGTTCTGGAACATTCCTTCAGTTTGAGCCCAGAACCAGAAACTCATCAAGCTCATCTTACTTCTCTACATCTGTTTCAGAGAAGAAAAGTTAGTTTCTGGTTCTTTTTCCAACTCCAGACCCTGGAAGCCCTGGAGAACCCTGGAGAACCATGAAAAACCCTGAAGAACCCTGAAGAACCCTGATTAACCAACTCTAAATCCTAGTGACTGATTCCAGACCTGAACTTGGTCTGACTCCAGACCGGAACTGGGTCTGGCTCCAGACCTGAACTGGGTCTGACCCCAGACCTGAACTGGGTCTGACTCCAGACCTGAACTGGGTCTGACCTCAGACCGGAACTGGGTCTGACTCCAGACTGGAACTGGGTCTGACCCCAGACCTGAACTGGGTCTGACCTCAGACCGGAACTGGGTCTGACTCCAGACTGGAACTGGGTCTGACCCCAGACCTGAACTGGGTCTGACTCCAGACCGGAACTGGGTCTGACCCCAGACCTGAACTGGGTCTGACCCCAGACCTGAACTGGGTCTGACCCCAGACCTGAACTGGGTCTGACTCCAGACCGGAACTGGGTCTGGCTCCAGATCTGAACTGGGTCTGACTCCAGACTGGAACTGGGTCTGACCCCAGACCGGAACTGGGTCTGGCTCCAGACCTGAACTGGGTCTGACTCCAGACTATGACTGTGTTTTGCAGAAAGGACAGAACCTGGAGCCGTTCATCCAGTCCTTCTTCAACTCCTGCGAGTCCCCCAAACCCAAACCCAGCCGACCGGAGCTGACCATCCTCAGCCCCACGGCGGAGAACAACAAGAAGGTAAACGAAGTGGAAGAGAAGTAAACAGCTGTTATTCTGCTGTTATAAACACCTGGTGGCTCAGTCCGTCTCCTTCACTGCGCTGACATCACGACTCTCACCTGCAGCTCTACAACGACCTGTACAGGAACAACGCCAACCTGCCCGAGACCCTGGAGAGGAGACGCAACCCCAACTGCTTCCTGGAAATGACCACCGTCGACGGCATGTACGACTACATGATGTATGTGGGTAAGTGAGCCTGGACGTGAGTCTGCCACCATAGCTGCAGCAGCTCCTGCAGTGAGGCTGAGAGACGGGGTTAAATCTGAGAATGTGTGCAACAGATAAGCCCATCCTGAGTGGAAAAACCTGATCAGAGTCATGACAGGAAAGTAGTTTTCCAGCAGTTTTCCACTGTCCTGAATAAACATGCCCTTCCTTCCATCAGAAGGTCTGTTTCCCTTCCAGACTCAGAAACCTCTCACTGGGTCTGTTTGTTTTAACCTTCATTCACGACCAGAACAATGTGAGTCAAAGCGGTTTTGAGTGAGAACTGAGTTTGTGTTTGCAGTAATTAACACAGAAGCTGAAGGACCTATCAGACCAGAGGACCACAGGGATGATCTCAGGTCTGTGATGATCACAGAGATGGTCTCAGGTCTGTGATCATCTCAGAGATGATCTCAGGTCTGTGATGATCACAGAGATGATCTCAGGTCTGTGATGATCACAGAGATGATCTCAGGTCTGTGATGATCACAGAGATGATCTCAGGTCTGTGATGATCTCAGAGATGATCTCAGGTCTGTGATCTCAGAGATATCTCCGGTCTGTGATGATCTCAGATGATCTTAGGTCTGTGATGATCACAGAGATGATCTCAGGTCTGTGATGATCACAGAGATGATCTCAGGTCTGTGATGATGTCAGAGATGATCTCAGGTCTGTGATCTCAGAGATATCTCCGGTCTGTGATGATCTCAGATGATCTTAGGTCTGTGATGATCTCAGAGATGATCTCAGGTCTGTGATCACAGAGATAATCTCAGGTCTGTGATGATCTCAGATGATCTCAGGTCTGTGATGATCACAGAGATGATCTCAGGTCTGTGATGATCTCAGAGATGATCTCAGGTCTGTGATCACAGAGATGATCTTAGGTCTGTGATGATCACAGAGATGATCTCAGGTCTGTGATCACAGAGATGATCTTAGGTCTGTGATGATCACAGAGATGATCTCAGGTCTGTGATCACAGAGATGATCTTAGGTCTGTGATGATCTCAGAGATGATCTCAGGTCTGTGATGATCTCAGAGATGATCTCAGGTCTGTGATGAACTCAGAGATGATCTCAGGTCTGTGATGAACTCAGAGATGATCTCAGGTCTGTGATGATTTCAGAGATGATCTCAGGTCTGTGATGATCTCAGATGATCTCAGGTCTGTGATCTCAGAGATGATCTGATGTGATCCAACCTTTTCTCCTCATGGATAAAGCTCTCCAGGGCCTGGCTCCCTCTGATCTTAAAGGTCTTAGAGCTTCATGTCTTCCCAGTCTTCCTGGTGGTCTTCCTGGTGGTCCGTAGATCCTCAGGAGTTAATAATGATGTTAGTCTGCTGAAGGACACGTTCACAGTTCTCACTCTGGTTCCCATCAGTCACAGACGGAGGGCTGATGTAGGTCTGGAAGGTTCCTCTAGGTTCCTTCATGAAAGAGCTCCATAACGACCCAGAGCTTCTGCCTCTCAGGTCGGGTGGTGTTCCATGTACCGGACTGGCTGCACCACATCCTGGCGGCCGGGAGGATCCTGTTCAAGAACACGTTTGAGGCCTACATGGATCAGTACATGCAGTCCAAGCTGGAGCAGACCCTTCAGGAGCACCGCATGGTGTCGCTCATCACGCAGCTCAGAGGTACGAGGCCGTGAACGTGGAGGTCAGGCTGCTCCACTCATAGCTGCTGCTGGTGGTTCAGGTGGTAGAACATCAGGAATATGACATTCTCACTGTCTGGTTGCTGTTGTCAGGTGCTTTTGATCCTTCCAGGTGTGTGTGAAGTCAACCAGGTGACCTGCAGCCTAAGCTCATCTTCCTGCTGTCGTTTGTTCCTCAGATGCTGTCTTCTGTGAGAACAGCGAGGAGCGAACTGCAGAGGACAAACAAGCCAGAGCCAAGCAGACGTTTGAGGAGATGATGAAGTATTTACCAGGTCGGTCCTCCTCCTCTGCTCTGACAAAGATCTAACCTGAAGGATCATTTCTGTAGCTGCAGGACTTGAACTCGATAATTGTCTGAAACACGAGCTGAACCAGATGTTCTGATGGAAGTAAAGACGACAGGAACCGTGTGGTCTGCTGGTTTGTGAGATTCAGAGGTCCACTGATCTTCTATCTAGTCCTCACAGCTGTGACGTAGACGTTTATCAGGACGCTAAGCAGATAAACTGAGAGCAGATAAACAGCCTGTGATGCAGCTCTTAGGAACCTGAGGAACATCTGTCATCATTTGTCATCATTCAGACTTAGACGTCTTCATTTCAGTTCTCAGACACGTTGAAGAAGTTTCTGCCTTTAACCAGCAGAGGGCGACATGTTCGCTGTGATCAGGGGTCAGAGCTCAGGGGTCAGGGGTTAGAGGTCAGGGGTTAGAGGTCAAGGTCTGGCGTCAGAGGTCAGGGTCTGGGGTTTGGGGTCAGAGGTCACGCCTCATCACGTGTCACGTGTGTTTGGTTTCAGACTTTGTAGTGAAGTGCATCGGTGAAGACTCCAGGTACGAAGGTGTCCAGCTGCTGTTCGACGGTTTGCAGCAGCCGCTGCTCAACAAGCAGGTAAGAGAACCTCGGTCCACGTTGTTCTGGTTCTGGACTGGGACCAGTTCCAGTCTCTCTGAACACAGGTCCTTCAGGACACATGACGGACGTGTTAGCTTCTACGCTGATGACACGCTGCTGTGTGCTGGAGTCACAGACCTTCTGAGACGTGAAGGTCTGGATGAGCTGACCTCCAGCTTTAACAGTAGTAATCAGAGTAATCAGTAGTAAACCGTCAGGACTGAAGCTCATTTATGTTCTTAGCTGAAGCTGGCTGACATCTGTGACCTCTAATGGACGCACAGAAACTTTCAGTCCTGGTTCTACTGGATCATAATGAATTGTGATAGTTTTCAATATAAAAATGTTAATGATTAATCGATTATTATCATTAATTTTCCCAACGATCGACAAATAATCTTCACCGAATGCCCATCCCTACTCTGGGTGTGTGATGGCTTTTAAGTTGTTTTTGCTCTTTTTCTTGTTGTTTTAATTACGGTTTTTATTATGTAAAGCACTTTTGTGTTACCTTGGTATGAAATGAAAAATTAATAAATAAATATGATTTTGATTTGATTTGATTTAACGAGATGGTTCTGTGGTTTCTACTGGTCAGTCCTGGTCTGGATGTGAGAACCCGTCTGTTTGTCTCCTCAGATGACCTACGTGCTGCTGGACATCTCCATGCTGGAGCTGTTCCCTGAACTCAGCAAGGGGAAGAGCTGGCAGCAGAGCATGTGACGGGCAGAGCAGGAGGACCTGACGGACCTGCTGGACCTGACGGACCTGCTGTCCTCGTCAGGAGGACCTGACGGACCTGCTGTCCCCGTCAGGACGCGCTGAAGCTCTCTGAGAGGACGTCAGCGGGAACCAGGAAACGTGGACTTGAACCTAAATGTGATGATCTCCCTGATCTTCCAGGATGTTCAGGGTCGGAGCTCTGAGAGCAGTGAAGCTGTAAACCAGCTGAGATGAAACAAGCTCAGACATGGAGACGTCCACGTTCTGGGTTCATGTCCTGCTGGTCTGGTCTGAATGGACAGCACCAGTTAGTTCTCAGTTTTTATCCAGTTTAAGACACAAAAGACTCTTTAAAGTCTCTCTTCATTGACGGGTGATGTCACAGGGGCTTTGTCCAGTTCTTTTATACAGTCTGTCTCTATCAGGACAGACGGCCGTAGTTTTCTGAGGGACACTGGAGGGATGAACCTCACAGATGTTTCCTCAGCAGGGAGCCGAGGACGTGGTCATGGTGTGAACCAGAAGCTTCGTCCACGTCCTGGATGGACGGGTGGACCTCCAGAGACCTTCACTACATTCCACTTTACTTCTGCACTAATAAAGAGAATATTTATTTAAGTTCCTGCAGTCTGTCGTCTTTCCTGTCTGGTCCACTGAGTCCAGGTCACCTGAGCAGAACCGGAGCAGGTCCAGTCCAGGTAAACATAGCTCTGCTATGATCCAGGTATGCTCCTATTAAAGGCAGGGTAGGTGGTAATTTTAAGAAGATGGTTCAGATCATCTCTGTGTTCCAGTAATAACTAGAGTTACCTCCATGGAGATAAATTGGGACACGTTACTGGTGGAGAACAAACGGACCAGCGCATCAACCATCAGCCCTCTGACGGTGATCCACCACGTCCTTGTGAGTCTCTGGTGGTTCCTAAGTCCTCAGGTTTCTGGAAGGGTCTCGTTAGACTGGTGTCCCAGGATGGACGTGAACGCTGATCCTCAACGGGACTAACAGCTCAGAACCTTGGTTCTGGTGTCCTTTGAGAACCAGCCATGTCATTCAACCAGACCGGCAGCGGGTTTCATGGTCCTGTGCACCCAGACGAGGCCAACCCCAGATCATTACACTCCCACCACCGTGCAGGAACACAGGAGCTGGTTCTGAATGCTTCAGGTTCAGGAGGAGAGCTTTATCATTAGAACATTGCAGTCGTCTGGTCAGTTTCTGCAGCAGTTCTGACCTTCACCACGTCTCAGTCTGCAGACGTCAGTGAGCTTGTTAGATGTTCAGGTCCAGGACGACGTTTGAAGGGTCTTCAGGAGAAAACGAGAACATGAAGCAGCAGCTGAGGTCCAGGAAACTTCTGGAAGAATGAAGGACAGATGAGACTAGAACCATGTTGGAGGAACCCAGCAGGAACATCTCAGACCCACTGAAGGACGGTGGTGGAGGGATGATGATGGGGGTGACCATGAGCTCCTCTGTACACCAGAACATTCCAGAGACCATCTGACTGCTGAAGACTGGGTCATGAGACAGGAAATGATCCACAATCAGACCTGACCCTGCTGAGACCCTGTGGTGGACCTTCAGAGAGATGTGGGTGAACCAAACATCTGCAAACCTCCATGAGCTGAAGCAACGCTGTGAAGAAGAGTGGACCAGAACTCCTCCAGAACCACCAGAGGCTGCAGTCCTCCAGAGTAGCTGGTGAAGAACCTGGACCTCCAAGATGGTGACTCACAGACTGGAGCTGGTTTTTCTATAAACATCTAATCCTTCCATGACTGTAGCTCATGGTTGGACTCATTTTTTCCACAGAGCTGATCTGAACGTGACTCAGAGGCTCCTGAGCGTGACAGATGGAGAAACTTCCATTCAGAGGGAACATGGCTGCTTTCATGCAGCTGGTCTGGGTTCAGATGAGGGTGACGGGTCCAGAGGAATGAGGAGGCGTTCCTGAGCATCACCAGGCAGCCGTGGAGGATCACTCACAGAGGAGACCCTGTTCTCTGGAGCTGCTGGACGCTGCTATCTAGATCTAAAAACATGAGACGACTGAAGCTCAGTTGTCCTCACAGCTGACAGGAATGAAGAAAACATCTGCATGAGAGAAACATCTGCACGTAGGCTCTTCCTGCTCTGATAAAACTGGGAAGGAACATAAACAACTTTAGTTTCTGTGAACGAAGGGAAGATTATCTGAGTTACAGGAACAAACATCATTAAATATTTACTGTCAAGAAGTTTGTCCTTTACAGCTTCCTGTTATCTGGCAGTTTTCCATCCGTCACATCCAAGTTCTGAGAAGCTTAGAAACAGGCCAACGGAGAAGTGACAGAACCTGCAGTTCCTCTACCGACCGCTAGAGGCTGCGGTTCCTCTACTGACCACTAGAGGCTTCGGTTCCTCTACTGACCACTAGAGGCTGTGGTTCCTCTACCGACCACTAGAGACTGCGGTTCCTCTACTGACCTCTAGAGGCTGCGGTTCCTCTACCGACCGCTAGAGGCTGTGGTTCCTCTACCGACCTCTAGAGACTGCGGTTCCTCTACTGACCTCTAGAGGCTGCGGTTCCTCTACTGACCACTGGAGGCTGCTGTTCCTCTACCGACCGCTAGAGGCTGCGGTTCCTCTACTGACCTCTAGAGGCTGCGGTTCGTCGACCGACCGCTAGAGGCTGCGGTTCTACGTTCCTCTACCGACCGCTAGAGGCTGCGGTCCTCTAGACCTCTAGCTGCGGTTCCTCGGTCCTACTACCTAGAGACTGCGGTCCCTCTACTGACCTCTAGAGGCTGCGGTTCCTCTACTGACCACTGGAGGCTGCTGTCCTCTACCGACCGCTAGAGGCTGCGGTTCCTCTACTGACCTCTAGAGGCTGCGGTTCCTCTACCGCCGCTAGAGGCTGCGGTTCCTCTAACCTCTAGAGGCTGCGGTTCCTCTACGACTAGAGGCTGCGGTTCCTCTACCGACCTCTAGAGGCTGCGGTTCTCTACTGACCTCTAGAGGCTGCGGTCCTCTAAGAGGCTGCGGTTGACCAGCTACCGACCTCTAGGGCTGCGGTTCCTCTACCGGCCGCTAGAGGCTGCGGTTTCTCTACCGGCCGCTAGAGGCTGCGGTTTCTCTACAGACCTCTAGAGGCTTCGGTTCCTCTACCGACCACTAGAGACTGCGGTTCCGGCTGCGGTTCGTCGACCGACCGCTAGAGGCTGTGGTTCCTCTACCGACTGCTAGACTGCGGTTCCTCTACCGACCTCTAGAGGCTGCAGTTCCTCTGCGGTTTCTACAGACCTCTAGAGGCTGTTCTCTACTAGAGCTGCCTGAGAACTAGAGGCTGCGGTTCCTCTACCGACCACTAGAGGCTGCGGTTCCTCTACCGACCTCTAGAGGCTGCAGTTCCTCTACCAACCTCTAGAGGCTGCGGTTCTTCTACCGGCCACTAGCGGCTGCACTAAAGTGCTAAAGCTCATGGATAAAACTATTGATACATTTTGTCCAGTGAAGTGTTGCCAGGGTGTATCTGCTCTCATCTCTCTGTCGTGTCTCTGCTATCTATTGTTCTGGTGGTGAATTTCTTTGCAACGTTACTAAGCAGCAGAGAACTCAGAAAGGTCCATCCATCCAGAACTGAACCTCCTCCAGTGTGTTTATGGGTCCTTTCAAACTCGGTGAACTTCAGCAGGTTCCTGGTTCCTGAAATCTACGTTGAGCCTCCAGAGTTTTAGAGAACATCAATGTTTCCTCTTTATTCATTAAATCAAGCGACTCCTCTGGAGCAACGAGTAACAGATTAGACCCAGAAATAAAACTGCATTATTCACACGGATGAAGGAGAAGATTTTTATTTCTGTAGAAAAACACTTTCAGGAACTGTCTGCTTGGTTTTCAGAGAAAATGTCTAAACATCATCCAATAATTAACGTCAAGTTTCTATTAATGATCAACTGAAGAGAGGAAGTTCAGACTCTCAGTTCCTGGACTCAGTTATGAAGTCTAACTACTGAAGGAAGGATCTTGAAATAAAACCTAAAGCTGGAAGGTAACGTCACTGGAAAGAGACATGAGCTTCTCCTCTCTGAGGCGTTAACTCAGACTTACTTCTCCTGGTGTGGGTCAGTCAGGATTACCAGCATGATTACCAGCATGGTTTCTCTTTACTAGAAACAGCGTTAAATCACTCGTTATCCTGATGAAAGTTGCACCACAATCAGACCCAGAGCATCTCATCCATGTCAAAGTGAAACTGACCAACGTTAAAAATCAACAGGAAGTGTGGAGCTGGTCTCCACGCTGAGGTAGAACACGTGACTGCTTCAGTTTAACTTTAAACTGCTTCAGTTTAACTTCACTGACTGGAATATTAATCTGGTTTTTGTCCTTTATGTTTTTGCTCCTGTAGCATCTAGTGGTCACTAGAGGAACTGCATCATCGACATTTACCTCAACTTTAATAAAGAGGGAGCTGACAGACATGAGTCCAAACACTGAAGTGCAGAAAAGTGCAGTTCCTCTGCTGACCTCTAGTGGTCACTGACTCATTCACCTCCATGTTTAAATATAGAAATAAACATTTACAGCCTGGTACAAAACCTGTTTTGGTCTCCATAGATACATTTCACATCAGGTGAGATCTTTTATAAACCTCCTCTGGTAGAATCAGAGAAAAACACAAATTTATGCATAATTAGAGGCGTGTCTGTCTTGAGTGGCAGCTCGCCGTCTTTAGCTAAAATAACATATTTAGATAACATAGATAACATTAGCATACTGTGCTGTTAACTACTGACAGTAAAGAAGAGTGGAACTGTGTTGTCAAGTCTTGTTACTAAACTAATGAGATGTAAACTGATTTAATGATAATTAAACAGTAATTAAACAGTAAATGTGTTGGTCCCCACAGTCGGTCTGGACCCAGCTAGGACGTCTCCAGATGTGGAGGTGGATCTGGATGTAGGACCGACAGGGTGAATGATGAGACGCTGGTTCGTGCAGGAGCACAGGTGAGCTGACAGGTGAGCTGACAGGTCCGGGTGACTGAGGTAAGGTGGGCGGGTTCCAACCAGCTGCTGCTGGGCGGAGTCAGCTCCTCCGAGGTAGCATCAACCAGAGCTCCCACATCTGGGCTTCAGCGCCGGTCCTCAGAAACCTGCAGGGGACATCACAGAAGACGTCCAGCTGTTTTTACAGTGTATGTCTACAGAGGTGTCCCTCAGGTGAGACGGCGGTGGTGCTTGTCTAAACTGGATGTGGACGTCCTGAGTGAAGTCACATGCTTCCACACAGACTCCAGAGCAGCAGGAAAACCAGTAGAACCAGCGGAACCGGCTGAAGTCCAGAAGCTGAGCTGTAGATCTTGATGCGTCCCTCGACAGAAGGATGGACTCTCTGTCTCTGTGAGATGTAGTTGGAGAAAACTGAAATGTCCAGGTCCCCTGGAACGAAACAGAACAGGAGTCAGGAATACGTCGGTACTTTTACGAGTTCTCCGCATCGAGAAGTCTCACCGCTGTTGTGCTTGAGGATCCCGTCCCTGATTACGGAGAACCCGTCTCCACCCGTCACGATGTAGGATGGCACCACCACCTTGTAGACCATCTTGTCCTGGACCGGGATGTAGTGAGGAACCCGGCACTCTGTGCAGAGGATGCTGAGGCTCTTCAGGCGCCGTCCCGGAGGTTTGGAGATGTCATACTCAACATGAAACCCTGTTGGAGAACAGGACCAGCGGTCTGAGTCAAAGCGTCCTGCTCTCTGAAGTTACGCTGCTACCTGTCGTACCTGCAGATCTGTCACACCTGTTCCTGCTCATTCTGAGTTTCAGATTGATTTCTGCTCAAGGAAAATCAATGAAGGTCATTCAGTCGTTTGAGTGTGTCAGATGGTCCAACCTGAACCTTCTCTGTTCTGAAGCACCGTGTTTCGCCTCCCCCTACCCTGCTCCCCGCTCACTCTGCTGTTAGTAATCTATATATCTAAGCAAGGCTGAAAGTAAAGACACTGATTAGACTGTAGTTCTGTGGTTGCTCCTCGTAGAGATGGACGTCCAGTCAAGATGACTCCAAAGACCCAACGCTTAGGTCAAGAAGTACCGCTGAGGAACAGCTGAAGGCCTGAAGACATGACTGGACCTGGAAACACCTCTGGTCATGAGGGTCATGAGTCAGTGAGCACCAGGATGAAGATGGAAGAACATGATGATCTCCTGATGTTTGCTGAGGAGAACCTTCTCAGGTCAGATCAACACTTGTCCCTGAGCTTCTTTAAAACATCTGCAACTGAACAAACAGCTGTAAAGACTAAAACACATGAACAGACAGATGAAATCCATAAACCAAAGGCCAGTAAGAGGAGATGTTTCAGAAGGTTCACTGGTCTGGGCAGCTCCTACGTCTTCTGTTGGGGACAACAACAGAAGAAGCTCGAGCACCTCTGGTTTTCAGCAGATCTTGGAACATCTGGCTGGTTGACCTCGGTTCTTCCCCCTCAGGAGCCGAGCTGCTGCGTCCTGGTCGGTCTGATGGAGCAGACTGGTCTCCTCCAGGGTCTGATGGACACAGCTGGTCTTCATAACACAGCTGGTCTTCATAACGCAGCTACACCTCCGCGGACGCTAATGAAAGATGTTTGTTTGACTTCAACAGGAGCAGATGTGGAAGGTTCCAGCTTCCAGGGTCACATCAAACCTCTGCTGTATTTATCCTCTACAGGTGGACACACCTGAGGCTGTGGTCTTAAAGTGTTTGAGATCCGTGGTCCAGCTGCCTTTAACTGAGCCTGTGGACCAGACCAACCTGGACTGGATGTGATCCAGAGGAGGGAAGGGACTGTCATTATGGGATGGATTGAAGCAAAGAGCTCCAAATACCGTCATCACAGCTTTAAAAGAGTCTTAATGGAAAAAAAACTGTAATCTGGCAAACTGAGACATGAAAGAGGAAAAACAGTGAGAGGAGGAAGGAAAGTGGACGTCCTCTAACGTCTGCTCTTCTCTGAGGAAATCATTAAAGCTTTCACAGCTTTGAGAATGAAAAAAGATGGTTTAGAGTAAATAGAAGGCTGAGCTGAGAGAAGCAGACCTCCCTCCTCCAGAACCTCCCCCAGAACCTCCTCCTCCTCTTCCTGGGAGTTTCCAGACCAGAGACATAATCTCTCCAGCATGTCCTGGGTTGGCTTCATCCATCCATCCATAGTTATACCCTCTTCTTCCTCTGCAGGACAGGCTGGACAGAAGACTTCCAGCATGATGTCCACCAGATGAAGATTAGAAGGAGTTAAGTAATGTGGCAGGAATGACCCCAGCTAAAACTAGCTTCAGAAAAAACCCATCCATCCACCCATCCATTGATCATCCATCCAACCATCCTTCCATCCATCCATCTATCCATCCTCCATCTATCACCCATCCATCCATCCATAATCCATCTATCATTCACCCATCCATCCATCTGCCCATCATCCATCCATCCATCCATCCATAATCCATCTATCATCCACCCATCCATCCATCTGCCCATCATCCAAGCCATCCATCCATAATCCATCTATCATTCACCCATCCATCCATCTGCCCATCATCCATCCATCCATCCATCCATCCATCCATAATCCATCTATCATCCACCCATCCATCCATCTGCCCATCATCCTTCCACCCATTCATCCATCTGCCCATCATCCATCCATCCATCCATCCATCCATCCATCCATCCATCCATCCATCCTGTGCAGGGTCTCAGGGCTCTGCTGGATCTGTTCCAGCCTACTGTAGAGATATTATATTATATACTTTATATTCTCGTATTTCTATCTCGTATCTGCGCTGCGTCAGTGGCTGGTGTTGGATCAGTGTTGAATCAGTGTTGAATCAGTGTTGAATCAGTGTTGAATCAGTGTTGAATCAGTGTTGAATCAGTCTCAGTATCAGCTGGTAGAAAGAGTTCAGGTTTTGTCCTGGAAAGGTTAACCACATGTATCTGAAGGTCTCTGGCCCCTCTGGTTAAACCGAAGCAGTTTTGATAATCAACGTATCTGTGACTGTAAATACAGGAGATTAAAAGAATGTTTGTTGGAAATCAGTGCAACATTTGTAGAATTTCCAACTAAATTCCTGACTTCTTTTTGTCTGAACCAAACCAGATAAACCAGAACCTGATATCGTAAATATCAACGTATGCAGATGTAAATTCAGATACCGGACACTTGCAGGAACTCCCCGCTTCTCCAGCCGTATCGTCTCACTGAGTGCTCGAAGGCTTTCTTCAGCGTGGAGCCGTTCAGCTGGACCAGGTCGAAGGTTCCCCCGAAGGGTAGGACAGAGATCAGGTCCTCCATGGTGATGAAACCTGCAGAGGACACTGGTGTCACTCTGAGTCTTCCTGTCTGGATGGGTTAGGGTTAGGGGTCTCGTCTGACTTTACCGTCCCGGGTGCGTTCGTCGATAGACGTCCGGATCCCGCCTCCGTTGAAGATGCTCGCGCTGACGTGGTTCCAGCGATTGTCCTCGGACGACCGGATGTTGTTGTGGACCTGGAGAGGAAGTAGACCCACCCAGTCACAGATCTTTACACCAGACAGCATTTATACCTGGGACCCAGATGAGCCATTAACGGGCCCCTCCTGGGTTTGTCTGCAGGTTCCATAGTGGTCCTACCTGTGTTTGCCAGTATGGACCCTGAGTGGGGTCACCTGGATTTCAGGTGGCCCGTGCCTGTTTAGCCCACTTGTATCCCTTATGGGCCCAATTTATTTGGCTCACGTAGCCTTCCCATGATACTGAAACCATGAGGGACCCGGGGCCACTTTCCCGTTTCCAGCCCATTACCGTTAACCTTTAACCCAGATGGAGCTCAGGTGGGCGTGCTGGCTGGGTGGTACCGCCCCCATTCATGGTGTCCTGGTTGTTGGTTGGCTGCTGTGATTACAACACCTCTGACAGACAGACAGTTCAGGAACAAACACGTCTCACCCTCCCACCTTCAGCACCGGAGCACCCCAGGGTTCTGATCTCAGCCCCTGCTGTATTCTCTGAACGCCTACGATTGTGGGGCAGCTTCCAGCTCCACCACCTTCGAGTTTGAGGTGGACCTGATCTCCAGTAACGAGACAGCCTACCTCGGAGATTAGAAACCTGGAGACTTGGCGCCAGGAGAACTATCTTCTTCTGACTGTCAGCACCAGCCACTCACATTCAACAGCAGCTCAGTGGACAGAGGAGACAGTTTCTGGACCTTGGTCTTCACATCACAGGTCCAGTCACATCAACACCGTGGTGAAAAAGACCCGACAGTGTCTTCTCCATCTCAGGTGCCTAAAGACGGCCTCTCTAAGGACTTCCTCTACCTGCACTATTGACAGCATCCTGATGAGACGCTCCACAGCCTGAGTGAGGAACAGCACCAGGCAGGACAGAAGAGCTCATCAGAGGGTGGTGTGATCATCTGACCTCCCTGACCTGGAGGCGATCTACAGCCAGCGGTGCTGGACCAAGGTCAGGAAGGTAGTAGAAGACCTCAACCATCCCAACAATGGGTTTCCTGCGGTCAGGGAAGTGTCTCGAGTACAGAGAGAATGAGAAGACAGTCAGGCCCTCAGCCAGGGAACATCTACAGCCTGGACCACATCTGGACTCCAGACACAACCAGTTATTAGCTTTACCTCAGACTGACCTTCTGCACTTCTCTTCTGCATATTTCACTGCATATACACTTGAACTTTATAAGGTTTATCCATCTCCATGTGTCCATTAGTCTCCCAACACACAACTGTCTTTAGGCTATAAACGGTCCATCTTCTGATTAGTTGTGTTATTCTACCTGCTGTGATCTTCTCTGCTCATCTCCGGATGTTGAGACAAACAGCTCTTTTAAAAGCCAGCAGAATAACAAACACAGCAGAATAACATGACAGAATACCACCAACAAACGCTCCGTTTGAACCAAAGTAAACTGTTTGAGGAACCTCTGGACAGGAGAATACCACCCAAAGGTTTATAAACCACCAACCTTCAGCGTCCAGACCTGTTTATACAACAGCGGAAATATTTAGGTTTAATGAGGAACCTGAAGGAGCTAATATGATCACTGCTGAGTTCTTCACGCTTACGTGGTCCTCTCGGGTTCATGGAAACTCTGAGCTCTTACCATGGCGTCGCAGATCATGTTTCCCAGGTTACACTCCTGCGAGCGACACGCCTCGGCGCTCCCGTTCAGGAAGACCAGCGTCTTCCCCACCACCTGAGCCGAGTAGTTGGCCAGGTTCTTCTTCCATTCCTCCACATCAGCGAGAACCTCTGGATCTGTGAGAGACGGCGCTCAGAGTCAAAAGTGACAGAAAACTGACGTTTATCTAAAACTGCTCTTACGATTTCCCTTCAGTCAGGTCATACATATTTATGCAGGTTTTACACAAGAAACATTCCTGAAAAAGTTCACTATTTTCACCCTTAAATGAACATTTCAGAGTTAAATCAGGCCTAGATCTATTTAATTAGAAGATAAGGAGTGTAAATATTTATTAAAGGTTCCACATTCTGATATTTTTGTGTGTTGATGTTGATCACCTCCACAGGAGAATCTCTGTTAGATGGGTCTGTTCGTTTGTTCAGCCTCCATCATCTATTTCCTGTCTGCTTCAGTGAGCACCATGTTTTCCTCCCACTACCCCTGCTCCCCCCTCAGTCTGCTGCTATCGGTTACCTTCCTCAACCAATCAGACACCTTACTGCAAGTCAACCACCACGGCAACAGAGACATCTGGAGGATTTTTTTTCTTGAACTGAATCGTGTCTGAGGGAGGAGGGGCTTAAAATGGGGCAAACATCTGGTTTTTGAGGTCAACTTCATCATGGACGTGACCATTAGGGGTAGAGACATCTGGAGAATGTTTCTCCATTCTAGTCTAGCGCTCTGGTTCAGAGGACCAATGTGGAGGTCCAATGCTTGTTTAAGCAGAAATTTGTTTAGGAAGAGAAATCTCTTGACGGTCCTGGTATGGCTGCTCTTCCAATCATCTACCTTTTAAATGACAACCAGGTGGCCTGAAATCTGGCTGTATAAATGTTTCAGAGAGTTTTGAGCCTTTAACGTCCAGGAAAGCAGAAATGGGACCTTTAAGGACCATAAGAATTATAAATCTTAGCAGGAATCTTCATCTGGTCGGCGCCACCTGGTCCATACAAGTTGACATCTGCTGATAGAGCTCAGGACCTCTGTATCTGGTCCAGTTCTGTGGTAGCAGAGGCCTTTTGTTCGGTTGATAGATCTTTATGAGACATCGGTAGTTAACTTGTCTGAGCTGAAGATGGTGGCTGAACATCACCTGAACAACACCTAAACACCTAAACAACACCTAAAATACACCTGAAGAACACCTAAAAAACACCTGAACAACACCTAAAATACAACTAAACAACACCTAAACAACACTTAAATAACACCTGAACAACACCTAAAATACACCCAAAAAACACCCAAAATACACCTGAACAACACCTAAACAACACCTAAAATACAACTAAACAACACCTAAAATACACCTGAACAACACCTAAAATACACCTGAAGAACACCTAAAATACATCTAAACAACACCTAAAATATACCCGAACAACACCTAAAATACAACTAAACAACACCTGAACTACACCTAAAATACACCCGAACAACACCTAAACAACACCTAAAATACACCTAAACAACACGTAAAATACACCTTAATAACACCTAAAATACACCCAAACAACACCTAAAGTACACCCAAACAACACTTTAACAACACCTGAACAACACCCTAATAACCCCTAAAATACACCCGAACAACACCTGAACAACACCTAAAATACACCTAAACAACACCTAAAATACACCCGAACAACATCTGAACAACACCTAAAATACACCAGAACAACACCTGAACAACACCTAAACAGACACCTGAACAACACCTGAACACCTAAAATACGGAAAACATCTAACACCTGAACCATACCTAAAAAACAACTAAACAACACTTAAAATAAACACCCGAACAACACCTAAAATACAACTAAACAACACCTAAAATACACCTGAACACCTAAAATACATCTGAACAACACCTAAAATACACCTGAACTACAACTAAAATACACCTAAACAACACCTAAAATATAACTAAACAACACCTAAAATACACCCAAACACCTAAACAACACCTGAACACCTCAATAACACCTAAAATACACCCAAACAACACCTAAAATACACCCAAACAACACCTTAAAAACACCTAAAATACATCTAAACAACACCTAAAATATACCTGAACAACACCTAAAATACAACTAAACAACACCTAAAATACACATGAACACCTAAAATACACCCGAACAACACCTAAACAACACCTAAAATACACCTAAACAACACCTAAACAACACCCGAACAACACTTAAACAACACATGAACAACACCTAAAATACACTTGAACACCTCAACAACACCAAAACACCTTAACAATACCTAAACAACACCTGAACAACACCTAAAATACACCTAAAATACACCCGAACAACACCTAAACAACACCTAAAAACAACTAAAATACACCTGAACAACACCCAAAATACACCTGAACAACACCTAAAATATACCTGAACAACACCTGAACACCTAAAATGCACCTAAACAACACCTAAAACACACCTAAAATACACCCGAACAACACCTAAACAACACCTAAAACACACCTAAAATACTACCCGAACAACACCTAAAATGCACCTGAAGACACCTTAAAATACAACTAAACAACACCTAAAACACACCTAACCAACACTTAAAATACTCCTGAACAACACCTAAAATACACCCGAACAACAACACCTAAAACACACCTAAACAACACCTGATGTTTTGTGGTTTTTAGGTTAAATTCTAGATGCAGTAAAATTCTAAGAAAAGGTTTGAATGCAAAAGATGTTAGGAGCTCATCATTTGGAGCAGCTCAAGTTTTGGTACATTTTATAAAAGAAAAACAAGTGAACCAGCTATGAGCCCCAACATTTACAGGTGTAGTTGTCTGTAGAAATGTATAAATAGTCCAGTCATAGTATTTTGACCTTAATTCTTAGTTCCTGATGTTATTTCATCATCTGGAAGCTTTTAATGTTCAGCCCATAAATCCAGATCTGGTTGCATGTCAGAAAGGTCACTTTAGACAGAAAGTTTAACACAAAGACAGGAAGAGTAAAATAAAGAGATCTGCTCTCCAGCCAAAACAAAATTCTTCAACAGTCAACAATTCTTAAAGAGCTCTGAAACAGTGCAGAAGAGGTGAAGCAGACACAGATGTTTACCTTGCTTGATGCTGCTGTCCAGCAGGATGGGGTTTCCTGTGGACTTCATAACATTTCCCTGATCATCGAAGGTCACCTTCAGGTGACCCAGATACTTTCCAAAGGCGTAGGCCTGCACAACAGGAACCTGTCGCCCATCCTCTGATCTCACCATGAAGGGATAGGGACCTGCTGGCACCTCAGTGGAAGGAGGTGTTCCTGAAGAAGGAAAAACAAAACTACAGTTTAGAGGTCAGGTCCAGGGAGCCGAACAGAGCCCTGTAGAGAACCCTCAAGCCTGGTTTATGCTCAGAAATCAGGCCGTCTACCTGTGTGACGCAGATAACGCAGAGATGCCCCCAGGTAGTCTCAGACACCCAGACCTCATCTAGTCTCAGACACCCAGACCTCATCTAGTCTCAGACACCCAGACCTCATCTAGTCTCAGACACCCAGACCTCATCTAGTCTCAGAGATCCAGACCTTATCTAGTCTCAGACATCCAGACCTCATCTAGTCTCAGAGATCCAGACCTCATCTAGTCTCAGACATCCAGACCTCATCTAGTCTCAGAGATCCAGACCTCATCTAGTCTCAGAGATCCAGACCTCATCTAGTCTCAGACACCCAGACCTCATCTAGTCTCAGACACCCAGACCTCATCTAGTCTCAGACATCCAGACCTCATCTAGTCTCAGACATCCAGACCTCATCTAGTCTCAGACACCCAGACCTCATCTAGTTTCAGAGATCCAGACCTTATCTAGTCTCAGTCTCAGACTCCAGACCTCATCTAGTCTCAGAGATCCAGACCTCATCTAGTCTCAGACTCTCAGACCTCATCTAGTCTCAGAGATCCAGACCTCATCTAGTCTCAGAGATCCAGACCTTATCTAGTCTCAGACACCCAGACCTCATCTAGTCTCAGACACCCAGACCTCATCTAGTCTCAGACATCCAGACCTCATCTAGTCTCAGACATCCAGACCTCATCTAGTCTCAGTCATCCAGACCTCATCTAGTCTCAGACACCCAGACCTCATCTAGTTTCAGAGATCCAGACCTTATCTAGTCTCAGACATCCAGACCTCATCTAGTCTCAGAGATCCAGACCTCATCTAGTCTCAGACATCCAGACCTCATCTAGTCTCAGAGATCCAGACCTTATCTAGTCTCAGTCATCCAGACCTCATCTAGTCTCAGAGATCCAGACCTCATCTAGTCTCAGTCATCCGACCTCATCTAGTCTCAGACATCCAGACCTCATCTAGTCTCAGTCATCCAGACCTCATCTAGTCTCAGAGATCCAGACCTCATCTAGTCTCAGACACCCAGACCTCATCTAGTCTCAGTCATCCAAAACCCATCTAGTCTCAGACATCCAGACCTCATCTAGTCTCAGAGATCCAGACCTCATCTAGTCTCAGTCATCCAGACCTCATCTAGTCTCAGTCATCCAGACCTCATCTAGTCTCAGATCCAGACCTCATCAGCCTCAGAGATCCAGACCTTATCTGTCTCAGACACCCAGACCTCATCTAGTCTCAGACACCCAGACCTCATCTAGTCTCAGACACCCAGACCTCATCTAGTCTCAGTCATCCAGACCTCAGCTAGTCTCAGAGATCCAGACCTCATCTAGTCTCAGACATCCAGACCTCAGCTAGTCTCAGAGATCCAGGCCTCATCTAGTCTCAGAGTCCAAACTCATATAGTCTCGATCCAGTCCAGACATCCAGACCTCTCTAGTCTCAGACCTCATCTCAGTCCCAGACCTCATCTAGTCTCGATCCAGACCTCATCTAGTCTCAGACACCCAGACCTCATCTAGTCTCAGAGATCCAGACCTTATCTAGTCTCAGACATCCAGACCTCATCTAGTCTCAGAGATCCAGACCTCATTAGTCTCAGACATCCAGACCTCATCTAGTCTCAGAGATCCAGACCTCATCTAGTCTCAGACCATCCAGACCTCATCTAGTCTCAGAGATCCAGACCTCATCTAGTCTCAGTCATCCAGACCTCAGCTAGTCTCAGACATCCAGACCTCATCTAGTCTCAGTCATCCAGACCTAATCTAGTCTCAGACATCCAGACCTCATCTAGTCTCAGAGATCCAGACCTCATCTAGTCTCAGACACCCAGACCTCATCTAGTCTCAGTCATCCAAAACCCATCTAGTCTCAGACATCCAGACCTCATCTAGTCTCAGAGATCCAGACCCCATCTAGTCTCAGTCATCCAGACCATCTAGTCTCAGTCATCCAGACCTCATCTAGTCTCAGTCATCCAGACCTCATCTAGTCTCAGAGATCCAGACCTTATCTCAGAGATCTCAGACACCAGAGACCTCATCTAGTCTCAGACACCCAGACCTTATCTAGTCTCAGAGATCCAGACCTCATCTAGTCTCAGACACCCAGACCTTATCTAGTCTCAGACACCCAGACCTCATCTAGTCTCAGAGATCCAGACCTCATCTAGTCTCAGTCATCCAGACATTAGTCTCAGACCCAGACTCATCTAGTCTCAGAGATCCAGACCTTATCTAGTCTCAGACATCCAGACCTCATCTAGTCTCAGAGATCCAGACCTCATCTAGTCTCAGACATCCAGACCTCATCTAGTCTCAGAGATCCAGACCTCATCTAGTCTCAGAGATCCAGACCTTATCTAGTCTCAGACACCCAGACCTCATCTAGTCTCAGACACCCAGACCTCATCTAGTCTCAGACATCCAGACCTCATCTAGTCTCAGACATCCAGACCCATCTAGTCTCAGTCATCCAGACCTCAGATCAGACCTAGTCTCAGAGATCCAGACCTCATCTAGTCTCAGACACCCCAGACCTCATCAGTCTCAGACACCCAGACCTCATCTAGTCTCAGACACCAGACCTCATCTAGTCTCAGTCATCCAGACCTCATCTAGTCTCAGTCATCCAGACCTCAGCTAGTCTCAGAGATCCAGACCTCATCTAGTCTCAGACATCCAGACCTCAGCTAGTCTCAGAGATCCAGGCCTCATCTAGTCTCAGAGATCCAAACCTCATATAGTCTCAGAGATCCAGACCTCATCTAGTCTCAGACATCCAGACCTCATCTAGTCTCAGACATCCAGACCTCATCTAGTCTCAGTCATCCAGACCTCATCTAGTCTCAGTCATCCAGACCTCATCTAGTCTCAGACACCCAGACCTCATCTAGTCTCAGAGATCCAGACCTTATCTAGTCTCAGACATCCAGACCTCATCTAGTCTCAGAGATCCAGACCTCATCTAGTCTCAGACATCCAGACCTCATCTAGTCTCAGAGATCCAGACCTTATCTAGTCTCAGACATCCAGACCTCATCTAGTCTCAGAGATCCAGACCTCATCTAGTCTCAGTCATCCAGACCTCAGCTACTCTCAGACATCCAGACCTCATCTAGTCTCAGTCATCCAGACCTCATCTAGTCTCAGACATCCAGACCTCATCTAGTCTCAGAGATCCAGACCTCATCTAGTCTCAGACACCCAGACCTCATCTAGTCTCAGTCATCCAAAACCCATCTAGTCTCAGACATCCAGACCTCATCTAGTCTCAGAGATCCAGACCCCATCTAGTCTCAGTCATCCAGACCTCATCTAGTCTCAGTCATCCAGACCTCATCTAGTCTCAGAGATCCAGACCTCATCTAGTCTCAGAGATCCAGACCTTATCTAGTCTCAGACACCCAGACCTCATCTAGTCTCAGACACCCAGACCTTATCTAGTCTCAGAGATCCAGACCTCATCTAGTCTCAGACACCCAGACCTCATCTAGTCTCAGAGATCCAGACCTCATCTAGTCTCAGTCATCCAGACCTTATCTAGTCTCAGACACCCAGACCTCATCTAGTCTCAGTCATCCAGACCTTATCTAGTCTCAGTCATCCAGACCTCATCTAGTCTGTCCTCCAGACCTCAGCAGGGCCCTGGACTCTCAGGTGTCTAACATTGGGGGATCACAGAGGGGTTTGTGCAGTTCTTTTTATTTATACTATGTTTTTGTTTTGCTTGAAGGAACTGCTGTTAATCATGGTTGTGATCTTAATAACAGAGCTGAGGATGTAATTATGGTGTTTGGTGTTTCCATGATCACGTTCAGGACTGAAGCAGCTCTACTGAAGCAGATGAGTCGGTCTACAGGGGGGTTGACTGACGGATCTGTGGCAGCAACGTGGCCCATAACTCTCAAATAACCAAAGAGCTCATGAGGAGAAAACCAGTTATTCAGCGAACATAGAGAGGTGGAGGAGAGAGCCTGCAGCTTCATGTGGACAACAGACTCTTTATCATGAAAGGGTTTAGCATTTCCTGTGAGCTCTCAGGGTAATCCAGCTTCTCCCAACATGCTAATGTCCTCCTGCTCCTGAATGGCCTGAATGGAGGAGTAGAGGGAGGATTCTGGGAGCCAAGAGCTGCAGACAACAGCCCTTTTATTTCAGCTAAAAACTGCAGATTGAAGAGAGCAAGACAGGAAAGCAGGTCAGAGCAGCTCAGCTGGGTCTTCAGAGGCGTTACCATCACAGAGACCGAGATAAGAACAAAACTAACTAACGAACAAACAAACTAATTAACAAACAAAACAGGTTCTATCACACAAGTCTGTGAAAACCTTCACTCTCATTACTGCTCATACTTTTAAGATTCATTCTTCTCATCAGCGTTAATTAGTGTAATAACATCCTCTTCTGTGTCAGGTTGAGTCTGGATGAGGTCTGTTCACAACTGAGTTGTGTTTTTAGGTGGACAGTTTTTTGATGTTACCTTAAAATAATGAAACCTGTCCAAACATCCTCAATACAGCTGTTTGCTATTAAAACATCTGAGACCAGAGCTGAGATTTACTGAAAGAGATTAGATTTACTGAAAGAGCTGAGATTTACTGAAAGAGCTGAGATTTACTGAAAGAGATGAGATTTACTGAAAGAGCTGAGATTTACTGAAAGAGCTGAGATTTTATGAAAGAGCTGAGATTGATATTCATTGAAACTTGTGGTTTCAATCACTTTTTATGACAAAAGTTTAAAAAAATAGAATTTTACATGAGAAATATAGGACTTTGGGACAAAAAGTAACTATAAAATTTACGTTTTTTTTTTAAAATAATTTTTAATTTTGGAAAGTTTGTGATTTCATGACAGGAATTTGCTTCTACAACAAAAAGTTGAAAGTTGTGATTTATCAACAAAATTATTAATTACATAAAGTTTGAAAATTTTGTCAAATATCCACATTAACATTTTAAGATATTTCATATATATATATATATATATATATATATATATATATATATATATATATATATATATATATATATATATATATATATATAAAATACATATGAACCTCTGACTAAGGAAGCTTCTGTTTTCCTTCCTCTGACCGTTTAATCCTTCCAGCTGAAACGCTGCAGGACGGTCCAGGCGCATCATTGTGAGCTCTGAGGAGTCTCCAGTCCACAGATGAAGACCTGCCTTTGGCCTCACCTTCATACAAACATCTGTCTGTGGTGTGAGGTCAGGAACAGCTCCACGGTCTAAATATACCTCCATAAATATAGATGCTTGAGGAGGTCAGACTGGTGGCAGCAGCTTTCACTGCCAAATGGTGGGATCTAATTACAGCCTCAGTTTCCTCCCATCATCAAGCAGAACCACAGAGCAGCTGCAGGAGAAAAACAACTGCTGCTTCAGGAGGAATGAAGATGGTCGCTACAACAGGACTGGGAGTCTGCAGCCAGTTCTCTAGTGAAACCCCTGGTCCATCATGTGAGCTGATCCTTGAAGCCCCTAGTGGTCTGTTGAGAAGCTTCCTGGGTTGAGTCCCTTTGCTAAACTGGTAAACAGGTAAAACCTTGCAGGTGAACATCGCTGAAGCCTGAAACTGCTGAGAGCTTGAAAGCATAAAACAGTTACGAGGCGGATGGACGAGGTCCACACAGCAGCTCCAGGGAACCCCCTGGAGCTGGTAGCCAGGAACATTTGAGCCTCAAAGGTGGATCTAGATCAATCCTGGTTTTCAGGTAGATGTTACCGTCTGAAACTCTAGCCACCTCCCAGATGGTCGTTCTCTCTGGCTGGTTCTGGTTCTGGTTCTGGAGGTTTTCCGGTTGTGAACCAGGTATTTTACTCCCTCATACTCACTCAGGAGTTTGCACCAAAGTGAAGATCTGACATCATCTGATGGGATCTTCAGCCAGGCTGTTTTAATGAGCTCATGTTTCTGAACTCAGTTGGAATTGAAATTAATGTCTTAATTCATGAACTACAGTGAACTGGAATATGATTGGACTTAACTGGATCATATTTAACTTTTGTAAACTTAGAATCCTTTCTGTTTAAAGCTCCTTGAGATGACTTTGTTGTTAATGTTAAAATAAAAATGAATGGAATTAAATGTGACTGGCTTGGTCTGTCTTCAAACATGGACCAACAGAGAGCCAATCAGGTTTCACCACTAAAACAACGTCTAAGACGAGGACTGATGGATGGATTTGAACAGAGTGATTGTAAGTAGTTAGCATCCTAGGTTAGATTGAGCTGAGCTAGGCTAAAACCTAAGCTAACATGGCTAACACTTGTTCACGACACTATTTTTGCCCATTTCTCGATTACGAGATCACAAATCTTGGGTGGAGTAAGTTCCTGTCAGGATGCTGCTGACAGAAACCCCCCCAGTTGGGCCTCAAAGCCACCCTTCAGAAACCCATCGATGACATCACAGGAGGTTTGTCCGGTTCTTTCTACAGCCTGTGCTTCTTACCTGTGAACAGGAAGGTGTTGGTGTGTCCACCAATGACCACGTCGACGCCGGGGACCTTCCTCGCAATCTCCCGATCCACGGTGAAGCCTGAGTGGCCCAGAGCAATGATCTTATTGATCCCAAGAGTTTGAAGTTTTTTCACCTGCTGCTGCAGGACGGTCACCTCGTCCTCGAACTGCAGGTGTGGTCCTGTGGGAACAGATCACTGGCTGAGAGGACGTCTGCAAACAAAACCACCACAGCTACCAACATTCTGAAGAACAGGTTCAGTGCATTAGAAAATGAGAAAAAAAATTGAGGTCTGTGTTCACCAGACTGATGTACAACCAGGTTTTAGAAACGTTTGGACAGTCTGGAAAATGGAAATGATAAATCAGAGTTCTTGTTTCCACTGATGCCGCCACCACGGAGGTGGAATTGAGCTCTGCCAAAGACCACTGCTGAGTCTGGATTTGGAGTTCTTGATGAAATAATCTGGAAGCTTCTTTTCATTTTGGTCAAAACACAAAACATTTCTTCTAACGGGTCCATCTGACCACAATACGCGTTTCCATCATGTGACGGCCGATCCCCGATGCCTCAGAGCCCAGAGATGTCGACGGTAAACATTAACACGAACCTTCTTCTTTCACAGTTTTTAACATTTTATTTCCATTATACTGGGAATAAAAACTTGATTTAGTTCCAAGTGAAGCTGCATTGATGCTGCAGGAGTTACTGAATAAAAAAATGAACTACAGTGGTACTTCTACTTATGAAATTAATTGGTTCTGGAAGTAGTTTCATAACCTGAAAATTTCGTAAGTAGAGACGCGTTTTCCATGTAAATGCCCTAATCCATTCTAAGTCCCCCAGAATTCAAACATATTTTTTTATAAATTATAAATAATACATGAAATGACATAAAAACATGTAAGAAATACATGTTAGAACTAGAAAAGCACTCGGAGAGCACAGACCTCCACCAAGCGCAACAATTATCGAAAATTTGAAAGCGATCCAGAATCCAGGATTTCTTCCGGATCACACCCAAAATGAAATCAGTTCTTCCTTTTCACATTTCCGACAACTCCTGAAAATTTCATCAAAATCCATCAATAACTTTTTGAGTTATCTTGAACACAGACAGACAAACAGACAGATAAACGCTGGCAAAAACATAACCTCCTTGGCGGAGGTAAAAATTGTTTGTTTACCTTGTTTGCTGGGTTACACTCATACAGACAAGGGGCCCTCCTAGCCAATGGGATGCCAGGAAGATGCTAAGCGATAGCCAATGGCAGAGCAGCTCAGATACACCGGTTTCATACTGAGATACAGAGCTGACAAGTATGTTTACATTCGGTAAACTCTGGGAGTTGCGAGTAGCAGCGCTACTGTATTTCTGCCTTTTGTATCCTGAAATTTCTTTTGTAACTAGAGGCAATATTTTCTCGTTGATGCGTTTCGTAACCTGAATATTTTGTATGTAGAGACGTTCGTAAGTAGAGGTACCAGTGTAGTTTAAAATCAAAAGTGAGTCGACAAGCTGTTAGAAACTTGAAAGTGTAGCACAGAGGGGCGTGGCTGAAATCTCCAGAGATCACCGTGAGTATATCAGGTTGTTGTGTTTGTAGAAACATGAACTGAACCGTGTCTGAGGGCTCCTCTGAGCTGCAGGACGTCTGCAGTCGCATAAGATCAGAACATGTGACACGGTACGATCTGCGTTTGTTTCATCTTCGGTACGATGTCACGAACACCTGCGCAGACTGTACAAAGATGAGCCCCTTGAATCGTAGGCTGCAGCTGATAGATGCAACTTCTAACCAAATAAAAAACCCCAGACTGCTAGAATTCGATGCAGCTCTATGTTTAGTTTATGCGGCGGAAACTAAAGTTTCCTGAATTCACCAACAAATCAGCGAGGTTTCGTGTTCATCGTTTGTCTTGGCTTCTCCTTCAGTAATGAAGCAGCGCCACCACAGGCGAGGAGGGGAACACATTATTCAAAAGGTTTGGTTCGTTTGTCAAAGTCTGTGGAAGCAAACTGGGACCAGCTGAGTCCCTAATCGACCCGAGTCCCTAATCGACCCAAGTCCCTAATCGAACCGAGTCCCTAATCGACCCGAGTCCCTAATCGACCCGAGTCCCTAATCGAAACCCGAGTCCCTAATCGACCCGAGTCCCTAATCGACCCGAGTCCCTAATCGACCCGAGTCCCTAATCAAACTGATTCCCTAATCGACCTGAGTCCCTAATCGATCCGAGCCCCTAATTGAACCAAGTCCCTAATCGACCCGAGTCCCTAATCGAACCGAGTCCCTAATCGACCCGAGTCCCTAATCGACCCGAGTCCCTAATCAAACCGAGTCCCTAATCGACCCGAGTCCCTAATCGACCCGAGTCCCTGATTGACCCTAGTCCCTAATCGAACCGAGTCTACCGGTCTGTTAGGTGTGAATGCAGCCTAAGAGCTTTGTTGAAAAGAACCTACATATGGAGTCAGAACAGCTGGTCCCCCAACGAGGCCAAAGATCGACACAGATCCAGATCCAGCAGAGAGTTAGACACCTGGAAGACCTGCTTCCCTGCTCCACAGATTAGCTTCTTCATGCAAAAGTAAACCTTAAAAGCTAATAACTGATCCGTCTGCCTTGTCTTACCTGGTCTGGACAGAGCAGGTGTTTCCTGTGACGTGTATCCCACCACCGCCACCTGCTGGTCACCGACACTAAAGATCTTATAGGGTAAATATGTGGTGCCGAATGTGGCGGCCAGAGTTTGGTCTGTTCTGATATTAGCGCTGAGGATGGGACACTTGATCTGCTCCAGGAACGGTTTCATTAGTCCATCAACGCCGTTGTCAAACTCGTGGTTCCCAAAGACCTGAAAGACAAACGCACAAAAAGGACCAAAGATGTCAGTTCGAGGACGACCACTCAGACTGCTGAGTGTCTGACTGTTTCTGGAAGAAACTCAACATCAGTGCCAACCGAAAATTTTCTGGAGGAATCAGGATGTTCAGGTTGGACTAACCCCTAAACCCTAACCCTAACCCCTAACTCTAACCCTAACCCCTAACCCCTAACCCTTAACCCTTACTGACTGACCACCCTCACTGAATGTCTCCACAGCATCGTTATGATGCACTTTGGCGTACAATTACACATAATTATATACAATATAGTTTCACCATATTAAAGTTACAGCTTTCTACAGCTTCCCTCCATAAAATAAAACAGTTACTACATATCCCAGCTTTAATTTCTACCAGTAACTGGAAACAAACCTGCTGGTGTCATTAGAGCTCTTCACATTTCTGTTGTCAGAATAAAACACAACACAACACAATATAACAACACAACACAATATAACACAACATAACACAACAACACAACACAACACAATATAACGGCAAACAAAAGAATAGAATAGTTCATTTGTTTTATTGACACTTTATCTAACGAAGCGTCAGGAGATAAAGGAGGTGGTTTGATGGTAGTTTAGATGGGAAACAAAGACGTTGCTCTGAAACTGGACAGACCCTAACCCTCTCCATCAGGACCAGGGACTGATGAAGAGGGTTAAATGCCTGTGCAGGAAATAAAAGGTGACCTTCATGTCTACGTGTTTTTGCTTTTGCCAGGAGCTTTCTGGATCTAGAAGTCTTTATTGAAAGCAGCTGGGCAGGAAACTGGGGCAGACAGAGAAAAGAGAGTCGGCAGCAGCAAGGGCGACAAGCCCAAATGGAGTAAACACATTTTACATAAAACAACGGGTTTTTAGCTCATTAATTCCTTATTTAAAAGTTTATTGGCCCACAAACTTTAAACTCTTTTTGTCGTTCCACTCAGATCAATCAGCAGGCAAAGGAAACTCTCAAAAACTGATTTACTCACAAAACTTTCTTTTTTTTTTCTTTCCAAGAAAACATGTTTTCCCTTTTAGAAAAGACGCCCAGTGTTTCCATCGTTCCAGTGGTCAGAGCAGCCTCAGGGAGCTGTGGTCAGCTCTGATCCTGACTGGAACCGAACCCTTTCACTGAAACTCTGAAACTTACTCAGAGAGGAGAACTGGGTTTTTTTTTTTTGTTTTTTTTTAAATTTTCATGAAGATCATTAAATCAGAAATACTACTACAATTAGATTTCTTGTGGTTTTAATGAATTCCAGTCATGAAACAGTCATCTGCAGGCGACTGATGTGAAAGCAACCACATCATCTGTGTTGTTGGGTAAGGGAGTCATTTTCTTGTTTTCTTCCTTTGGTTTGGAGGTGACCAGAGGGAGTGACTAAAAAAAGAAGTCAAAACGAGGGCCAAACACTTGGCTTTGCTTTCCCTGAGCACAGATCAGCTTGATCACACATAAACTCAGACAGAAAGAGGACACAAGGTCCAATCTAGGTCCCTTTATGTGTGTTGCACCAGTCAGGGAACTGTGGAAAGGACAATGGACCACCTCCAGATGCTGAAGGTCTCTGCATATGGTGATAATAAAACTAAAGTCTGAGAATGATGAGAAATACACTGACTGGCCAAAAAACAAAGGTCTCCACCTGGATTTAACTAATAAACACGTCTGAGCCTCCTACTGGATAATTACTGCATGGACGATTATCTTTCAGCTGGAAACTAGTTATTTAACCCCAACTGGTGCAATGAGTTGCTTCTCATTTCCTAAACAACCACGTCAAAGACACATCCATGTTGTGTCAATGGCATCAAGCAGAGAAAACATCTAAGGAGATTCCAGAAACTACCAAAACTGGGTTCAGAACTGTCCAACACATTATTAAAAACTGGAAGGATAGTGGGGACCCATCGTCTTCCAGGAGGAAATGTGGCTGGAAAAAAACTCCTCAATGATTGTGATCGGTGATCACTGAAACGTTTGGAGAGATCAGATGGAAGAAAAACAATAGTAGAACTCAGGGCTGTTTAATAGTGAAAGTAAGAGCATTTCCACACCCACAATGCTAAGGGAACTCCAGGGATTGGGACTGAACAGCTGTGTAGCCTTAAGAAAACCACTAATCAGTGAGGCTAATTGGAAAAAAAAATGCTTCAATCTGCTAGGAAGCATAAAGATTGGACTGAAAGATTGAGCTCAAAGAATGAGGTCAGTTGACTACCTGAATATACTGAATGACCAGGTTATTCCATCAATGGATTTGTTCATCCCTGATGGCACGGCCATATTCCAAGATGACAATGCATCGAGCTCAAACTGTGAAAGACTGGTTCAGTATTCATATAGAGTCTATTACAACACAAATGGTCTCCAGGAGCTTTTCAGAGACCCAGAACATGCAAATATTATCAACTAAAGTAATATTATCCTAATTAAAGAAACAATGACAAGTAAAAACAAGTATAAGTTGTAAACATGTCAAAATATTAAAGTCTATAAGAAGGCTGCTCAGGTTATCTGAGCTATTATATCATGTTTCTATAACAGAACCTTCAAGTGTCAGGTTTATTTCCTTTGTTGTCATGGGGAACCTGAGTCCTGTGAATGTCGTGGCCACCGGGTGGCAGCACTGGTTGAAACCAGTTGTTAACCGCTCAATTAGTAAACTTCTGGTTTTGAAGCAGCCATGAGGAAGAGATCAGCACCGACTGAGACCAGTGGAGTAACTGGAGGGCTCCGTGGTGAAGTGATGCGTCTATGTAGGGTCCTGGATCAGCGACAGTCCCTTGGTTCTGGTGGAGCCCCAGATTTAATACCCAGATATATTTACATTGTAACTGGACTCATTCATTGACTCAAAGAATTCAACTGTTTCCATCCAGGATGAACATGATGTTACCAGCGATGGATAATGAACCTGCTGAGATCAAGGTCACTGGCCCACCTCCAGCTCCTCTGTGTGACCTGAACTCCAGCTCTGTGATCCGGTCTCAGAACCCCCCCCCCCCTCTCAGATCCTGTCAGATGCCATACACTCCCACTGGCTCACAATGATCTGAACAGAGGTCCTTTGTTCCAGGCCTGGCAGAACTACTGAGCAGCACTTGTTTGTTCCAGCCTCCCCAGATCTAACCTCGACACCGAGGAGATGACGATGACAACCAGACTGAGCTCTTCCTGGAGCATTTCTGGTGGTGTAGCTGCTGATGCCCATCCCTGCTCTTCTGCTTGCTTCTTTACATTCTCAGATGAATCTCTTCTAATATGTTTAAAACAGGAGCTGGAACAGAGCTGTTTACAGGCTCCATCCAGGATCTGGACCACTGGACCAGCTCCATACCCTCAAGGAGGCCACACAGGAGGTGGTGGAACCAGTCTACATGGACTCTGTTGAACCGTAGAAGACATCTGACCGTGTCTCCTGTGGTATTCTGTGGGGGTGTATGGGAGTATCTGATATACTGTTGTCACTTCCTGTACAAATGGAGCGTTGCCAGTAACAGGCTGGATCCATCTCAGGTGGGAGCTGGAGTCTGTTGGGGTCTGGCCCTGAGGGTCTGGTCTGGTCTGGGGACCTCAGATGATTTGGTCCTTCTGGTTCACAGCTGAGTGTGAAGAACCAGGGATGAGAATCAGCAAGTCTAAATCTGACACCGTGGTTCTCAGTCCTCTGCAGGTCCGTTTATTTCTTTTCTTTTCAAAGAACCTGAACAGCACCGTGGAGCGTCCACGTCTCCACTGATCAGCAGTCTTAGGTGGACGAACGCTGCTGAGTTCTGAACAGCTCAGGATGACTTCTGCTGGATTATTAGATGATGGGACACGTAGGAACCAACATCACCATATTCATTTATCTAAACATGTTCAATGAATGAACATTTGATTTTCATGATTTGGGCTGACTTTGAAAATAAGTCGTTTTTATGTGGTATACTGAAAAAAAAATCACTTTTTGTGTCAAAAGCAAAAACAAAAATAAGTAGTTACATTACAAACATGGATTTAAAGGGTTGAAAATATGACAATTATTGAGAATTTTGCATTTTTGTTTGTTTAAAATGTTTTGATTGTATGAAAGATTGTTTTTGTGACATCACCAGCCGTGAGCACAGATCAGTAGTGAAGAGGAGCATGTCTGGGATCATCACCCCCCTCTGCTCCCCGCTCACCCTGCTGTTACTGGATGTCTTACAGTAAGTGAACCAGTCAGACATGTTACTGCCAATCATGTTTGCCACAGCGACAGAGATGATTGGAGGATGTTTTTTTATGGACCCTCATGGGGGGGGGGGACTCTTGCTGCAGCCTCCTCACATGACTTTCAATTTATTGCTTAATTCAGGGGTCTCCAAACTCCTGGTCCTGGAGGTCCAGAGTCCTGCAGGTTTTCCATGTTTCCCTGCTTTAACACACCTGATCCTAATTAATGGCCGTCATCATCTCGTCATCAAGGTCAGCACATGTCTGTTAATGAAACAGTCACTGGTATCAGGGAGTGAAGAAGGAGGGAAACATCTAAACCTGCAGGACACCGGTCCTCCAGGACCAGGGCTCTGGTCACCCCTGGTTCAATCAGCCACATAGATTCTAAAATGACGGCAGGAAAACCAGATGGATCTCCGTCTGAGACTCTGTGAACCTTTGAGAAGTGAAGAAGATAAAAATAGTGGAGCTCACTAACATCTAAACCCTGGTTTCCACCCTGATGAATTAATTAATCAGTTCTTCACCTTTAATATTTCACCCAGTCTAGATGAAATCCAAACTCTCTTCTCAGGTTGAACTCAGACCTCCTGACCCTGACCCTAACCCTGACCTGATCCTGACCCTGACCCTGACTCTGACCTGACCTGACCTGACCCTGATCCTGATCCTGAACCTGACCCTGACCTGACCCTCACCCTGATCTTGACCCTAACCTGACCCTGACCCTCACCCTGATCCTGACCCTGACCTGACCCTGACCCTGACCCTGACTCTGACCTGACCTGACCTGACCCTGACCTGCCCCTGAACCTGACCTGACCCTGACCCTGAACCTGACCTGACCCTGACCCTGATCCTGACCCTGACCTCACCCTGATCCTGACCCTGACCCTGATCCTGAACCTGACCCTGACCGACCTGACCCTCACCCTGATCTTGACCCTAACCTGACCCTGACCCTCACCCTGATCCTGACCCTGACCTGACCCTGATCCTGATCCTGATCCTGACCCTGATTCTGATCCTGACCCTCACCCTGATCCTGACCCTGACCTGACCCTGATCCTGACCCTGATCCTGACCCTGACCCTCACCCTGATCCTGACCCTGACCCTCACCATGATCCTGACCCTGACCCTGACCCTGAACCTGACCTGACCCTCACCCTGATCTTGACCCTGACCTGACCCTGACCCTCACCCTGATCCTGACCCTGACCTGACCCAGACCCTGATCCTGACCCTGATCCTGACCCTCACCCTGATCCTGACCCTGACCTGACCCTGATCCCGACCCTGACCTGACCCTCACCCTGATCCTGACCCTGACCCTGATCCTGACCCTGATCCTGACCCTGATCCTGACCCTGACCTGACCTGACCCTGACCTGACCTGACCTGACCCGACCTGACTGACCTGACTGACCTGACCTGACCTGACCTGACCTGACCTGACCTGACCTGACCCTGACCTGACCTGACCCTGACCCTGACCCTGACCTGACCTGACCTGACCTGACCTGACCTGACCCTGACCTGACCTGACCCTGATCCTGACCTGACCCTGACCCTGACCCTGACCTGACCTGACCTGACCTGACCTGACCTGACCTGACCTGATCCTGACCCTGACCTGACCTGACCTGACCCTGACCCTGACCTGATCCTGACCTGACCTGACCCTGAACCTGACCCTGACCTGATCCTGACCCTGATCCTGACCCTGACCCTGATCCTGACCCTGACCTGACCCTGACCTGATCCTGACCCTGATCCTGACCCTGACCCTGATCCTCACCCTGACCTGACCCTGACCCTGACCTGACCCTGAACCTGACCCTGACCTGATCCTGATCCTGACCCTGACCCTGACCCTGACCCTGACCCTGACCCTGACCCTGACCCTGACCCTGATCCTGACCCTGACCTGACCCTGACCAGAAGTTCTCCTCTGGCTCAGAAGGACAGCAGCTCCTCGGTTCCCCAGCTGTGACCATCCTCAGTAAACCGGGATCATTACTTTACAACACTCCCAGCTTTAATTCTTCTTGTTCATCTTTTTAATCTCTTCGTGGTTGTGTTTTTAAATGATTCCACATGTTTTATAAAAGACAGTAAAGTTTGTCTGTGACAGCAGACTTCAGAAGGAACATTTTCTGAGATGACCTGCTGCTTCAGGGCTTCAGAGGACATGCTGGCTGTCTGAGGGGACCACCGACTCGTCCGGAGGTCTGAGTCTCACTGAGTCAGTCAGGACCACAGACCAGATCAGAGCAGAAACAGCTCCTCGTCTTTTCATCGACACGTCAAACACGACTGTTTCCTGGAAACAGGTTGACGGTGGAGTCGAGTTAAGACACGTCACACTGAGAAAGAGTCAACGTTTCAAACAGGACTGACTGTCAGAGGTTAAAGTGAGTCTGAGGTCAGTGAACCTATAAACTTACTTCAGTCTCTCATGACAGCAGCCATGAGTGTTTTCAACATTTAGAGCTGCTGACTGATGAACAACTGAAGAGTTCATTACGCTGGCTGACCCTCCAGAGACCATTTAGGACCAGGACCAGGACAAGGACCAGGACCAGGACCAGGACCAGGACCAGGAGCGTGCACAGATGTTTCTGGGGGTGGGGAAGTGGGGAGGGGTCCATTCCTGAGGGCGGGCCCTTGAGCCAAGAGATGAGGGGACACTGACATTTATTGATAAAATAAACTGATATTTTAAATTACATTTTTATATTATATTTTATAAAACAATATTTTAGAAAACTGCAAACTTAACGTAACATTGCAAATTTTTGTTGGAAAATATCAACTGTAGCAAAATCACAACTTTACATCATAAAATCTTCACTGATTTTCAGCTTTAAACTGCTCAGATGTGAAGTGAACGATAAAAAAACTGCAGTCTCTAGTTGTCGATAGAGGAACCGCAGCCTCTAGTGGTCGGTAGAGGAACCGCAGCCTCTAGTGGTCTATAGAAGAACTGCAGCCTCTAGTGGTCGGTAGAGGAACTGCAGCCTCTAGTGGTCGGTAGAGGAACCGCAGCCTCTAGTGGTCGGTAGAGGAACCGCAGCCTCTAGTGGTCGGTAGAGGAACCGCAGCCTCTAGTGGTCGGTAGAGGAACCGCAGCCTCTAGTGGTCTATAGAGGAACTCCGGCCTCTAGTGGTCAGTAGAGGAACCGCAGCCTCTAGTGGTCGGCAGAGGAACCGCAGCCTCTAGTGGTCGGTAGAGGAACCACAGCCTCTAGTGGTCAGTAGAGGAACCACAGCCTCTAGTGGTCGGTAGAGGAACTGCAGCCTCTAGTGGACGGTAGAAGAACCGCAGCCTCTAGTGGTCTATAGAAGAACTGCAGCCACTAGTGGTCAGTAGAGGAACTGCAGCCTCTAGTGGTCTATAGAAGAACTGCAGCCACTAGTGGTCAGTAGAGGAACCGCAGCCTCTAGTGGTCTATAGAGGAACCGCAGCCTCTAGTGGTCTATAGAGGAACTCCAGCCTCTAGTGGTCAGTAGAGGAACTGCAGCCTCTAGTGGTCGGTAGAGGAACCGCAGCCTCTAGTGGTCGGTAGAGGAACCGCAGCCTCTAGTGGTCTATAGAAGAACTGCAGCCTCTAGTGGTCGGTAGAGGAACTGCAGCCTCTAGTGGTCGGTAAAGGAACCGCAGCCTCTAGTGGTCAGTAGAGGAACTGCAGTCTCTAGTGGTCGGTAAAGGAACCGCAGCCTCTAGTGGTCGGTACAGGAACTGCAGCCTCTAGTGGTCGGTAAAGGAACCGCAGCCTCTAGTGGTCAGTAGAGGAACTGCATCCTCTAGTGGTCAGTAGAGGAACTGCAGCCTCTAGTGGTCGGTAGAGGAACTGCAGTCTCTAGTGGTCGGTAGAGGAACTGCAGCCTCTAGTGGTCAATAGAGGAACTGCAGTTAAGATAAAGGGGGAGGAGCTTGAGCAACACCTGGAGTCCACCTGTGCACTGTCTGATTCTGGTCGTTAGTTTATGAATGAGCAGCAATAATAAAGAAGCAGAAATAATTGTAACCAGTTCTGACTTCAGCACATAAACCTTCCTGATAAAACTGTATCTTTTAAATGATCCAAACTGATTTTTCTTGTGGTTGAGTAGCTACAGGACAGAAATGAAGAAAATACTGAAAGGAACAAAACATCTCTGATCACTAAGAGGATCTGCGTGGACCCAAACAGAGCTCTGCTGGTTTTAAACTAAATAACAAACACAGCTGCCAAAGTCATTAGAACCGTTTCGTGATCTAGACCAGGGGTGTCCAGATCCAGTTCTGGAGGGCTGCTGTCCTGAAGGTCTTAGATGTTTCTCTGCCACAACACACCTGGTTCAGATGGATGGATCCCCATCAGCTGGTCATCCAGGTCTGCAGCGGTCTGTTAACGACCCATTCATCTCATCTACCTCCAAGACCTGCAGGACAGCGGGCCTCCAGGACTGGATCAGATACAGAACTGGATCCAGGACTGGACCAGTTCCAGGACTGGATCCAGGACTGGATCTCGTCTCGACAGACTGCAGAGGCCCCTGCAGCCAGTAGGGGGCTCCAATGTTTAGCCTGCAGACCCTAAATGAGAACATTTGAGTAAGTTCTCTGAAGTCCTCAGACCTGCAGGTCTTTGAGGGATTTAAAAGGTTTCTCTGAAGGTTTCTGCACCCTTTACTCCCTCACGTTCACCGAACCTCCTTCAGGCTCTTTTTGTTTCTTAGCCCGACCTGAATCTGAACCTTAGATCCATAAATCTATCCAGAATGTTCCTGGACCTCCTGCTACTCATCACATGGTTGTGATGGATGGTAGATGGTCAGAGCTGCACCTGCTGGTCCAGGTGACCCTGGCTCCAGGTGACCCTGTCTCCAGGTGACCCTGTCTCCAGGTGTCTGGGGGTCCGGGTGACCCTGCCTCCAGGTGACCCTGTCTCCAGGTGTCTGGGGGTCCAGGTGACCCTGGCTCCAGGTGTGTGGGGCTCCAGGTGTGTGGGGGTCCTACCATGGCATCGTACCGCAGCAGCTCCATGAAGTGCGCCGCCTCGGCGCCCCGGTAGAAGTTGAACCACACGGTCCCCTGGAACTGGTCTCCGGCGTCCAGCAGCAGCACGTTGCTCTCGGCGCCGCGGATCTCTTTGACCATCGTGGCTCTCCGGGCGACGCCGCCGAAACACCCGCCGCTGCCACCGCACTTCCCGGAGTGCACGCTGGTCTCCTCCACGCGGGCGTGAACGTCGTTGGTGTGCAGCAGGACCAGGTCCCAGGCCTCCGCGGGCGTCGGCACCGACAGTCCCAGAAGGAGCAGGAGGGTGAGGAGGAGGGGGGACCGGAGGAGGGGGGACCGGAGTCGGAGGCGCGGCGCGTGTGACTCCATGTGTCCGCTGCGCGTAAACGCGCCGGAGCGGCAGACCGGAAACCGAAGGTGATCCATGACCTGGACAGTCCGCGTCCTCCGTCTCTTCTCAGCTCCAGAAAACCTGATATGGGTCCCCGGTCTCCTTTTAAACCCAGCGACACCCCACAGGTCACGTGCGCAGAGACCCCTCCCTACCGACTCATCAGCTGCGCGTGAAAACGATCTTTGACGTCCAGCTGCGGTGGCGGTTTTGCTTAAAGTGACACCTCGAGCATAAACACACCTCTGACGTCAGCCAACAGCTGCACGTCCTGGTTTTATTCGCGGTCTGGACGGAGCGGGCGCACGTCGGCACGGACTCGTGCCATGCGCGCTCCCCGCGTGCGCTGAACTTAAAAATAGTTGAACTTTGGCGCAGCAGATCAATAATCAGACAGCAGGTCAATAACCAGACAGACGTCAGTGACAGCTGTTTATCTGATTTATTTCTTCTCTGATCGGTTTAAATAAAGTTTTGCGCTGAAGGAGTCTGCAGAGACTGGAGGATGAGTTTCAACTCGCTGTCATAACTGGGACAAACTTTCTGGGACAACAAGGAACTAAATCCACATACTGGTAACGTGACTGCTTTAGGTGACAGCCCACGTGCCTGGACAGGTTCAGGTAGAGATACAAACTGAGGTCAAACCCGAACCAGCTGAGAACTTTTTACAGTTTCACAGCTGCAGATTCTCTTTGTGACTCCAACATGAAGCTTTTTTCACTGGTTAGTAACAACTGTTAAAGAGATGGATGTCTGCAGACACACTTCAGTTTCTCTAAACCGATAAAACCAGCAGACTTTAACACTGACGGTTATTCAATTCAATTCAATTCAGTTTTATTTGTATAGCGTCTGTTACAATGTCAGTTGTCTCCAGGTCTTTACAGAGACCCAGATCATGACCCCCGAGCAAATATCATTAACTAAAATTATAATATTAAATCCTAATCAAGGATAATGGCAGGTAAAAAAAGCTCCCACAGTGGGAGAAAAAAACCTTTAAGTCAAACAGCGGCAAGAAAAAACTCCACTTTAAGAGGAAGAAACCTGGACCAGGACCTGGATCATATGGAGGGACCTTCCTGATGAAGACCAGCTGGATAAAGAAAGAAAAAGAGAGGAGAGACAGGACAGAGAGAGGATGGAGGACAGAGAGAGGTGTTGGATTAATTATACATAGTTATCACACATTTGCTATTAAACTGTTCACTGCCTAGTGAAGAACTACTGAAATAAGTTAAATATGTACCGTACCGTACCGTCTTTTTCCGCTTATCCGAGGTCGGGTCGCGGGGGCATCAGCCGGAGTAAGGAAGCCCAGACCCCCCTCTCCCCGGCCACTTCTTCCAGCTCCTCTGGGGGGATCCCGGGGCGTTCCCAGGCCAGCCGAGAGACATAGTCCCTCCAGCGTGTCCTGGGTCTTCCCCGGGGTCTCCTCCCAGTGGGCCGTGCCCGGAACACCTCACCAGGGAGGCGTCCAGGAGGCATCCTAACCAGATGCCCGAGCCACCTCATCTGGCTCCTCTCGATGCGGAGGAGCAGCGGTTCTACTCTGAGCCCCTCCCGGATGACCGAGCTTCTCACCCTATCTCTAAGGGAGAGCCCGGCCACCCTGCGAAGGAAGCTCATTTCAGCCGCTTGTATCCGCGATCTTGTTCTTTCGGTCACTACCCAAAGCTCATGACCATAGGTGAGGGTAGGAACGTAGATCGACCAGTAAATCGAGAGCTTCGCCTTCCGACTCAGCTCCTTCTTTACCACAACAGAACGGCGCAGCACCCGCATCGCTGCAGATGCCGCACCGATCCGTCTGTCAATCTCCCGCTCCATCCTTCCCTCACTCGTGAACAAGATCCCGAGATACTTAAACTCCTCCACTTGGGGAAGGACCTCATACCCAACCCGGAGAGGGCACTCCACCCTTTTCCGGCTGAGGACCATGATCTCGGATTTGGAGGTGCTGATTCTCATCCCAGCCGCTTCACAACCGGCTGCGAATCGCTCCAGCGAGAGTTGTAGATCACGGCTCGATGAAGCCAACAGAACCACATCATCTGCAAATAGCAGAGACCCAATCCTGAGGCCACCAAACCGGATCCTCTCAACACCTCGACTGCGCCTAGAAATTCTGTCCATAAAAGTAATGAACAGAATCGGTGACAAAGGGCAGCCTTGGCGGAGTCCAACCCTCACTGGAAACGAATCCGACTTACTGCCGGCAATGCAGACCAAACTCTGGCACCGGTCGTACAGGGACCGGACAGCCCGTACAAGGGAGTCCGGCACCCCATACTCCCAAAGCACCCCCCACAGGAATCCCCGGGGAACACGGTCGAACGCCTTCTCAAAACACATGACACACAAAACACATGTAGACTGGTTGGGCGAACTCCCATGCCCCCTCCAAGACCCTGAAGAGGGTGAAGAGCTGGTCCACCATTCCACGGCCGGGACGAAAACCACACTGCTCCTTCTCAATCCGAGATTCGACTATCCGACGGACCCTCCTCTCCAGGACCCCTGAATAGACCTTCCCAGGGAGGCTGAGGAGTGTGATCCCCCTGTAGTTGGAACACACCCTCCAGTCCCCCTTTTTAAAGAGGGGGACCACCACCCCAGTCTGCCAATCCAGCGGTACTGTCCCCGACGTCCACGCGATGCTGCAGAGGCGTGTCAGCCAAGACAGCCCCTCAGCATCCAGAGTTCCTCAAGTTAAATATGTGTCACCCTTAAAATGGCTTGTGTGGTTGCTGGATAACATGCTGTATAAGAGTGTGAGAGTTATCATACGAACAGAAGGAGAAGAACCGGGAACTGGAATGGCACGAAAGAACACTGGGTACTGTACAGTCATGTACTGTGTGTTCTTAGAGTGTTCTTAGATTAAGATATGCAGTTAGTCACTCCCCAAACCCCTTAGAGCTGCATATCCAAAGTAACCAGGGACCCCTAAGAGAATAAAAGAAGGAGTTCGGCAGGAGTCAACTCAGAGCGGGTTGGAGACTGTAACTGAGCACTCTCTGTCCATTCTTCTTGCAAGTAAATATAACAACTGTCTCTTGTCTTCCTTCCTAAAAGTGTTTTAGGTTGTCTGAACCTGACAAGAGGATGGAGGACAGAGAGAGGATGAAGGACAGAGAGATGATGGAGGACAGAGAGAGGATGGAGGACAGAGAGGATGAAGGAGAGAGAGAGGATGGAGGACAGAGAGGATGAAGGACAGAGAGAGGATGGAGGACAGAGAGGATGAAGGACAGAGAGAGGATGGAAGACAGAGAGGATGAAGGAGAGAGAGAAGATGGAGGACAGAGAGAGGATGGAGGACAGAGAGGATGAAGGAGAGAGAGAAGATGGAGGACAGAGAGAGGATGGAGGACAGAGCGGATGAAGGACAGAGAGAGGATGGAGGACAGAGAGAGGATGAAGGACAGAGAGAGGATGAAGGACAGAGAGAGGATGGAGGACGAAGGAGATGAAGGACAGAGAGAGGATGGAGGACAGAGAGAGGATGGAGGACAGAGAGGATGAAGGACAGAGAGAGGATGGAGGACAGAGAGAGATGAGAAAGGAGGATGAAGGACAGAGAGAGGACGGAGGACAGAGAGGGGAGAGACACAAATGACTAAATATAATGACCATATAAACATAAACATAAACAGATGGAGGTAGCAGCACTGGGATGAGATGGCCAGAGGACCAGGTCGCCGATCACCACGCCAGTCGGCACCCAAACACAAGTGGAGGAGAACCCCGGGATGGACAGAGGATGGAACTGCAAGTCAGCATGAAACCCAGGAAACTCTGGCCTGCAAATACACAAAAAAAGGGGGCAAAACAGCACAACAAACCACAGGAAAGAAAAGAATATGGAGCACAGTTTCAGTAACAAGGTGCTCCCAAGTAATTATGAATGAGCTGGAGGAGGAAGAAGGGAGGAGGAAAGGTAAGGAAAGGGAGAAGAGCAGTGGAGACACCACTCAGCAGATCATGTTGGCGTCCCCCTGCAGCGTAGGCCTATAGCAGCATAGCTATGACGAAGCTGTAATTAAGACGAGCTACTCTAGTCTGAGCTCCTACAACTATGTCTATAACTATTAGCCCCTACACACTATAGTTTAGACTAACTGTAGGCTTTACTAAACAGAAATATTTTCAGTTTAGTTTTAAAGATGGAGGTGGTGTCAGCCTCCTGAACCCAAACTGGTAGCTGGTTCCATAATAAAGGTGCCTGGTAGCAGAAGGCCCTTCCTCCAAACCTACTTTTAGATATTGACTAGTAATCCTGCACTCTGAGAGCGGAGAGCTCTATTAGGAGCATAACGAGCTATCAGGTCTGGTAGATAACGAGAAGCTAGGCCATTAAGGGCCTTATATGTGAGAAGCAGAATTTTAAACTCAATTCTAAATTTCAAGAGGAGCCAATGGAGGGAGGCTAACACGGGAGAGATGTGATCTCGCTTGCGGATTCCTGTCAGCACCCTCGCTGCTGCGTTCTGGATCAATTGGAGGCTATTCAGCGAGCTTTTCAGACGTCCTGCTAACAACGCATTATAATAATCCAGTCTAGAACTGACAAACGCGTGGATTAATTTTTCAGCATCACCCTGGGAGAGGATGCTCCTAATCTTGGCAATATTTCAGAGATGAAAAAAGGCAGTCTGACAAACCTGATTAATATGCTGCTTAAATGACATATCCTGATCAAAAATGACTCCAAGGTTTTTCACAGCTGTGCTGGAAGCCAGCGTAATTGATGGTTCAAACACTTCTGTTGTTTATTTGTTGTTTATTCCACCAGAGAACCAACCAGAAGAAGACCTCCTCCACGGCTCAGAGCCTCGTGGACCAACTGATGATCTGATGACCTTCATCCAGTCGGAGGGAGCAGCTGCAGGACCGAGGCTCAGGATGATTAAGGGCATGCTTCTTAAAGTAAACTTACTTTTTTATTTACAAGTAATTAACAGTAATCTCTCCAGATAAACTGCCATCATTCAGGTATTTGTGGATCTCAGTGAAGCCCTGGTTCAATGTTGTCATTAATCTGACCAACACAGCTGAGCGGAGGCGTGTCTTGGTCAGAAGGAGGAGGAGCTTAAATCATTCAGTATCTGTTAATTTCAACCCTCAATCTGTGTTTGTTTATCCAAGTCACACCAACGTTTGAATGTTAGTTTGGGTCGTTCCCCATCAAATCAACCGGTTCAGAGAGAAACTTCCCCCTGAGCTCCTCAGAACCAGCTGAGCTTTCTTCTCCAGTATCTGCTGCATGTTCAGTGAAGTCATCGATGCACAAAAGAAAGTAAAAGGACACAAAACAGCTGACGACAACTGTCAAGAAACACAAACGCTCTTCAAGGACGGGGTCAGATTGTAGCTCAGCTTCCCAGAAGATTCAGGTCCAGTTCAGTCCAAGACAGACTACAGAGGCTCCACTGGCAGAACCAAGACCAACTGGTGAGAAGACAGCCAGCAGAGCCTCTGGTGGACGTCCACCTCCAGGGACGTCAACCTCCAGGGACGTCAACCCCCAGGAACGTCCACCTCCAGGGACGTCCACCTCCAGGGACGTCAACCCCCAGGGACGTCAACCTCCAGGGACGTCAACCTCCAGGGACGTCAACCTCCAGGGACGTCCACCTCCAGGGACGTCCACCTCCAGGGACGTCAACCCCCAGGGACGTCAACCCCCAGGAACGTCCACCTCCAGGGATGTCCACCTCCAGGGACGTCAACCCCCAGGGACGTCAACCTCCAGGGATGTCCACCTCCAGGGACGTCCACCTCCAGGGACGTCAACCCCCAGGGACGTCAACCTCCAGGGACGTCAACCTCCAGGGACGTCCACCTCCAGGGACGTCAACCTCCAGGGACGTCCACCTCCAGGGACGTCCACCTCCAGGGATGTCCACCTCCAGGGACGTCAACCCCCAGGGACGTCAACCTCCAGGGAGGTCAACCTCCAGGGACGTCAACCTCCAGGGACGTTACCCTCCAGGGACGTCAACCTCCAGGGACGTCAACCTCCAGGGACGTTACCCTCCAGGGACGTCACCCTCCAGGGACGTCAACCTCCAGGGACGTCAACCTCCAGAGATGTCAACCTTCAGAGACGTCAACCTCCAGGGACGTTACCCTCCAGGGACGTCACCCTCCAGGGACGTTACCCTCCAGGGACGTTACTCTCCAGGGACGTCAACCCCCAGGGACGTCAACCTTCAGGGACGTCAACCCCCAGGGACGTCAACCTTCAGGGACGTCAACCATATGTCCATATGAAGCCTCTCATGGAGAAAATAGATTCTGGTCATCTGGTCAAAACAACAACGAGGCCTAACCAACCAAAGACCACCAGATCTGCCATGAAGCAGGGCTGGTGGTCTACTGGAAGGTCTCATGAAGAGAAAGCAGTTTCTCTAGATTCTCCTAGAAAACATCACACAGCAGCTGAAGATCTGGACCTGGAGAAGTGCTGGACTCATCAGCAGGAACGGACCAGAACAGAAATGGTTCAGAGTCCTGATCTCAGGGTCAGCAAGGAGACCTTCACCACCAGGAAAGGGATCGAGGTCCAGACCTCCTCAGGACGTCTGTGATTGGACTGGTGAGCAGTGGCAGGAATCATTTGGATTTTTTTAAAATGTTGTTAAACGTGTTTGTTGAAGCCGTGATTCCAAAATAACTTCATCATGACGTCTTCTGTCCGTGATGTTGTGAAGAAACTCTGGATGAGTCAGAAAACTCCTCAAAGCCTCCGGGGGATGACTCATTTACTGGACTGCAGCAGCAGTGGTTTGTCTGCAGACCTGAATGTTTCCAGGTTCCTGGAGCAGACGTGTAGACCTCCGTCTGGGTCTCCTGGTTGGAGGACTCTGCTGATCCCAACATCCACCCTCCCGTCCCTGCGATCATCACGCACAAATATGGTTCAAATATAAATATGGTTCTTTATTTACCGTCGGCTCCTTCTCTACTTCTGCCTCAGAAATAAGAAGTGGACAGATGAGTCCCTCCATGTCTCATCAGTCCTGTGCTCTGTGACTGTCCATAGAGGCGGAACGTTCTAGATGAGCTCACGGAAAATAAATCAGCTGATGGAAAAAATTCAGACCTTCATGAAAACAAAACAAATATAAAGGTTTTCAGTCTTCAAAACAGTAGAAAAATGAACCAAAGCCAACATGTTTAGATGGGAGAAGTTTCCATCCGTTGATCTAGAGAAGGTCAGGAGGAGCTGGGTGGGCCGGTCCTGGAAAAGCCCCGATAAAAAAATAAAAACACGAAGAAGTCAACGACTGGAAAAGAAAAAAAAAACTGTCTGAAATGTTTTATTGTTGTTTTTATGGGTGAACATGTTTTCTATTTTTAAAACACCGTCAGAGGAACCGATCAGAGGAGTTCAGGAGCAGAAGAAGAAAGTCAAGAATCATGTAAACTGGTATCTATTTTAATGTAGTTTGATTTTGTTAATTAGCTGTTAATTAGACAGCTGTTGACTGGACTGTTTCTCTGAACGTTGAAAAGCATTTTAACAGAACTTAATTACAGACCAGGAACTAAAATAATGTTTCATTCAGGTAAAGATCCCAGACATCACTGACGTTAACGTCAAAGTAGAATGCTACAGGTCCAGGAAGTTCTGAATGAGGATGATTGATCCTCATTTACTTCCTCATCTTCCTCCTTTAAAACCACAGATGTTTGTTTGTTTATTCTGTTTATAAACACAGACAGGTTGATGAATTATTCCTGATGACCAGCTGGTGAGCAGACCTCTGGAGAAGCAGATGTTTTGACACCTAACTGGTCTGGAACATTCAGGTGTGTGAACAAAACAGAGGTCAAGACATCAGCTTTGGTCTTAGAGAAACAACTGTTGCTGAACATCAGTCTGGAAACTATTTAGACTTGTCACAAACATTCACGAGTCAAGAACATTCAACACAGTTTTCCCCGGAGAAGACGTCCCGACAGATTTACTCCCAAATCAGACGCAGGACTGTTGAGAAAACCACCTGAGGAGCTCGGTCTGAGAGCCTGCAGGTCTGACTGAGCACCTTAAACCTCTCTTCTGTCTAAAAGAAGAAGATCAGAGCCCGACTGAGCGTTACAGAACCACAGCAAACCAACAACAGGTCAAACAGCCTCGTGTTGTAGAAAATAAACCAGCAGACTGTAATTTTCCATGATGGTTTACTGGTTTATCTGGAGGAGTTCATCCTGGAAACGTTTGTTATGGTGAGTCTCCATGACAACAGACAGCTGTTTACATGTGGATGCAGCTGATTGAGATTTTGAAAGGCCAGCTCATGACCAGAACCAGAGCTCAGATGAAGATGAGTTGAAGAGGAGAGGTCAAGGATGCACTCTCATGTTTTATTTAGTTTTTGTTTTAGTAGCTTATTTTATAACAGTCGTCATGCTGAAGGTCATGACTAATGTGGAGCCAACTTCCTGTTTGTTACGTCACTTCCTGAACATGTCGGGATGTTGCTAACTGGTTGCACAAAGTTAAATCTTCACATCACGTCAGACGGAGGAGAGAACCAGTCCAACAGGTTTTGGGTCCAGATGTGATTCTGCTGGAAGATAGCAAAGCTTGATGTTTAGTGGAGATGAGAATGACCATGAACTTTGGGATGTAAAATTCCTCGTCCATCTATGAGTCATTGACCTCGATGCAGATAAAAACACTGAATGCTCAGCAGAACTCATCCAGTTCCTTGACAACAAAGCTCATCCCTGGTCATGCTGATGACGTTGGTAGAAAAGCGCTGCAGATTCAATGGGGCCACTACGGCAGTCTGGAAAACCCAGAACCACCGCATACCGAACTCACGTCGCTACAAAAGAGACCAGAAGAACTGGTAACTGACTGCATTTCATGAGCTGAGAAAGCCGTAACTGCCCTGAGAAATGCAGAAGAGGTTATTAGCGATGGCCTCATTGGTTTTAAAGGCGCTCCCAGAAACGTACAGGTTCATTCATACAGCTCAAAGCAAAGACGACGTGGCGTTCACGCCGTTTAAGAAGCTATGAAGAGAAATAAACCACTGTGGTGAAACGTTGGTCACATGTTATGATGTCGTAACCGCGGACACGTCGCCAAAGACCGTCGACACACAGCTGGTCCAAAGTGGTCCACCGATCACAGAAGTTCAACCCAGAGAGACGAGACATGCAGGACGAAAGATGACAGATGGACAGATGAAAGATGAGAAGACCAGGAAGAAGAACAAACCTTTGTTTTCAAAGTCAGCTACAGACCTTTTCCAGCAGATATGATGAATGAAAGATTAATGGTAGATTGAGGAGCTGCCTCACATGTTATCACTGAGGAGAACAAGTTCACACATTAAGACAGGACATTTGAGCCAAATAAGCACTTCATGGAGCTCACCGACGGATCCAGGACCAACAACGTGGCGTTAAAGAGAGGAGATGCAAACGTCGCCCTACAGGACACACAAGGAAGTTGGACCACCGTCACTCTGAAGGATGCTCTCTCCATCTCATCATACCCTGAGCATATTTTCAGTGAGGCAGCTACAGCTCATGGAGCTCAGGTGGTCTTCAAGAAAGGACACAACAAACTCATCCATACAGATGGAACTGTCTTCGCCATCAAAGAATACGACAGACTCGGTAAACATTGATGATTCATTCAATGATAAATGTACAATGTAAACCTGACATGTGATGGAAAGACATGAAAGAGGACATTGTAATGTCAATGATGTGTTAAAGTTACCAGAAGTAGTGGAGGGAATGATAATCCTAGTGTTTAATGTGTGGACTGAAGGAAAATTCACCCACAGCACAAACAGAAAATATCCTATTTTTTCTGGATACAGTTTGAAAAGAGAAAGAATGAAATCAGAATTAACCAAGTAGAGTATCTAGAGTATTAGAGCGTTTTGGCATGTCTGAGTGTAGACCCAGAGCTAGCACCACCAGTAGTAGACAAACATGAGACTGTTAATCCCAGAGAGCACTGGGAGATTGTGGGCAGTCTCATTTATGATCTGATGCACCAGACCACACATAAACTGGGTTGGTTGTAAACTTTCACGGAGTTTGTCACAGACAAAAAGGGAAGACTTGGTGACCACAATGTCCTCAGATACCTAAAGAGGACGAATGACTATGAGTTAGCCTTTAAGAAAAATGAAGAACTAAACCTCGTGGCGTTCAGCTACTCAGACTGGACATCATCGGTGGCAGACAGACGCAGTACTACAGGAACTGTTTAGTCCTACTAAACAAGGTCCAGCAGTATCTGGGAAAACAAGGAAACGAGCTGCTGGGATTGTCAACCTGTGAATCTGAATACATGAGACTCACCGCTGCCACACTGGAAATCATGTACTGAACACACCTGTTCAGAGGGAGGGACAATAAAACATATCAGTTTAGCACCATATTTGGAGATAAGGAGGCATATCTCTGACCAAAAATACAGTCAACAGACAAAGGTCAAAGCAGATGTATAATATCACTTTATTGAAGAAGCTGTAAATGAAGAAAAGACGAACTTGTGTTCTGCCCATCAGGTGACGTGGCTGCAGACATAATAGCAAAGTATCAAGAGTAAAGGTTGGTAAGTAGAAAAACTGGTTCTTCTGAATTCTGTGAAGTTGTGTCAACAGCATGAGATCAAGGAGGGTTGGATTTGTGTCCTCATGTTTTATTTAGTTTTTGTTTTAGCAGTTTCCAGATACTTTTATTTTCTGCTGTGTAAAACAGTCGTCATGCTGAAGGTCATGACTAAGGTGGGGCCTACTTCCTTTTTGTTACGTCACTTCCTGAACATGTCGGGATGTTGGTGATGTTGTTAACTGGTTGTACAAAATTAAAGTGAAGCAAAGAGAAAGGAGATGGTCTTGTCCTGTCGTCTTCACATCATATCAGATGGCGCAGAGAACGCTACGAGTCCAAAAGAGAATGTGGAGACAAAAAGGAGGAGGTTTGACCTTTCACCCCCCTTGATCATCATCAAGATCCCTGGGAGGTGGATGGATGAGCCTGAAGCGCCGACAGGAGACAACAGGAGAAGAGTTAGGGTCAGGTCAGGGTCAGGGTCAGGGTCAGGGTCAGGGTCAGGGTCAGGGTCAGGGTCAGGGTCAGGGTCAGGTCAGGTCAGGTCAGGGTCAGGGTCAGGGTCAGGGTCAGGGTCAGGGTCAGGGTAGGGTCAGGGTCAGGGTCAGGGTCAGGGTCAGGGTCAGGTCAGGGTTAGGGTCAGGGTCAGGTCAGGGTCAGGGTCAGGGTCAGGTCAGGTCAGGGTCAGGGTCAGGTCAGGGTTAGGGTCAGGGTCAGGGTCAGGGTCAGGGTCAGGGTCAGGGTCAGGGTCAGGGTCAGGGTCAGGGTCAGGGTCAGGGTCAGGGTCAGGGTCAGGGTCAGGGTCAGGGTCAGGTCAGGGTTAGGGTCAGGGTCAGGTCAGGGTCAGGGTCAGGGTAGGGTCAGGGTCAGGGTCAGGGTCAGGGTCAGGTCAGGGTTAGGGTCAGGGTCAGGGTCAAGGTCAGGTCAGGGTCAGGGTCAGGTCAGGTCAGGTCAGGGTCAGGGTCAGGGTTAGGGTCAGGGTCAGGTCAGGGTTAGGGTCAGGGTCAGGTCAGGGTCAGGTCAGGGTCAGGGTTAGGGTCAGGGTCAGGGTCAGGGTTAGGGTCAGGGTTAGGGTCAGGGTTAGGGTGATAAAGGTGGACAAAAGACTTCAGTCAGACAGGTAGACCAAGCTCAGGAGCTCGTTAACCAGAGCTGGTTAACGACAGAGCTGTCATCCTGGACATGTGACTGAGAAGCAGCACCTCTGCACCCCAGATGTTCGGCTGATGTCCCAGATGTTCGGCTGCTGGTCCAGATGTTTAGCTGCTGCCCCAGATGTTCTGCTGCTGCCCCAGATGTCCAGCTGCTGCCCCAGATGTTCAGCTGCTGGTCCAGATGTTCAGCTGCTGCCCCAGATGTCCAGCTGCTGCTCCAGATCTCCAGCTGTTGCCCCAGATGTTCTGCTGCTGCTCTAGATCTCCAGCTGCTGCCCCAGATGTCCAGCTGCTGCCCCAAATGTTCAGCTGCTGCCCCAGATGTCCAGCTGCTGCTCCAGATCTCCAGCTGTTGCCCCAGATGTTCTGCTGCTGCTCTAGATCTCCAGCTGCTGCCCCAGATGTCCAGCTGCTGCCCCAGATGTTCAGCTGCTGCCCCAGGTGTTCAGCTGCTGCCCCAGGTGTTCAGCTGCTGCCCCAGGTGTTCAGCTGCTGCCCCAGATGTTCAGCTGCTGCCCCAGGTGTGCTGCCCCAGGTCTGCTGCAGCTGCTGCCCCAGATGTTCAGCTGCTGCCCCAGGTGTTCAGCTGCTGCCCCAGATGTTCATCTGCTGACCCAGGTGTTCAGCTGCTGCCCCAGATGTTCAGCTGCTGCCCCAGGTGTTCAGCTGCTGCCCCAGGTCTTCAGCTGCTGCCCCAGGTCTTCAGCTGCTGCCCCAGATGTTCAGCTGCTGCCCCAGGTGTTCAGCTGCTGCCCCAGATGTTCATCTGCTGACCCAGGTGTTCAGCTGCTGCCCCAGGTGTTCATCTGCTGCCCCAGATGTTCATCTGCTGACCCAGATGTTCAGCTGCTGCCCCAGGTGTTCAGCTGCTGCCCCAGGTGTTCAGCTGCTGGTCCATTCATGCCGTCTGCTGACAGTTCACCTGTTACCTGATAACAGTGCCTGTGATGTCATCACCACAGACACTACACCTCATGTTTACTTTGATTCAGGTATATAATTCAACTTTTTCATAAATTATTTTCAGTTCAGATTCAACATGTCCTTGTTCCTGTGAGTTTTATTGATTGAATACTAAGATGCACTTTGATCAGATGATTTTTTTTTTATCACAAAAGGAAACAAAAGATTAAAGAGGGTGTACTAACTTTTTCACCTGGCTGTAAACACTCAGAGCCAGACACCTGCACGGGTCGACTCCAGGTGGCGCTCAAGCTCCTCCCCCTTTACCCTCCGACTGGACGTGACTTTTTTTGCAGGAGGACCATTGAGCAGCTGTTGCACCATCAGAAGTAGAAGATTGATGGTTGTAGTCAGACTGGTTTCCAGTGAGTGCTGGACTGGTTTCCAGTGAAAGTTGGACTGGTTTCCAGTGAGAGCTGGATTGGTTTCCAGTAAGACCTGGACTGGTTTCCAGTGAGAACTGGATTGGTTTCCAGTAAGAGTTGGACTGGTTTCCAGTGAGAATTGGATTGGTTTCCAGTGAGAACTGGATTGGTTTCCAGTGAGAGCTGGATTGGTTTCCAGTGAGACCTGGACTGGTTTCCAGTGAGAGCTGGATTGGTTTCCAGTGAGAGTTGGACTGGTTTCCAGTGAGAATTGGACTGGTTTCTAGTGAGAGCTGGATTGGTTTCCAGTTAGAGCTGGACTGGTTTCCAGTGAGAATTGGATTGGTTTCCAGTGAGAACTGGATTGGTTTCCAGTGAGAGCTGGATTGGTTTCCAGTTAGAGCTGGACTGGTTTCCAGTGAGAGCTGGACTGGTTTCTAGTGAGAGCTGGACTCCATCAGGGCTGATCTTTGTCTCTGGTTCTGTTCATCATGTTCATGGACAGAATTTCTAGGAGCAGCCAAGGAGCAGAGGGGTTCCAGTTCAGTGGTGTCAGGATTTCATCTCTGCTGTTGGAGGACCTGGTCCTGTTGGGACCATCAGGTGGAGATCTTCAGCTCCTACTGGAGTGGTTCACAGCAGGGATGAGAACCAGCACCTCCAGATCTGAGACAATGGTCCTCAGTCTGAAAAGGGTAGAAGGTCTTCTCCAGGTTGGGAGTGAGGTTCTGCCTCCAGTGGAGGAGTTTCAGTATCTCTGGGTCTGGTTCTCCAGTGATGGAGAAAGGAGCAGGAGATCTCCAGATGGATTGGTGCAGCGTCTGCTGTGGTGGTGACTCTGTACCGGTCTGTTGTGGTGAAGAGAGAGCTGAGACTCTGTTTCCTGGTAGATCTTTGTTCCAACCCTCACCTGTGGTCATGAACTGTAGAGACTGAAAGAAGGAGATCACTGATACCAGCAGCTGAAATGAGTTTCCTCCAGGGTGGCTGGACTCTCCCTTAGAGATAGGAGGAGAAGTTCAGCCATCAGGAGAGTAGAGCTGCTGCTCCTCCACATGGAGAGGAGCCAGTTGAAGTTAAATGCCATTTAACTGGGTGTGCCTGTTGGTCTCGGCCCTGAAACGTTGCACAGCTCTGCTCCGAGCAGAGAGAACATCAGCAACACTCTTGAAACAGTGTTTCTGCTTCCTCTGGAGGCCGACAGCTGACTGAAGTTATCAGCATTAATCAGCAGTGTTACCACAGCGTCTTAACTTTACGCTGTCTCATTCTTCATTTCCTCTCTCTCGCCATAACGAAGAACAAGAAGAACTCATTTTCTTGGCCCTATATGGGGAATGTTACTGTAATCAGGTCTCCTCGTGAGCAGAACCAGAACCTGTTCAGCAGAGGAGGCTGGTCCTTGTCTCCATGGCTGTCAGGGTGAGGGACGCTTCTGTCCTGGAGACCAGAGGTCACATCTCTGCTGTTTGCATCATCAGGATGACCTCATCATCAGGATGACCTCATACTCCTGATGATGAGGTCTGTTGGTGCACAACACTGAACCACCTGAAACCTAAACCCTCAGTAGTTAGACCTCTCAGACCTGGATGAGATGATCCTTTAGGTACTGAAGAGTGTTTTTGGCAGTTAAACCACATGGTGTCTTTGTCTTCCTGTCATTCATCAGCAGTGGTTCAGTCCTCTGGTGAGGAACTGGTCCTGGTTCCTGACATCCTGCGTTTGGGTCTTCAACCCCTGAAAACCCAACAGTCATTCATGAGTTTAGATCGTCTCGTTACAGTTAAATGTCCATTTTCTCGCTGGTGTTAACAAAAAAGGCTCTCAGTTGTCCACAGAGGGACATCACAGGACCTCTCCTTCACTGGTTACCTGGACAGAGGACCAGGATAGAAGACCAGGATAGAAGACCAGGACAGAAGACCAGGATAGAAGACCAGGATAGAGGACCAGGATAGAAGACCAGGATAGAAGACCAGGACAAAAGACCAGGATAGAAGACCAGGACAGAAGACCAGGATAGAAGATCAGGATAGAGGACCAGGATAGAGGACCAGGACAGAAGACCAGGATAGAAGATCAGGACAGAAGACCAGGATAGAAGACCAGGACAGAAGACCAGGATAGAAGATCAGGATAGAGGACCAGGATAGAGGACCAGGACAGAAGACCAGGATAGAAGACCAGGACAGAAGACCAGGATAGAAGATCAGGACAGAAGACCAGGATAGAAGATCAGGATAGAGGACCAGGACAGAAGACCAGGAAAGAAGATCAGGATAGAGGACCAGGATAGAGGACCAGGACAGAAGACCAGGATAGAAGATCAGGATAGAAGATCAGGATAGAGGACCAGAATAGAAGATCAGGATAGAAGATCAGGATAGAGGACCAGGACAGAAGACCAGGACAGAAGACCAGGACAGAAGACCAGGATAGAAGATCAGGATAGAAGATCAGGATAGAAGACCAGGACAGAAGACCAGGATAGAAGATCAGGATAGAAGATCAGGATAGAAGACCAGGATAGAAGATCAGGATAGAAGATCAGGATAGAAGAACAGGACAGAAGACCAGGATAGAAGATCAGGATAGAGGACCAGGATAGAAGACCAGGATAGAAGATCAGGATAGAGGACCAGGACAGAAGACCAGGACAGAAGACCAGGACAGAAGACCAGGATAGAAGATCAGGATAGAAGATCAGAATCAGAAGAATCCCAAACTGAGCTTAGTTGAGTGTTCCTGGTCCGATATCCTGGTCTGAGCAGTCGAACTGCTGTGCAGAACTCCAGAACATCATGGGTACCAGCTAACAGCAGAAGTGTGACTTGTACCACGTCAGTCCTGAAGACATCTGGTCACGTGAAGAGAAAAGAAGGAAGGAGGAGACTGTGGTAGCTGCTGACTAATTCTGAGTCGGTTTAGAGAAGTTTAGTGAAGTGAACTCATCTGTGGGCGAACACAGACTGAATCATGATGGAGATGGTCCTGATATCAGGATGTTTCAGGGTTTCAGTTAGTCCTGATCAGACGGAGGACATCTGTCCTGTTGGACAGATAAAGACACAACTGAAGGACTATTCTGTTAAAGTCCAGCCTTCTGGCTTCAGAGACCTTCAGAGAAACAGAACTGTTGACTGAATTCAGATTAAAGCTGCAGAATGATGAGCAGGTTTAATTTGTCCAGGTGTCTGTTCAGACTTCCAGTGAGAGCTGGACTGGTTTCCAGTGAGAGCTGGACTGGTTTCCAGTGAGATTTGGACTTGTTTCCAGTGAGAGCTGGACTGGTTTCCAGTGAGAGCTGGATTGGTTTCCAGTGAGAGTTGGACTGGTTTCCAGTGAGAGCTGGACTGGTTCCCAGTGAGAGCTGGACTGGTTTCCAGTGAGAGCTGGACTGGTTTCCAGTGAGAGCTGGACTCCATCAGGGCTGATCTTTGTCTCTGGTTCTGTTCATCACGTTGATAGACAGAATTTCTAGGAGCAGCCAAGGAGCAGAGGGGTTCCAGTTCAGTGGTGTCAGGATTTCATCTCTGCTGTTGGAGGAGGACCTGGTCCTGTTGGGACCATCAGGTGGAGATCTTCAGCTCTCACTGGAGTGGTTCACAGCAGGGATGAGAACCAGCACCTCCAGATCTGAGACAATGGTCCTCAGTCTGAAAAGGGTAGAAGGTCTTCTCCAGGTTGGGAGTGAGGTTTCTGCCTCCAGTGGAGGAGTTTCAGTATCTTTGGGTCTGGTTCTCCAGTGATGGAGAAAGGAGCAGGAGATCTCCAGATGGATTGGTGCAGCATCTGCTGTGGTGGTGACTCTGTACCGGTCTGTTGTGGTGAAGAGAGAGCTGAGACTCTGTTTCCTGGTAGATCTTTGTTCCAACCCTCACCTGTGGTCATGAACTGTGGGTGGAGACTGAAAGAAGGAGATCACTGATACCAGCAGCTGAAATGAGTTTCCTCCAGGGAGGCTGGACTCTCCCTTAGAGATAGGAGGAGAAGTTCAGCCATCAGGAGAGTAGAGCTGCTGCTCCTCCACATGGAGAGGAGCCAGTTGAAGTTAAATGCCATTTAACTGGGTGTGCCTGTTGGTCTCGGCCCTGAAACGTTGCACAGCTCTGCTCCGAGCAGAGAGAACATCAGCAACACTCTTGAAACAGTGTTTCTGCTTCCTCTGGAGGCCGACAGCTGAGTGAACTTATCAGCATTAATCAGCAGTGTTACCACAGCACCTTAACTTTACGCTGTCTCATTCTTCATTTCCTCTCTCTCGCCATAACGAAGAACAAGAAGAACTCATTTTCTTGGCCCTATATGGGGAATGTTACTGTAATCAGGTCTCCTCGTGAGCAAAACCAGAACCTGTTCAGCAGAGGAGGCTGGTCCTTGTCTCCATGGCTGTCAGGGGGAGGGACGCGTCTGTCCTGGAGACCAGAGGTCACATCTCTGCTGTTTGCATCATCAGGATGACCTCATCTTCAGGATGACCTCATACTCCTGATGATGAGGTCTGTTGGTGCACAACACTGAACCACCTGAAACCTAAACCCTCAGTAGTTAGACCTCTCAGACCTGGATGAGATGATCCTTTAGGTACTGAAGAGTGTTTTTGGCAGTTAAACCACATGGTGTCTTTGTCTTCCTGTCATTCATCAGCAGTGGTTCAGTCCTCTGGTGAGGAACTGGTCCTGGTTCCTGACATCCTGCGTTTGGGTCTTCAACCCCTGAAAACCCAACAGTCATTCATGAGTTTAGATTGTCTCGTTACAGTTAAATGTCCATTTTCTCGCTGGTGTTAACAAAAAAGGCTCTCAGTTGTCCACAGAGGGACATCACTGGACCTCTCCTTCACTGGTTACCTGGATAGAGGACCAGGATAGAGGACCAGGATAGAAGACCAGGACAGAGGACCAGGATAGAAGACCAGGATAGAGGACCAGGATAGAGGACCAGGACAGAAGACCAGGATAGAAGATCAGGATAGAGGACCAGGATAAAGGACCAGGACAGAAGACCAGGAAAGAAGATCAGGATAGAGGACCAGGATAGAGGACCAGGACAGAAGACTAGGATAGAAGATCAGGATAGAAGATCAGGATAGAGGACCAGGACAGAAGACCAGGATAGAAGATCAGGATAGAAGACCAGGATAGAAGATCAGGATAGAAGATCGGGATAGAGGACCAGGACAGAAGACCAGGACAGAAGACCAGGATAGAAGATCAGGATAGAAGATCAGGATAGAGGACCAGAATAGAAGATCAGGATAGAAGATCAGGATAGAGGACCAGGACAGAAGACCAGGACAGAAGACCAGGACAGAAGACCAGGATAGAAGATCAGGATAGAAGATCAGGATAGAGGACCAGGACAGAAGAACAGGACAGAAGACCAGGATAGAAGATCAGGATAGAGGACCAGGACAGAAGACCAGGACAGAAGACCAGGATAGAAGATCAGAATCAGAAGAATCCCAAACTGAGCTTAGTTGAGTGTTCCTGGTCCGATATCCTGGTCTGAGCAGTCGAAATGCTGTGCAGAACTCCAGAACATCATGGGTACCAGCTAACAGCAGAAGTGTGACTTGTACCACGTCAGTCCTGAAGACATCTGGTCACGTGAAGAGAAAAGAAGGAAGGAGGAGACTGTGGTAGCTGCTGACTAACTCTGAGTCGGTTTAGAGAAGTTTAGTGAAGTGAACTCATCTGTGGGCGAACACAGACTGAATCATGATGGAGATGGTCCTGATATCAGGATGTTTCAGGGTTTCAGTTAGTCCTGATCAGACGGAGGACATCTGTCCTGTTGGACAGATAAAGACACGACTGAAGGACCATCCTGTTAAAGTCCAGCCTTCTGGCTTCAGAGACCTTCAGAGAAACAGAACTGTTGACTGAATTCAGATTAAAGCTGCAGACTGATGAGCAGGTTTAATCTGACCAGGTGTCCAGGTGTCTGTTTAGACTGTTAATTAATTACAGTTTAATTACAGGATTCTCTCCCTAATTAATGAAAAACTTCTGTTTCCTACAACAATCTTCTTTCCTGTTATTGTTTCTCAAATTTAGAATGATGGATCATTAAATCTGAAATCTAAAAACTAAATGACTGATGTAAAACCCTCCCAGACTGGCGTCTCCATAGTTACTGCAGCTGCTGTTACTGGTTTCCACCGAACATCTGGCTGCTTGAATCTTCTCCTTCTGGGTTTGTAGTTTTCTTCATGGTGAGTTAATGTCACATTTCTGATGTTCCAATAAGAATCTGCAAGTTCTGGGTCCAAGTCCTGAGTCTAAGTTCTGGGTCCAAGTCCTGAGTCTAAGTTCTGGGTCCAAGTCCTGAGTCCAAGTCCTGAGTCCAAGTCCTAGGTACATGTCCTGAGTTCAAGTCCTGGGTCCAAGTCCTGAGTCTAAGTCCTGGGTCCAAGTCCTGAGTCCAAGTCCTGAGTCCAAGTCCTGGGTCCAAGTCCTGAGTCCAAGTTCTGGGTCCAAGTCCTAGGTCCAAGTCCTGAATCCAAGTCCTGGGTCCAAGTCCAGAGTTCAAGTCCTGGGTCCAAGTCCTGAGTCCTAATTCTGGGCCTGAATCCTAGGTCCAAGTCCTGGGTTCAAGTCCTGAGTCCAAGTCCTGGGTCCAAGTCCTGAGCTCAAGTACTGGGCCTAAATCCTAGGTCCAAGTCCTGGGTCCAAGTCCTGGGTCCAAGTCCTGAGTTCAAGTCCTGGGTCCAAGTCCTGAGTCCAAGTTCTGGGTCCAAGTCCTAGGTCCAAGTCCTGAGTCCAAGTCCTGGGTCCAAGTCCTGAGTTCAAGTCCTGGGTCCAAGTCCTGAGTCCTAATTCTGGGCCTGAATCCTAGGTCCAAGTCCTGGGTTCAAGTCCTGAGTCCAAGTCCTGGGTCCAAGTCCTGAGCTCAAGTCCTAGGTCCAAGTCCTGGGTCCAAGTCCTGAGTCCAAGTCCTGAGTCCAAGACCTGGGTCCCAGTCCTGGGTCCAAGTCCTGAGTTCAAGTCCTGTGTCCAAGTCCTGAGTCCAAGTCATGAGTCCAGGTCCTGGGTCCAAGTCCTGGGTCCAAGTCCTGAGTCCATGTCCTAAGTTCAAGTCCTGGGTCCAAGTCCCGAGTCCAAGTTCTGGGTCCAAGTCCTAGGTCCAAGTCCTGAGTCCAAGTCCTGGGTCCAAGTCCTGAGTTCAAGTCCTGGGTCCAAGTCCTGAGTCCTAATTCTGGGCCTGAATCCTAGGTCCAAGTCCTGGGTTCAAGTCCTGAGTCCAAGTCCTGGGTCCAAGTCCTGAGCTCAAGTCCTAGGTCCAAGTCCTGGGTCCAAGTCCTGAGTCCAAGTCCTGAGTCCAAGTCCTAGGTCCAAGTCCTGAGTTCAAGTCCTGGGTCCAAGTCCTGAGTCCAAGTTCTGGGTCCAAGTCCTAGATCCAAGTCCTGGGTTCAAGTCCTGAGTCCAAGTCCTGGGTCCAAGTCCTGAGCTCAAGTACTGGGCCTAAATCCTAGGTCCAAGTCCTGGGTCCCAGTCCTGGGTCCAAGTCCTGAGTTCAAGTCCTGTGTCCAAGTCCTGAGTCCAAGTCATGAGTCCAGGTCCTGGGTCCAAGTCCTGGGTCCAAGTCCTGAGTCCATGTCCTAAGTTCAAGTCCTAGGTCCAAGTCCTGAGTTCAAGTCCTGGGTCCAAGTCCTAGGTCCAAGTCCTGAGTTCAAGTCCTAGGTCCAAGTCCTGAGTTCAAGTCCTAGGTCCAAGTCCTGAGTCCAAGTCATGAGTCCATGTCCTGAGTCCAAGTCCTGAGTTTAAGTCCTGGGTCCAAGTCCTGAGTCCAAGTCATGAGTCCAAGACCTGGGTCCAAGTCCTAGGTCCAAGTCTTGAGTCCAAGTCCTGAGTCCAGGTCCTGGGTTCAAGTCCTGGGTCCAAGTCCTGAGTCCTAGTTCCGGGGCTAAACCCTAGGTCCAAGTCCTGGGTCCAAGTCCTGGGTCCAAGTCCCGAGTCCAAGTTCTGGGTCCAAGTCCTAGGTCCAAGTCCTGGGTTCAAGTCCTGAGTCCAAGTCCTGGGTCCAAGTCCTGAGCTCAAGTACTGGGCCTAAATCCTAGGTCCAAGTCCTGGGTCCAAGTCCTGAGTTCAAGTCCTGTGTCCAAGTCCTGAGTCCAAGTCATGAGTCCAGGTCCTGGGTCCAAGTCCTGGGTCCTAGTCCTGAGTCCATGTCCTAAGTTCAAGTCATAGGTCCAAGTCCTGAGTTCAAGTCCTGGGTCCAAGTCCTAGGTCCAAGTCCTGAGTTCAAGTCCTAGGTCCAAGTCCTGAGTTCAAGTCCTAGGTCCAAGTCCTGAGTCCAGGTCCTGAGTCCAAGTCCTGGGTCCAAGTCCTGAGTCCAAGTCCTGAGTTTAAGTCCTGGGTCCAAGTCCTGAGTCCAAGTCATGAGTCCAAGTCCTGGGTCCAAGTCCTAGGTCCAAGTCCTGAGTCCAAGTCCTGAGTCCAGGTCCTGGGTCCAAGTCCTGAGTTCAAGTCCTGAGTCCAAGTCCTGAGTTCAAGTCCTGGGTCCAAGTCCTGAGTCCAAGTCATGAGTCCAAGTCCTGGGTCCATACTGGGTCCAAGTCCTAGCTCCAAGTCCTGAGTTCAGGTCCTGGGTCCAAGTCCTGAGTCCAAGTCATGAGTCCAGGTCCTGGGTCCAAGTCCTGAGTCCAGGTCCTGAGTCCATGTCCTGGGACCAAGTCCTAGGTCCACGTCCTGAGTCCAAGTCCTGAGTCTAAGTCCTGGGCCAAGTCCTGAGTTCAAGTCCTGGGTCCAAGTCCTGAGTCCAAGTTCTGGGTCCAAGTCCTAGGTCCAAGTCCTGAGTTCAAGTCCTGAGTCCAGGTCCTGGGTCCAAGTCCTGAGTTCAAGTCCTGAGTCCAAGTCCTGAGTTCAAGTCCTGGGTCCAAGTCCTGAGTCCAAGTCATGAGTCCAAGTCCTGGGTCCAAGTCATGAGTCCAGGTACTGGGTCCAAGTCCTAGGTCCAAGTCCTGAGTTCAGGTCCTGGGTCCAAGTCCTGAGTCCAAGTCATGAGTCCAGGTCCTGGGTCCAAGTCCTGAGTCCAGGTCCTGAGTCCATGTCCTGGGACCAAGTCCTAGGTCCACGTCCTGAGTCCAAGTCCTGAGTCTAAGTCCTGGGTCCAAGTCCTGAGTTCAAGTCCTGGGTCCAAGTCCTGAGTCCAAGTTCTGGGTCCAAGTCCTAGGTCCAAGTCCTGAGTTCAAGTCCTGAGTCCAAGTCCTGAGTTCAAGTCCTGTGTCCAAGTCCTGAGTCCAAGTCATTAGTCCAGGTCCTGGGTCCAAGTCCTGTGTCCAAGTCCTGAGTCCATGTCCTAAGTTCAAGTCCTGGGTCCAAGTCCTGAGTTCAAGTCCTGGGTCCAAGTCCAAGGTCCAAGTCCTGAGTTCAAGTCCTAGGTCCAAGTCCTGAGTTCAAGTCCTAGGTCCTGAGTCCAAGTCTTGAGTTTAAGTCCTGGGTCCAAGTCCTGAGTCCAAGTCATGAGTCCAAGTCCTGGGTCCAAGTCCTAGGTCCAAGTCCTGAGTCCAAGTCCTGAGTCCAGGTCCTGGGTTCAAGTCCTGTGTCCAAGTCCTGAGTCCAAGTCATGAGTCCAGGTCCTGGGTCGAAGTTCTGGGTCCAAGTCCTAGGTCCAAGTCCTGAGTTCAAGTCCTGAGTCCAAGTCCTGAGTTCAAGTCCTGTGTCCAAGTCCTGAGTCCAAGTCATTAGTCCAGGCCTGGGTCCAAGTCCTGTGTCCAAGTCCTGAGTCCATGTCCTAAGTTCAAGTCCTGGGTCCAAGTCCTGAGTTCAAGTCCTGGGTCCAAGTCCAAGGTCCAAGTCCTGAGTTCAAGTCCTAGGTCCAAGTCCTGAGTTCAAGTCCTAGGTCCAAGTCCTGAGTCCAAGTCATGAGTCCAGGTCCTGAGTCCGAGTCCTGGGTCCAAGTCCTGAGTCCAAGTCTTGAGTTTAAGTCCTGGGTCCAAGTCCTGGTCCAAGTCCTAGGAGTCCAAGTCCTGAGTCAAGTCAAGTCCTGAGTCCAGTCCTGAGTCAGGTCCTGGGTCAAGTCCTGAGTCCAAGTCCTGGGTCCAAGTCATGAGTCCAGGTCCTGGGTCCAAGTCCTGAGTTCAAGTCCTGAGTCCAAGTCCTGAGTTCAAGTCCTGGGTCCAAGTCCTGAGTCCAAGTCATGAGTCCAAATCCTGGGTCCAAGTCCTAGGTCCAAATCCTGAGTTCAAGTACTGGGTCCAAATCCTGAGTCCAAGTCATGATTCCAGGTCCTGGGTCCAAGTCCTGAGTCCAAGTCCTGGGTCCAAGTCATGAGTCCAGGTACTGGGTCCAAATCCTAGGTCCAAGTCCTGAGTTCAGGTCCTGGGTCCAAGTCTTGAGTCCAAGTCCTGAGTCCAGGTCCTGGGTCCAAGTCCTGAGTCCAGGTCCTGAGTCCATGTCCTGGGACCAAGTCCTAGGTCCACGTCCTGAGTTCAAGTCCTGTGTCCAAGTCCTGAGTCCAAGTCCTGAGTCCAAGTCCTGGGTCCAAGTCCTAGGTCCAAGTCCTGAGTCCAAGTCCTGAGTCCAGGTCCGGGGTTAAGTCCTGAGTCCAAGTCCTGGGTCCAAGTCATGAGTCCAGGTCCTGGATCCAAGTCCTGAGTTCAAGTCCTGAGTCCAAGTCCTGAGTTCAAGTCCTGGGTCCAAGTCCTGAGTCCAAGTCATGAGTCCAAGTCCTGGGTCCAAGTCCTAGGTCCAAATCCTGAGTTCAAGTACTGGGTCCAAATCCTGAGTCCAAGTCATGATTCCAGGTCCTGGGTCCAAGTCCTGAGTCCAAGTCCTGGGTCCAAGTCATGATTCCAGGTCCTGGGTCCAAGTCCTGAGTCCAAGTCCTGGGTCCAAGTCATGAGTCCTGGTACTGGGTCCAAGTCCTAGGTCCAAGTCCTGAGTTCAGGTCCTGGGTCCAAGTCCTGAGTCCAAGTCATGAGTCCAGGTCCTGGGTCCAAGTCCTGAGTCCAGGTCCTGAGTCCATGTCCTGGGACCAAGTCCTAGGTCCACGTCCTGAGTTCAAGTCCTGTGTCCAAGTCCTGAGTCCAAGTCCTGAGTTCAAGTCCTGGGTCCAAGTCCTGAGTCCAAGTTCTGGGTCCAAGTCAAAAGGCCAAGTCCTGAGTTCAAGTCCTGGGTCCAAGTCCTGAGTCCTAGTTCCGGGGCTAAATCCTAGGTCCAAGTCCTGGGTCCAAGTCCTGAGTCCAAGTCCTGAGTTCAAGTCGTGGGTCCAAGTCCTGAGTTCAAGTCCTGGGTCCAAGTTCTGAGTCCAGGTTCTGGGTCCAAGTCCTAAGTCTAAGTCCTGGGTCCAAGTCCTGAGTCCTAGTTTTGGGTCTGAATCCTAGGTCCAAGTCCTTGGTCCAAGTCCTGAGTCCAAGTCCTGAGTCCAAGTCCTGGGTCCAAGTCCTGAGTTCAAGTCCTGGGCCTAAATCCTAGGTCCAAGTCTTGGGTCCAAGTCCTAAGTCCAAGTCCTGAGTCCAAGTCCTGGATCCAAGTCCTGAGTTTAAGTCCTGGGTCCAAGTCCTGAGTCCAAGTTCTGGGTCCAAGTCCTAGGTCCAAGTCCTGAGTTCAAGTCCTGGGTCCAAGTCCTGATTTCAAGTCCTGGGTCCAAGTCCTGAGTCTAAATTCTGGGTCCAAGTTCTGGGTCCAAGTCCTAGGTCCAAGTCCTGGGTCCAAGTCCTGAGTCCTAGTTCTGGGCCTGTATCCTAGGTCCAAGTCCTGGGTCCAAGTCCTGAGTTCAAGTCCTGGGCCTAAATCCTAGGTCCAAGTCCTGAGTCCAAGTCCTGAGTCCAAGTCCTGAGTCCAAGTCCTTGGACCAAGTCCTGAGTTCAAGTCCTGGGTCCAAGTCCTGAGTCCAAGTTCTGGGTCCAAGTCCTAGGTCCAAGTCCTGAGTTCAAGTCCTGGGTCCAAGTCCTGAGTTCAAGTCCTGGGTCCAAGTCCTGGGTCCAAGTCCTGAGTCCAAGTTCTGGGTCCAAGTCCTAGGTCCAAGTCCTGAGTTCAAGTCCTGGGTCCAAGTCCTGAGTTCAAGTCCTGATTTCAAGTCCTGGGTCCAAGTCCTGAGTCTAAATTCTGGGTCCAAGTCCTGGGTCCAAGTCCTGAGTCTTAGTTCTGGGCCTAAATCCTAGGTCCAAGTCCTGAGTCCTAATTCTGAGTCCAAGTCCTGGGTCCAAGTCCTGAGTTCAAGTTCTGGGTCCAAGTCCTAGGTCCAAGTCCTGAGTCCAAGTCCTGGGTCCAAGTCCTGAGTTCAAGTCCTGGGTCCAAGTCCTGAGTCCTAATTCTGGGCCTGAATCCTAGGTCCAAGTCCTGGGTCCAAGTTCTGGGTCCAAGTCCTGGGTCCAAGTCCTGAGCTCAAGTACTGGGCCTAAATCCTAGGTCCAAGTCCGGGGTCCCAGTCCTGAGTTTAAGTCCTGGGTCCAAGTCCTGAGTTCAAGTCCTGGGTCCAAGTCCTGAGTCTAAGTCCTGAGTCCAAGTCCTGGGTCCAAGTCCTGAGTTCAAGTCCTGGGTCCAAGTCCTGAGTCCAAGTCCTGGGTCCAAGTCCTGAGTTCAAGTTCTGGGTCCAAGTCCTGAGTCCTAGTTCTGGGCCTAAATCCTAGGTCTAAGTCCTGGGTCCAAGTCCTGAGTCCAAGTCCTGAGGCCAAGTCCTGGGTCCAAGTCCTGAGTCCAAGTTCTGGGTCCAAGTCCTAGGTCCAAGTCCTGAGTTCAAGTCCTGGGTCCAAGTCCTGAGTCCAAGTCATAGGTCCAAGTCCTGAGTTCAAGTCCTGGGTCCAAGTCCTGAGTCTAAGTTCTGGGTCCAAGTCCTGAGTCCAAGTCCTGGGTCCAGGTCTTGTCCAGTCCAAAGGACTGTCCACTGTCATCAAAAAACACATAATAAGAATCTGCAGTCAAACGTGTTCTTGTTACATGTAGAAATGTTCAGGAGCCTTGACGTCCCTCCGTGATGTCACTCAGGTTTTCTGGAACATATGTTTGAAGACTCAAATTCATCTGAGACTTCATGTTGATAATCTCACAAATTAAAAAAAAATCACAAATTTGGCTAAATTACACTTTTTAACTTCAGTTCAACTAAATGTCATAAAATATTGCAAATTCACATTTTTTTTTTTTTACATAAATTCATGACTTTATGTCCTAAAATCACATTTTTGGGGGTAAAATCTCAAATTTTACAGTAATGTGATTTTTTAAATCATTATTATAACTTTCTGTCCAATAATCACAACATTTTGTTGTAAACTCACAAATTCAAACTTTTTAGCTTAATAATACAACTTTTTTGTTAAAATATTGATTTTCGTAAACTCACAAAAACCTTTTGAAATGAAATTACAACTTTATGTGTTAAAATCACAAATTTTACAAAAACCATGAAATCTTTAAAAAAAATGGGACTTTTTCACCCCCTAAAAAAAAATCACAATTTTTCTCCTAAAATCACAAGTTTATGTTGAAAAAGAGTGAAATTGGTAAAGTGTCATCTTTAAGTCTTAAAATCATGTATTTATCATTATAAAGCGTTATAAAACGTTGCAGCAGAACAACTATTTGTTGTAAAGAATGAGAACATCTTGGTGCTGAGATCTTAGACTGAACAGGAGTGAAACCAGGACCAGTTCCTCCGTCCTGGTCTGGTCCCAGACTGGGGAGGTGGATGAAGCTGGACCACTAATCAGCGGTCTGGAGACACTTCTAAGTTGCTGCCAAAGGAGTGTTTGTCTTTTTAGGACGAAATGGTTTTGGAGAGATGTGATAAGAAGATGGGTGAGAACCTGGCACTGATGGGTGTAGCCCTGGAAACTGGCCTCCTCCCAGTCCTCCCAGTCATCTTATCTCTGTCTTCATGCCTAACTTCTGATGTCTGAGAAATACTGATAAGTTTTATATCTGAGTCAGTTTTGTCTGCTAAAACCTGAGGCTGGATGCAGGTAAAAACTAAAGATTAATTGATAATGTCACAGTTGAGCTGTATAAATGTGGTGTGTATCTGTCCCATCATTCATGGCGACCATCAGAGGGTTAGTTGTTGCTGGTTCCTGGACTCTTAAATGGGGTTTCTGACGCTCAGATCCTGTTTCTGGTCCAGACAAACCTGCTCATGTTCATTCAGCGCTGATTTAAAGGTGTACCACCTGGAAGTCTGGTCCTTTCGTTGTTCTGGTAAAAGGACCTGGGCTTCAGGTCTTGAGTCTGACGTGTCCGGGTCAAAACCACGTCTGAAAGGGCTGCCTGTTGGACCAACTGGACTGGGTCCAGCTTATCTGTGAAGAAGCCCAGGAGTCAGCCTTCACAATCTCGTAAAGGGATTTCGTAATGAGAGAAGTCAGTGATACAGGTCTAGAATCAGTAAGAGACCTCCCAGTCCTGCTTTTGGGCCCAGGATCAGTGATAGACCCGTGATGGTTGGTTCAGGTCAAGGCCAGGGCGTCTTCCTGTTCTTCTCCTTCTCTGGAAAAGACCTTTTAATCTGACCAGCGTTCTGCTTTGAGGCAGCGCTCTCAAAGATGGAAAGTTCTTCCTGGAAATTCAAGACTTTGAAACAACCACAATAAACATTCAGCTCTTTTGCAAGAATAAAGTGATGCAGGATGGGAGTTTTCAGAGCTGAGTAAAGCCTGGTTCAAGCTAAGTAAAGCCTGGTTTAAGATAAGTAAAGCCTGGTTTAAGCTAAGTAAAGCTTGGTTTAAGCTTCAGCCGACTGCAACACCATAAACTACTGACATGAAGTCTTTCCAGATGGTGGGTGGAGGTGCTGCTCCACGTCTGTGGTGGAAATTAAATATTGTTATGGTCCCAGCAGCGAGGGTGGAGGACCTTATTGTTAGTGTTAATTCAATTTAATAATCTGAAGTCTGTTCTGCAGGTAGCTGGTAGCCTTTGAAAGGATCTCATAGATCACATCTCTGACTCTTTCTATTTGTTTGAGATGGTAAAAAGCTGATTTAGTTGGAGTCTTGACGTGTCATCTGAGACTTCAGCTCTGAGTCGACTCAACACCAGTTTTTTTTGTCCTCATCCATCTGGATTCAAGCTGGGCAGTGATTTTCATCATTTCCATTTAATGCCAAGTGAAATTATCTCTGTACTGTCTACTGAGCAGAAATGTTGCTGGGCATGCTGGGTAAAAACCCTTATTGGTGATTTTGTTCTGAATTTTCCAGTCAGTGGTTTGAATTATGGATATTTGCTCAACAGCTTCAGACATCAGAATTTTACTGTTTTATTTATCTGAATATTTGTAAATATAAACCTTGTCAACCCAACTTCTGATCCTCAGTGGCAGACCGGCGTCAACTTACATCTTTGGCGCCATCTAGTGACAGAAGCTAATTAATTCTCACATAGAATAAAACACAGAAAGATGCACAGCCCTAATAATTATCATAAGTCTTGAAACCACATAGTTTCTAAACAGCATCCATCCAAAGTAGCAACTTTCTTATATAAACCATAGAGATGAAAGTTTCTCTCTCCGTGTTCTTTTTATCAGGTGCCTAAATGACAGACTAGAAGCAAAGATCAATCAGAATGTATTACAATCATGAATACAAGAATTTATTATGCCATGCAGAATATTTTAATCGCCGATGGTGCAGGACACTTAAGAAAGATGCCAAAATCACACCAGTAACTTCTCTCTTCTCTTAAAGCCTACAAGAGGCGGATTCATTTCTCCTCCAACATATGTTCAACAAATATGGTTTTTTGCTGCAGGGTATAACCTTGCCATGACTTCTCTGAATAGAGCAGGTCAGGAAGGTCTGAACCCCAGTTGTCTCATAAGCAGCCACACTGAGGCCTTTAGCTTTAACAGTTTAAAGTTTTAAACAGAAAATAATTCTAAATCCTAACAGATGAAACAGGAACACAGCCTCAGACAGGTTTACTGAACAGAGAGATTCTCTGTTTTGAACACTGTTTCTTGGACTCTAACCACTGAGCTATCCAGCAGCCCCTTTTTAGCATTAATTATACCAGTTTTATTAGTGGACATTTTTCTGCTCTGCTCATTGTAAAAGTTTTTGTTTGGAAAATAAATAAAAACTTGTGAGAAATTCAGATTATGAGACTTTTAATCCTGCAGGGAAGCAGTTGGTCTGTCAGGCCTCCTTATGGGACACATGACTGCTTTATGGTCATTGTCTCCACCAGATGGTCAAGTGATTTAAACATTCAAGGAGCAAATGGAGAAGTAATTTAACATCCCCTTTACTTAAACTTAAACAAGACTGCGAGACCTACAAACATTGGGGGAGACCTGGGTCACGAAAAGATTAACAGTGTAGCTAAACAACAAACAATTTACAACGGGATGGTGATCATCACAGTCACAGGACCTTAACTCAGAGAGGTTAACGTACATCCTGCACTAGACCCACACAGCTATCAGAGGGGTATACTACGAAGCAAGTTCGACACAGCCAGGCTTTCTTTGGGTGAGCTGGCTTAACAAACCTGAAACTCGCCATCAGAGATAACCGGTACCACGAAGGTGGTTATCAACTATCTTTGTTAATCACGGCTTTCTGCTTTCTGCTCTGTGCGCTTTCACATAAAAGGGGGCGTTTGACGCGTCATTTGACGCCTATTCCGGATAAAATGGATAGATGGGGGTCCGTATACTTCAGTCAGGAGGAGCAGGTTTTAATAATGCAGGGCTATGAGGATTTCAAAGAAATCTTTACGGCCAAAAGCAACACTGTAGGTGCGAATAAAGCCAGAGAGGAGTGCTGGCAAAAAATTGCAGATCGTGTAAATTCGTAAATTATATTTATTTCACCACCTTAATTAATCTCCCTCCCTCTTTTAGAGCACTTGAACTTTAAACTTAATGCAGCAGATTTAAACATTATGTAGGTCTGACTGTCCCATTATGAATGATAAATGAAAATCACTTTAGTTTTTTGCTAAATCTTTGTGAAATTAATTTAAGATTTAATATTATCTGTGATAGCAATATACACTCACCGGCCACTTTAATAGGTACCCTATCACCCTGGGGAATCCTATGAATGAATTATATTAAAACATTTCACATGAAATTCCACGTCACACTGATTATCAATATAATGGACTATTAATTTATGTTACCTGCGATTTAGTAAAACGCTTCTTTTATTTGAAGCGTGGGCAGATGGCCAGGGAATACTACAAACATATTCAGCAGTTCAGTAAGAGCAAGTACAACCTTGCGATAGCGCATTCCAGTATTCTGGCTCAGATTTTCTGCATCACCAACTGAATGCATGTAGGTTCCCGCGGCAAAGAAACGCACACCGTTTGCGCTACTGTGAGCGCACGGCTGCGTTTGGTGGCGCTGCCAATATCTGGCTCTAGCAGATTACAAATGTAACGTATTCCCTCAGCTGGAAATCTATAGCGTTCATAGAGAATATGGTCATGGGAAGCCAGCGGATCAGTCCGGTCTCTGAATACTCTCCCTCCATTGCACAATCCTGGCGCTCAGGTCAACGGGATTGGGTGAAAGTGAAAGGGCGGTGCTTTTTAGAGCCGATTTGAGCCTAAACTCTGCACATAACCTGCTCCGGACCAGGTTAAGCTTGCAGAGTAAGTTACCATGGTGATCTAGCCAGGTTGAAAGAGAGCCACCTTCGTGGTACCGGAAATCCTGGTTTTAGACGCAACATACCTCGCTAACCCTCTAATATGGCTTCGTAGTACACCCCTCTGGTCACAGAAAGTTAATTATGGCAAAAGGATAACAATCGTACAATGGTCTCAACAGTCTTGTTACGAGGCCTGGAAATGGCCAGAATACTGGAAAAACGACATGTTCCATTCAAAATATTGGACTTCCTGTGGGAGTTACTGCATGGGTCCAAGAGACTTTTCTGTAGGTCTGAGGATGATACATCAGTCACACAACGTCCATGTCTTTTTATATACCCATACCAGAAACCCACAAAATACGTACATTTTAAACACAACCAATGTGTGTACAAAAATTTGTGAGTTTTCAAGCATTTTAAGGCCCCTAAAAAGACGATTCGTTTAGGAGAATAATAATATTAATAATAACAAACATACAAAATACAATAGTGTCCTCATCCCAGCGTTGACCTTCACACGTCTATTTTTTAGCTTATCTCTTGCTCCTCAGGGACTCTTAGAAGTAACTCACAAATGATCACAGAATGATTTGACCATGAGAAGCTCAAACTGATCTTAACAGATGAGCAACATAGTTTTCCTCTGGGACAGAACAGTAGCAGGGGTTTCTCTGGTCAGAGTCTTAGAGGCTGAACAGCGATGGCTACAATGACCTGGGGCGTAACCTTTGACCTTATTGGCCAACAGCACACACTAAACTAATATTGGTGGCTCAGTGTATCTGTCAAGATACACATTTATCATCACCTTACAACTTTTAAACTTATTTAGCATACTTCAAACATATGAAATTATTTTTTGTAAACCAATATTTATTCCCACTGTAATTTATAGTTAATCCTGTTTTTAGCACTGGGTTACGTCAGACTGCCAAGCTTCAACAGCCAACCGTGTCCCAGCGCTGCTGGTTTCTCCTCGATAACACGCCCTTGTGTCGTACAAGGAAAAAGACTCTTCCAAAGCTCTGGAGAAGCTACAGGTGACATCACTGTCTAATCATTTTAGTTTGTGGCACCACTTGCATCCAGACACAACCAGCACAGCTTCATGACATCGATGTCCTCAGCCTGAGTCACTGCGTTGGTCCATCAAGTCCCTTTAATCTCAAAGAAACTGGATTCGAGTCTTCAACATGGAAGATGCCAGTTATAGAAATATTAAATGTAACAGATTTAAAGCCATCTGTATTGTGAAAACAGTCAATGAATTAATGCAGTAAAATTTGAGAATGACACCTTTATTTAGAGAAGCTGTATGTGCAGTTGGAGGGAGGAGAAGATCTGTTTGGTACTGTTGGAACTATTGAATGTTTCATGAAGGCCAAAATACACAGACATTTCAGTTGTCTGAGCAGGAGGACCACAGGGGACTGGACTCACCAGTCCTCTGGAGACCTCAGACCTCCAGAACCAGTCAGAGTCCTGACATCTCAGATGACTCTGCAGTTGTGAACCAGAGAACTGGTGGATCAGTGGTGGACCTCTGTGGTAAAAGGAACAATCATCTCATCTTGAATGTGAACAAGACAAAAAGGAGATGACTGGATTTTAGGAGGACCAGGATCAAGTCAAATAGCATTTCCATCATGGAAGAAGGGATGGTGGTAGAGAACAAACACCGTGGTGTTCACTTAGACTGGAGATGAAACACTGATGCCATCTACAAGAAGCGTCAGAGCAAACTTGGGTCCTTCAGCCAGATGTTGGACATCTTCTCCAAGTCTGTTGGAGATCACAGTCATCTGCTTGGAGAGCAGCATCTCATGGCTCCTCCACAGCAGCCCTCCTGCAGTTGTAGAACATCTCAGTGGTCAGTTTATCTGCTCCATCTCTTCTCCAGAAAGGTCTGATCAGACTGAACAGGGACCTTCTTGAATCGCAGGCTGAGTGGAGCAGATGGATGTAGAGTTGTTTCATCCATCTGCTCCAACTAAACATGTGAAGGTAAACTGTTGTGTTTGAGCTAAAATGCTTTTTGGAGGAGGAGGTTCCACAAAGACTCCTTCCCTGCAGACGTCCAGCCCACTTCCTGGTTCATTTATACAGGTGAGCTGCAACACTGAGGTCCATCACAGGTCCTGGACAGAATCATCATCTCACCATCTCCACCTGACATGAAGCTCCTCCAAAGAGGGAAGAAAAACTACAACAAGTTCAAGAGCAAGTTCACTTTATTGTTTTCAAATAGAAAAATGCATCTTCATCCTTTAGTCTGTCAGCCACCTGATTGGAGAAAATAATTATTAGAGTTTATAGTGGAGATTTAAGACATGTTGACATTTAAATGTTTACCACAGTTGTAGAGTTTGTTCAGTTTCTTTATGTCCAGTTGACTCAGGTGTTTCCTCTGACCAACGTCAACACCTGTCTCTTTGGGCTCGATCGTTGGACTTCCATCTTTGCTGAAGTAAGATCTAGAAATTCAGTCAGAACAGACGTGGTGAAACAAAGACCTTATCTGCAGCTCTCAGGTCCAGATGAGCTCCAACTTACTTTCCATAGTGCATTATGGAGCCGAAGTCATACGGGAGGTTCAGGGTGTTCCCTTGTTTTATCTCAAAGTTGCTTTTTTTGCCTTCATTTAGAAACAAAGACAAACACTCAGCCAGTCATTGAAGCTTGGAGGAAACCCCCAGATACACCAGAACAAGGTTGGACCTGCAGATGGAGACGTGTTCATCTGGAAAACTAAGATACCAGTGTTCTCCAGTCCAGGAGCCTCATCTACCAGCTCTGTGTTGGTTCAGGACGTCGCTGTGAAGTTCCAGACATCAAGACAGGTTTCCTCCAGTATTTGTGTCCCACCACACGTTAAAGTCTGGGATCAATTCAGCACCATTGAGAATAAAAGTCTAAAATCTGAGAAGCAAAGTCCTGAACCAGCAGGAAACTCAGGATCTGGAACCAAGAAACCATTCTGAGAGCAGGACTTCAGAACTGGAAGAAGCAACAGAGACAGATGGTTTTAAAGAGAAAAACCAGATCAGCTCATTTACAGAAGTTTAGTTTCTTCTCAGATCGACTGCATTTCACAACATTCAAATAAAGCCGTCACTAATTAATGATTAAATTTAGACAATTGATGTTTTTGGTCCATGATGACAGATGTTTGATCTCCAGCAGCTGTCCTCAGAGTTTTGACTGGACAGTGAGAAGCTGGAGACCAGCTGGTCCTTCACAACTCTGGGTTTCCTGCACCATCAGCTGCATGTGCACGTATAAAAGCACCATCTGAGCACTAATTTATGAAGGTTAAGGAGTTTCACTCCACAGGTGTGACGATAATGTGATGCACAGATGTGGATGACTAGTGAAGGAAGGTGACCTGGATCGACCCCAGACATCTACAACCAGTCTGGTGGAGGTGAAGCTCCAAGGTGGTGGGGTGCAGGACAGCACCCATGGGGTTTAAAATCAGTGGGAGAAGAAGAGTCCACCTTGGAAAGGTCATTAGATCACCCATCAGGTGACAGTGGACGTCCACTGGAGACATGGCTGTGGACCATCTCACCGACAGCAGGACTGTGGGGGAAACATCCCTAAATCCCCCTGAGGAGGAGGAGGAGTCCCACAGGACATCTCCACAGTGGTGGGAGCATCGGCCCCGGAGCCGCCACCTGCTCCGGTCCCTCACCGTTTATGACGGAAGAAAACCGTTCTGGGCCTCAACTTCAGAAAGGAACATCTCAGGTTCATGTGGAGACGTTTCTCCCTCAGGTTCCTGTCTGGGTGATCAGGGTTCCCACGCCCACTCATCCTCTCTCTGATTGGTCCAGTTGAGGGACCAGACCTGCCAGAGGTCTGTGCTCAGTTTCAAGCTGAGTGCAGCGTACTGAGGAAGTGGGTGGAGTCACCTGAACGTACGGTCGTCCATACGGATGTTTCCAGAGACTGAAATCCACAGGTCTGAGTACCTGAGGCCCCGGGTCCTCAAGGACCCCTGAACTCTCCAGACACTTCTCTGCTCCAGTCACACCTGGTTGGATGGCCATCAGCTGGTCTTCAAGGACTTCACAGGTCAGCAAAGACCACCAGTCAGAGCCAGGTCTGTTTGAGGAGGGAAGGTCCAGAGGACCAGGACTGAAGAACACTGGTATACCTCCAAGGTTCATCACCGTTTGGCTTCATCCAAACCTCTGAAACCAGTCAGTGTCCAGACTGTTCAGTCCAGTTCACTCATCTGTCCTCCATACAGCTGGTCCCAGCCCAGCTGGCCCAGTTACCTGCTTTGATGGTATCCCAGACCACTGAGACGTACTGATCGCGGTCCGATCGTGTGTGTTCGTGATACAGTCCCATGGCATGCATGAGCTCATGGCAGAGGTTCCCCACAGAACATGTCGATCCAAAATACACCGGCTGGGATCCACCACTGCAGCCGACATAAGACGCACATCTGGAAGCAGAGAACAGCTGTCAGCCAGGTCAGTGTGGTGCAGCTCCACCCACCAGGTGGTGCTGGCTGGACAGACTGATGAATTCTGCTCCTCATTTAGAGGGTTCTGGGCTCTTTGATGGGTGCAGTTAAAGCAGAGGTTCACACATACAGAAGTGAAACATTTATCCTCCTGAAAGCTTCAAACCCAAACCCTGGTCTCAGGAGAGAAGCAGGATCCTCACCCTTTACCATCCAGGATTTTCAGGTAGTTCATTTCATCGGAGTGCTCCTTAAAGCGAATGCAGGAGGAGTCGCTGATCATCTTGAAGGCAGCTGCGATGTCGGCCTGTCGATGAACTGAGGAACGAGGAGGAAGCTGCTGAAACCAGGAATGTTCTAGAAATCTGCTTGGAGCTGCAACAACCCACCTAGACCTGGATCAATGGTAAAAGGAACGAGTCCACCCGTCCACAGCTGGTTCACAGCATTTCTCTCCTCCTGTAGATCAGAACTGGCAACAGTTACGACCAAACCAAGTCCAGCAGGTTTGGACCACCTCCTCCATGATTCTGATATCAGGTGAATCAAGGAGACGTCCTCTTCCAGTCATGTTGAAGATGTTCATCTTACCTGCATCAGGATGTCTCCCTCTTGAGTTACCACTTGCTGCTCCATCTCTGCCAACATGAAATCACTGCATCAACCACGACTGCAGGGGACAAACAAGAAAAACCCACCAGTCCAGAATTTACCTGTTAAGGTTTCTGCACTCTCGTTCTGAGTGAGAACCGCTGGAGCTGCAACAGAAACCAGGGACCAGGTGAGATGGACGTTACATTTGGACTCATGCAGGCTGCCCTGGACTGGTCCCAGTCAGAGCTGTTGGTCCCATTATGAGCTGACAGGTGGCTGCTGATGGAGACCCAAACCCAGAACTAAAACCAGCCAGACACACGACACCACAGGACCAGGGGCTCCTGGGCCAGGAGCTCTTAGACCAGTATGTTTCATTGTTTCTGTCTCCATCCAGCAGACACCAGCGTCGTGCAGCCATCCAAACACAGACACCATCCATCTCCCTACCAGCTGATGTCTCCAGCGTGGGCGGCAGCAGCACGTCAACTGTAGCAGCTGTAGTAGCGTTATCTTCAGGAGAGAAGAGGAGAATAAAGCTGTTGGAGCCAGTTTTACCTTCAGACAGTGAACTGTATCCCACGGCACCAACCTGGAGCAGAGGTAGCAGCTTCCTCTGTTGGACTAACAGGTAAACCAGCAACTGCAGGTTCAAACATGAACAACACACACTCACCACCAACAATGACAGCACAATGACTTGAAATGACAGCAGAGAAATACCTCAGTACTCACCTGCCGACACACAGCTGAAGACCAGCAGCCACATGATGCAGATCCAGATCATCTGTGAGAAAAGAGAAAGCTGGCAGCCTCTGCTGGAGGCCTGACTTAAACCTGAGCAGCTCCACAGGTGTGCTCACTGATGATCATCATCTCTCAGCTGAGCTCTGAACATGGAGAGGGAGCAGGTCCTTTCTCCTTCACCCTCATGGGTTGGTGTCTCTCCCACTTTGGCCAGAGCAGCTCTCAGATCTAGAAATGTGGATCATAGAAAAGCTTCACAGTGTAGCAATGAAACCAGAGGCCTGTTTCAGAAAGAAGATTAAAAAAACTAACTCAGAGTCAACAAAGCCTGAGTTGAGAAAGTCTAAGTTTCTGGTTTCATTGAATGATTCAGAGTTGGTTCTTTCAACTCTGAGTAAGTTGACTCGGAGTTACTGTAACGATAAAACATCAGTCTAGAACAGTGGTTCTCAACTGGTCTGGCTTCAGGACCCACCATCATCCTTAGTGACAAGCCGTTACCCAAATCAAGGAAAATTTCCAACTTCTCAAATTTATTGAATGAAAAGATCGTGCAGTTTGAATCGGAGATAGAATAGAATACCACAGAATGCCAACACAATTATTGGGGAACCAAAAGGACAAAAACCAAATGCAATCACTGAGCAGTAGTTTCAAAAAGAACTCAAAATATTTAGTTTTAGCTGAATAACCACTCACTGAACCACTAACAATTTCCTATTAAAATTATTTATTCACTTATTCAAGTATTAATCATAAAAAAAAAAATGCTTCCTCAGCAGTTTTTATGCACAAACTTAAAATAAATTAAACAAAAAGTGCAATTCAAAATGATTCAAGTACACAAAATGAATTTTCTTCTGATTAGCTTATCAATAGGTAAATACTGAAAAACATTGTACTATGAAGAAAATTAAGCAGCACTTATTTCCACCTTAGGTGTAACACTAACTTCATAGACCAGAGTTAGGAGGAATTAATGGGAGAACTGGGCATGTTTTTTACTCCTGACAAGAGTCTCAAAGTCTGGAGTTATAGTAGACAAAGCAACTCTGAGGTCATGTTCAATGTCCAGTCTGTTTCGATACTTTGTCTTCAGCTGAACACAGCTGAGAAACCACACTCACAGAGATAGGTAGTGCTGAATGGCAAGAGCATCTTTACTGCTCGAGTGGCAAGGGGAAGGATACTCGCTCATCACAATACTGCACCAGAAATGGGAGAGGCTTACGTCCATGAATTTCTTTTTCAGCGTGCGGTCACATGACAGCTCCACCAGCATACTCTCTTCGTTGCTTGGCAACGTGATGCTTTCCATGTCAATTCCAAAGGGGTCGAGTATCCAGTCATCATCCCTCCGTTTCTCGGGAAAGTACAGATTAAACCGCTCCAGAAGTTTATTCAGATGTGTCGTGATTGTTTTCGACATTACATTTTTTCCTGCCGTGTCCAGTTGCTGTCCCTCATGACAGGCATTGGGGAACATGTCAAGCCGGTTTTTAGAAACATGACTTGCCCATAAGGAGATCTTTTTTTTGAAAGCTTCGATTTTGTCATATTGTTCAAAAATGTTGTGCCCTCTCCCCTGCACAGACACATTTAATGCATTTAACTGGTCAATCACATCAGCGAGATAAGCAACTTGTGCTAGCCACACACTGTTACTAAACAGGTCTGCAAGAGGTGAGTTGTTCTGGGCAAGAAAGGCTGTGATTTCAACTCGTAGTTCATAAAAACGGGACAATACCTTTCCCCTCGAAAGCCAGCGTACCTCGGCATGATACAACACTTGTAGATGCTCACTACCAAGATCTTCGCACAGTTTTTGAAAACATCGGGTGTTCTTTGCACTCCGTTTAATGTGATTTACCACTTGGATGACATCTTTTAATGTTCCATGAAGCCCGGGTACCATATCCTTTGCTGCCAGAGCCTCTCGATGCAAAAAACAGTGGTTCCATGTTGCGTCCGGAGCTTTCTCAAGTATTCTCCTCACGACCCCTGAATTTTTTCCTGTCATGGAGGCAGCACCATCAGTTGTGATACCGACGCACATGTCCCAGCTAAGGCCAAATGAACTCAAATACACTTCCACAGAGCTGAAAATGTCTTCTGCAGTCGTAGTAGTAACGAGCTCTCTTGCGCAGAGAAATTGTTCCTGTAAGTCCCCGTCCCACACATGTCTCACGTAAACTAGTAAAACTGCTTTGTTATGTCAGTAGATTCATCCATTTGTAAAGCAAATTGACCACCTGCCTTAATGCGAGCTGTGGTCTGTTGTTTGATGTCCTCCGACATGTCTTCAATTCGCCTCCTTATTGTGTCATTTATCAGAGGTGTAGTTTTTAGTTTATCGGCTGCGGATTGATCCAAAACCTCTCTGACCATGTCCATAGCTGCAGGTAAGATGAGCTCCTCTGCAATGGTGTGGGGCTTTTTTAACTTTGCAATACGATGTGCCACCTTGTAAGATGCACGCAGTGCCTGTTCTTGCTTCGAGCACGAAGAAGTAAGACACTTTTGTGATGTCCTCAGGTCTTGAAGTCGTCTTCTGAAGTACTCAACAGGTTTATCCTTGAGAGAGTGGTGTTTTGTTTCCAAATGCCGCTTCAGTTTCGACGGCTTCATGCTTTCATGTGCCAGCACCTCGCTACACAAAACACACTGAGGTTTTTGTCCTCCTTTGTCTTCAAAATAAAAAAATCCATATTTTATATACTCCTCGTTGTATCTGCGTTTCGCCATGGCAACAGATGTAAGCAAATGTTGTAGGTCTTTTTCTATGGAGTGAACTGGCGGTTGTCAACTCGCATTACAGGGCATTATCGCCATCTACTGTTAAGGAGTGTGAATGACACTTTTTTTTTTTTAGCATTTTCCTCACCAGGCAAAGGCCCACGACCCACTGAAAACGGGTCTGCGACCCATGTTTGGTTTGAGAACCACCAGTTGATGCCCACCAGTTGAGAACCACTGATCTAGAAGACCTCTCCAGGAGACCTCTTTGGTGATTCCTCTGAGGGTTGAGGAGACTGGACCTCCAGAACAGTTTCAGAACGAGGCTTCTTTCTCTGCCACACAGAAAACAACAGTTTAGTTGGTTCATTTGGATTCAGAAACTATATTCTGTGAGTGTGAGGAGGATCATGATCAATCACTGACCTCATCAGGTGTGTTCCTCACTTTTTCTGGTGATTCAGTCTTCAGTCGCTGTAGCAGCAGAGGATGTTTTCTGCACTGATGGATTTGGTTTGTATCTAATCTCCAAGAATGATGCACCATCCAAAAGCTGCTGGGTGGTGAGATCACTGTAGTTGTTTCTGAGGTCTGTCAACATCTGGGGTCAGTGTCCTCAGTGTCCTCAGCCTGGATTGATGTCTCCAGAAGGTGGAGAACTGGCTTCAGGTAGGAGATGCTCACATCCTGCTCTCCAGAGAGAACATCTGGAAACTGCAGGAGAAGATGCAGAGGCTTGTGAATGATTCTAGGACATCAACATCCTGCCAAGTTGGGATGAAAGCTGCATTTCTGTCACCTGACAGAGCATGAGATAAGACTTGAACTTGTTCAAGCAGTCTGGCAGTTGTCACACTTTTAAGACTGACAGTGAAGCCAATCCTTGGTGGAGCATATTAGACTTTATTTCTGCAGGAACAGTAACTAAACTCCACCAGTGTCAGTCCTGAGTGTCTGCGATGTCTCTGCTTTACTCTCAGACCGACATCTCTCTCTACTAGTGGCTTCCATTGACCATTCATACCTCATTCATTACCCCAGTGTGATTTCCAAAAAGACACATCAGCTTTACCAGAATGTGTCTCCTGAAAAAGACAAAAGTCACTTTTTCTTCACAAATAAAAATAATGCTTTGCTCTTCAAAATGTCTCTTAAACCCTGGCGTTGAGGGAGACTGTCGATGAAGACAAGGTGGTATCATAAATTAAAAAAAAAGAAAAATGTCAGATACATACTGCAACTCTGGAACCCAAAGGCTGGAACGCCTTGAGCTGAAACGACTGGATTCAGATAAGAAGATAATAATCTGAAGCAGCTGTGTGGTGTTCAGAGATGGAGGTTCTGACATCTGTTGGTGAGGAACAACTTTCTGAATGTTATCTGCTGTCATCCATTAACTGTTAAATGCTGGCGGCCTCGTGCTGGAACCTCCAGGTCACAGGTGAGTCCTGTTGACTGGATACGTAGAGCTGTGACATCACTCATCATGTGATGGGTACAGATGGGTGAGAGAACTTTGCTTGATTGTAGACCCTTAGCTAGATTGTAGAAGTTGTGTTCTCAGTCATTTAGTCCAGAAGAAGGTCTAATGAACCTGCTGGGTTATCCGTGGTTAAAATGCAGTGTTTATGTGTGAATGAGAGGAAATTTAATGTTTCATGTTGAGTTAATTTTAGTAGCAGAATATGCTAAATTTGTTTTCTGTTAATTTAGAACACTACAGAAGTATTTTATTTTGGGGATAGAAGTTCAAGCAGCAGTTTCTGAACTGGTTTGTGTTCAACAGTTCAGAGTTGGTGATATTTTTGAAGTGACATGTTGTAAAACTAAAGAGAGACTTGACAGAGAGAGAACATTAGTCCTGACTGAAATTCAATGGAGAACTGGAAACTAGAACCTGTTCTGTATGCAGGTCAGGTTTTTTGATGGGGTCCAGGAAGAAGATCCACAACAGACATTTAATTTGATGGCGAGCCACCCAGTTAGAACCAGGATCCTGGATCTACATCTGTGGTTCCTCTACAGATGTTCTGTCTCCAGGTGGTGGGACTGGACCAGTGAACTATTTAACTTCATTTTTCATTCTCATTGTTTGATAAAACATTTATGATTATACACTGACTAAAGTGGTTTGCAGCTGAAGTTGTGGTCTGGTCTTCATTTTGCTGGTTCAGGTCTGTTGAGTGAGCTCTGCCTGGACCCATTAGAAGGAGTAGAATCCAAGTCTTTATTATTGAAGTTTATCCTCAGTCTTACTCAGATATTATAGACATGTAAGTTTGCCTCTCCGTGTTCTTTTTATCTGGTGCCTAAATGACAAATCTAGAAGCAAAGATCAATCAAGAATTTAATACAATCATGTATACAAAGAATTATTATGCCACGCAGAATATTTTAATTGGCCGATGGTACACCCTGCTCACAACATCACCGAGATGATGCCATGAACAAAATGCACACTACCAGTTATTTCTGTTCATCTTTTAAGGATCCAGAGAAGGCGTGTCCTTAGTTCCTCTGAGTTTAATGGTCCTTTGTCTAGGAGGTCCAGATGGTCCAGTCACACAGTCCTGGTAAATCAACAACTGTTGTTCAAGCAGTTTCAAATTGGTGATGGGGGTCGAGCGGATGTTGCAGTAATTAAGTCGTAAACCTGAGCTGAGAAACTCACAGCATTCCTTCATGCTAATTTTCAGTTAACAAGTTAAAATCTACATGGTTAATTCTAAATCCTAACAAATCTCCACTCAAAACACGATTAATTCATGTTTTCCAAATCTAACTGTAGAAGATATCTAGTAATTCTATATGTATAAAAAGATTTCTATGTAAAATCAAAACCAAACGAATATACTAAAACCTCCCAACACCGCAAAAACATATAAACACATTTTGAAATGTTTCATATAACTGATATACACTCATGAACTCTATAAGAACTGATTGTACTATGAATATGGTGAACATCCATAATGTATTTAATTATTGAGTTCACCTCATTTTGAAGAGAAGGAGATCCAAAATGTCAGATGACAGGCCAGTGTGACAATTCCAGATGAAGTGAAAAGTTGGCCTCCAATGGATTAAAACGATGTCGAAAAATTATTGAAATCCTCCGATCCTCCTGAGTTGACATAAGCACGTCAGAAGGTGGGTCGTAAACACCACAGCCTGTATCAGAAAGCACAATACAAGGGTTGCGCAACAACACCTATCACCAAATGTTAGTTTAAAAGGGGTTACAGCAGACTCAGGAGAGATGTTATGGATTAGTAAATAACCTGCAATAGTTAATAAGTGGATCTAAATATGTCGGCTCACCTTCCAATATTTAGTCCACGATTATTAGAAAACTGTCTATACTGTTATAGTGTCAACTTCAAAAACCTTGTGCAGAATCATGCAGTATGTGTGTTAAAAAAAAAAGATAGAAAAACCATATTAAAATAATAAATTAATCCATAAAGTGGCAACCTTGTTGTAAATTCATTACGGTGAATATAAATTTAGAATGGTATCATCCTACAAAAAACCTTTTCACTCACTTACAATTATCTTTCCTTTATTATATTTCACTTTTCATCACTTCCATTCTAGTCTCTTCCACTCATGTCCTTCAAATATATAAATATCTTAACATAGCTTTCCCTGTCCTTCTTAAATGCATTCATAGTTTTCCTTATCATTCCCTCCGTCTCCCCCTTAAAAAAAAAAAAAAAAAAATGCCACACGCCCTCATCAGAAAATGACACCTAAGACCAACCCAATTACATACAAAAAAATTAAACCACCAAAGAAAGGATGGAAGAGAGACACAACTCAAGACAACTGCCGTCAAGAGACCACCATCGCCACAGAACACAGCCCCACCCCAACTACAGCCACATAAATTCAACCATGAACTCCAGACGTCACAGCTCCCCCTGGAATCGGTTTCCTCAGACCGCAGTCTTTTATATCAGAGTGTGCCAGCCATAAAAGTTCATCGAACAAGTCCTTTGTGTCCAGTGCGAGAGCCCACCTCGCTTCCAATGTCTTTTGGAGATCATGCAGCAGCAGAGTTGAAATCTTTAGAAACAGCATCTTTCTTGACCAATGCGTTGAAGATTCTTCTTTAGAGGAAATGTGTGTAGGGGTCACCATGAAATCCAGATCCACAGAGACCTAATGAGCCATAAAAAGGAAGCAGGAGCAGAGTCTCCAGACGTCAGACAACCCCCAACTAACAGCCTCCCCGAGTCGTAAATCTCTCCATCCTTTCCACGGCACTAAAAACAAACTGAATGTGCCCACTAAAATAGAGGACTTGTAATGTGTAACTGCTTACAGCAGAAAAAACAAAAAGTTCAAAACACAAGAAGTCTAAGAAAAACATTAACTCCATCCGTACAGGAAATAAATCCCAAAACAAAAATCACTAACGCGACTAACCCCACAAAAAAATTCCAACAGCATTTAGACAAACCCCCCAAAAAATTAAACTGCTAACCGTCGTTCACAAAAATAATCATAACTGCCCTATCACATCATTCAAGCATCATTTATAATAATCAATACTATCCCCCTTTATATTCACCGTATCGAATAAATATGTATGCTTAAAATAGACTGAGGCCTCCTGACCAGCCAATTTATTAATCAGAGACCCCTATATACTTCTATGAAACCAATATGAGTGAGAGACTGCATAACATTAAACCCATCACCTCTAATCCCACAGAATAAAAGAAATGCAGAATTAATATGCAAAAACATGTCAAACAGAATAGAAACTTCATCACAGCTATAGAGAAAAGTGTTAGTACTGACATCAGCATGCAAACATCAAACATTGTATCAAAACACACATATGAAAAAAATCTCCCACATATTGACCTCAGTACACCAACCTTCTGGTATACTTCATCATTATATCATGATCTATATACTATATCACATAATATTATCATAATACCAAGTTAAAGCAAATCAATAATACCTCATAATATTACCTGGCCTGAGGAATCATCAGACTCCACAGACATAAATTCATTGGGTAAGTCATAGTTTTTGTCCTTTTGTCAGGTAAAGAGGTCCATTTTCTGTCAGTTCCGGACCTTATGTCAGTTTACAGTTAGTCCTGTCAGCAACCTGAGAATATAACGTTGGTCATATCCAGTATTGTCAGTTTTGTCTTTGTAGGCCATCACACACACACACACACACACACCAAACAACAAAAACCAAAACAAAATAAAATAGAATATAATAAAAAAAAAAAAAAAAAAAAGGACCATGGTCTTTAAAGAGCTCAAAAAGAATGAAGAGGAACACATGAGAGAAAAGAAAAGAGAAGGGAGGGGGCTGAGGAGAAAAAAAAAGCCCAAGGAGGGGGTGTGCAGAATGAGAAAAAGGTTATATTTTCCTTTTCCAGTAATGCCATGTATCTGTAGATCTTCAAAACCTTAGGTATTATTATGTTCATGTGATACGTACTTCATCATTCTCAATTTAATCACCTATAATCAATCACCTTGCTGTAATTGAATAAACATTTTCCAACTTCTCAACCCCCCTTTAACAGCTGCAGGACAAAGGAGCACTCATCCGTCTCACTAGAGCAGGGATGTCCAGCTCCAGTCCTCGAGGGCCGCTGTCCTGCATGTCTTTGATGTTTCCCTGCTTCAGTGCACCTGATTCAAATGAATGGGTCATTAACTGACTTGTGCAGACCTGGATGACAAGCTGATTATGATTCATTCATTAGAATCAGGTGTATTGTGCCAGGGAAACCTCTAAGACATCCAGGACAGCGGCCCTCGAGGACTGAGTTTGGACACCCCTGCACTAGAGGGAAGGGGGGGGGGGTGAAGCATATCCCCCGCTGCTGTAAACTCTCCACAGCACCCTTACTGCCTTTTATTTAAATACCGATCCAAAAACCAAAAGCATTATCCGACCAGACATCACGATAAACAGATTCACCAAACACCCACATCAAATATAAAACCCAAATAAGGTGAAAAGATGATTCTGGATTCACTAAAAGTCACCCATTATCTTCTGCAGCATCTACCGTTGACTCAGAGGCTGTGAAAAGATTGTTGGGTAATCTGAGAAGAAGGGGGAGAATAATGCTGACTGCATTATACCATCGTAACCAGATCGAGCAGAACCCGAATTATTACAATCTCTGGCCCAATGTCCCTACTGTCCACAACGAAAACATGAATCCCGAAGACGTCAAGAATTAGACTTTTGATATTTCTTACGTCCCCGATCCGGGACACCACGTCTAATCAGAAATGCTGCATCGAAGGGACAGAGGGGTCGAAGAGCACCCTCCGTCTGTTGTATAATTGTCAACCATATTTCGTCCAAAAAACAGTGGCAATCCGAATTGAAAATCTCTCTGCCCCACCTAGGGCTTTAATAGTTTTCATCTTCTGGAAAACATTTGCTTGATGATTCTGCAATTCAGCTGCTGCCAGACTCTTAGCAGCTTGTCGTATGATCAAAGGGAACACGTCGGGGTCGACTGCCCCTCCCTCTTCTACTATCTGTGCACGAGAGAAAAGACCACGTTTTTGCATCTCTCTAACCCAGCAAATGAATCTCTCCTCAGCTGTCCCACGTTCCAATCTTGGAACTTTATGCAACCATCTAAACAAAGTCATATGAAGTACCGATCCCAAAGGAACAGGTCCACTCCCTGACCATGTCCTACTCATTTCATCAAGTTACGACAGACACAGACAAACATAAAACATGTACAGCAAAATTATACACGCAATATATCCAGCTGTGAATAATATCCCAGAAAAAAAGACTTGGTTAAGAAGCCCCTACACAAAAAGAAATTTGTGTGCGCTTAACCATTGAGAGTAACCCAGCCTTTTTCTGGTCTTTCTTCAACAGCTTTGAATACATCACCCTAAATGAAAATAAAACCCGGTCCTATCCAACCCAAAACCCCAACAGAAATACATCCGATGATCTGGGACAGAATGCAGGAATTCCGCCCACAATCTGAAGCGTACACTGCAGCCTCCCAGTTTAATTTATCAAATCGGATGAAAAAACCACCCACACATTCAAATTTTCCATAACTCTTCGGTACCACCTTGATCAATCAGTACTGTTTCCTTAACCAATTCCTTCTTAATCAGTCCCCGACTGATTTTACAGGTCCCATACCCAACCAGTCCCACTGGATTCTTCAGCTGACCAGTCTCCCTGCTGGATTTCCTTAACAATCCTCGGCCGTTCTCTCCATCAGTCCCCGACTGATTCCTATAGTGCACTCTCCCTTTAACAAATTCTATTCATTCCCAGAATGACTCTAGTCCCTGACTAGAAATTTCAAGGCCTGGAAGGTCCCCGACCATCCTTTATAGTACTGTTTTAGGTCCCTGACCTAATTCTCAGCTGCCAGTCCCATACTGGTTTTCGTGCGCAATACCAGCTCCCAGACCCGGTATTTAAATATTGTGCATGGCCCAAAAATTACACAAATGTATATGATTTTTATCAAACGATATTTGTTACATAAATCATTCATAAATTTATGAACATGAGGAAGATCCTGTCAGAGAACCAATTTAATTTCAATAGTAGATTTGCAGAATTTCTCACCGTTTGCTGGCCAGCGGACTTCTGACCGGATCTCCCAGCGTTCTGTCATAAAATCTCACAACCAGAGACTTTAAAGACGGCCAGATCACGTCGGGGTCACCAAAATTGTAAGTTTGTCTCTCCGTGTTCTTTTTATCTGGTGCCTAAATGACAAATCTAGAAGCAAAGATCAATCAAGAATTTAATACAATCATGTATACAAAGAATTATTATGCCATGCAGAATATTTTAATTGGCCGATGGTACACCCTGCTCACAACATCACCGAGATGATGCCATGAACAAAATGCACACTTTCAGTTATTTCTGTTCATCTTTTAAGGATCCAGAGAAGGCGTGTCCTTAGTTCCTCTGAGTTTAATGGTCCTTTGTCTAGAAGGTCCAGATGGTCCAGTCACACAGTCCTGGTAAATCTGTGGATAAGTGTCCTGGTAAATCAACAACTGTTGTTCAAGCACTTTCAAACTGGTGATGGGGGTCGAGCGGATGTTGCAGTAATTAAGTCGTAAACCTGAGCTGAGAAACTCACAGCATTCCTTCATGCTAATTTTCAGTTAACAAGTTAAAATCTACATGGTTAATTCTAAATCCTAACAGACACCAGGTGGTTTAAATAAATATAGTTATAGATTATTTTTCCACATTTAGACAACTGCAGCAGGACTTCCTCTGAGCTTTTTCCTGTCACAAAGTGTTCCTTCCCTGGGAGATGATCTGCCAGCCTTACCCTGAGTAGACTTGAGGGAAGTGGTCTGGATTTTTGTTTTGATGCCATTGTAGTGTCTGATGATATGGTTCTTATCATAAGTTCTGACCATGATCTTAGAGTCAACAAGTTCAAGACATTTGGAATGAGTTCATTCCGTTTTGGTCTTAGGAATTTAGGTCGATGCTGGGGTATAATTCCCTGTACGTACGCTGTCAGTACATTGTTTAGATTATAGAGATGTACAGTAATCCCCCACACTTTGCGGTCAATGGGGGCTGTGACCCCCCCGCGAATGGTGAAAACCACGATGTTGATGTACATGTACATGTATATACAGTATACATGTACGCGCAAACGCAAAATCTACGGAAGGTACACTCACTTTGACAATGTCTCCTCTGTGTGAAGATGATGAGAGACAGAGATGGGAGACGCGGGGACGCGTGTCAGCCAATCAGCGTTCAGACAACAGACGGCACAGTAATGCCCGTCATAGCAGCCAATCACAGGCCTCGATATTTGTTCATGGGGCCTCCCCTGTCGGCTCTTGTTGCGTCCTGAGACTCGTTCTTGATGTGATGGGTTTCGCTTCAGCCTTGCGCGCTTCGTTTGAAAATTTTTCAATTTCTTTTTTCAAATTTTTTTTTTCTATGAATATTTTTGAAACTTCCGTGATGTACTGAGACCGCGATTGCTGAGACCGCAAAGTGTGGGGGATTACTGTACTAACAAGCCTACACATAAACCTGTCAAAGGATGTTTAACTGGTTACATCTGTAGGAGACAGATCCAGCTTGACCAGCCTATAAAAGCCAAACTCCTCTTTGTTCTGGGACTTTCCTATCATTGGGTCAGGAAATGCCAAACTGCTGCAGGAGTCTGTCGTGTGCTTCTTTTTACTTGTAATAAACACTTTTATGCATTTAAAAGTTGTCCTCGGAGCAGCCTTTTTGAACCCTTTTGACACACTCGGACAGCGTGGCGATCGAGAGAGAGGGAGAGAGAAAAAAGGAGTCTCAAAGCCACATTTTCGTCGCCATGAAGATCTCCAACATTTCTAGTGAACATTAACTACACCATGGAGACCACTGCTGACTGAGGACCTTGGTGACTTGTTCTGGGTGAGACTGTATTTATTCTGTTCAGATCAGACACTGGTACGTGGCTGCTGAGTGAAGTTTACTATTGCAACAACACATCATCAGTAGGTAAAACTAACCTGTCTCACGACGGTCTAAACCCAGCTCACGTTCCCTATTGGTGGGTGAACTCACCCTGTCTCCGGAGGTTAAGTTAAGTTGGTACCTTTTTATTTTTGTGTTTCTTGGACTTTTGTTTTTTTGGCATTTGTGGATTTTGGATTCCTGTTTTTGTTAATAATCCCCTCTTGTTTTATACTCCTGCTCCTGGGTCCTCCCTCAACTGTCCCTGTAAAACATGACAAGCTGGTCTGGAGCTCCTAGCGGTTCTCAGAGGAACTGGTGGAGGCAGCTGGAGAAATGGAGGTCTGGACCTCTGCTGAAGCTGCCCCCATGACCTGATTACTGGAGATAATGGATGAATGGAAATATTGGAAGTGTCAAGTCAAACTGGAGGTTTGTGGACAGGAACAAACTGGAGGGAGGAACCCATGCACCTGTGGGACACAGCTTCACAGGTGAGTCAATCAGGTAGAAAAATATAAGAGGCTAACAAACAGGCTGCATGCACATGGTTCTGAATCCATATGGAGCAGAGCATCCAAAATATCAGAGAGGCAGCCGATAAGGCAACCAAAGGACTTTAATACCCACATTTGTAGAGTGAGATGGTGGTGATCTCTTGAACATTGGTTTGTTACAGTGATGTGTGCATGTATGGGTTTAATGTTGGGGGTAGTTTAAGGGCAACTTGACTAGTTACATTTTAAGTGGATTGAGTATTTTATGTAATTGGGTGATAGTTTCACAATTTTATTGAATGTGTTTTAAGCTTTTAGTAAATCTTTTAGCCAGTGGTAATTCAATTCATGTTAAAATAGTGTGGTGGTGTTGTGGCTTAAATGATTTAAAGAGACAGGAAGTATACATAGAAACATAAGTGGTGCATTTAGCTTTTGTTGTTTTCTATTTCAGTAACTTGTGATAGTATTTGATTTGTGATTTATGTACAGTATTTAAATATCTCTTTGCGTTTAGGTTTTTCACCTACTACTGGCAATTGCACCTGGAAAAATAAATAAAAGTTGCAAAAGAAGGAAGAGACTTGCCTGTTGAGTGAATCCAGTTAAAACTCTGCTCGGAAGTCTCCCCCCACCTTTCAAGTGGGGGTTGTATGGGTGACTGTTAAAACTTGACAGTCAGACTTTGGCAAATGTATAATTTGGATTCAACCCACTCACACCCATGTTTGGCACGTTGCTGTCTGACTATTGTCAGAAGAAAATTAATAAAGTTAATGACGAAATGAAGTTCGACAGTACAACCCTTCATTTAATAACTTTAACTAAATAAATAGACAGTCGCTATTTTTTTTTCAAATAATGCTGCCGTTGGACAACAATGGATATATTTATCCCCGCTGAGTGAAGTGACAGGATCCGCGGAGGAAGACGTTTTTACACAGGTGTAACCCTCTGCAGGTCCCTGGACAGCCTTTAACTCTGCACAGCCTCAGAGTCGTCCTCGCCACCACTTTTTGCTCTCCATTTGAACGACACAAGGCGAACTTCTGCTGGTTGCGGAGGATGTCGTTGGTGGCATCTCCGAGGGAGAGATTGCACTTTAAATCATGAACACCAACTGCTCCTTGACTGGCGCAGATGTGCTTGAATATTGCCAACTCCATCGATGTCGAGCTATTCGTAGGTTTTCTTCTGTCTAAAAGGAGGAAGGGATTTCGGGTCGTCTCGGTTGAAGGGAGGAGAGAACGTTCGGTATCATTTCTGCTGCTTGGAAACCGAAATGTAACTATTTTTAAAACAGCATTTGGCTGCATCCTCCTCCAGCGCCTTTCTTTTCTGTCTCTCCCCGGCGGGAAACCTCCCGGTTCTCCCGATGGCTACTCCGGGCCTGAAACTCAGATATGAAATTTTCTCAGAGAGGAGAGCAGTCACACTGTTTTGAGATTTATTTTTACACCTACCAAAATGCATATCAAACAAATTCCTGCCTTTTGGTTTTGGAGACTCTCTTCACACTACTGAAATGCATATTGAATCAGTTCCTGCCTTTTACTGTCAGATGTGCTACTGCATTGGGCTGAATATAGGATGACTTCTATTTTTCAGATATCATTTTTGGAAAATAAAAATATGTTGAAGACAGTTTATTTATCAAACTTATTGTAGAAAGAGCAGAATGTTATCTGAGTTTGACATTTTAATGAGTTTATCTTTTTTAGGAAGTATGGTTCCATACTGAAGGTAAGGTATGTGTCATTGATCAAGGTATAGAACTATATAATAAACTGCTGTTTGTTAAACATCAGATCTGCTCCATGTGTTCAGTGGTGCTCCATTCTTGCTGTTTACTTTGCAGCTCCATCTAGTGGCACGGGTATGTAACAAGTCTAGACCTCAATTATAGACCTTTTCGACTTAAATTGTGGACATGCGCCCCCTACTGGCCCCACCATAACTGGAGGGTGCGGTGCTCCACCAACTAACCCAAACACAGCAGCGTGGAGCATCTGTTACGGATAACGCAGACATGTCTTGGATTGATGATGTTAGGCAGTGGCCTCCAGTTACAGATGAAGGTAGTTTATTGCTGTTTTTAATGATTGGTTATGGACATAGCATGATCTATTCCCATAATCAAACACTAAAAACTGTGGGAATACGTGAAAAAAGCAACGCTGGCTATAACTAATGTCAACAAGCCATAAAGATTATGCTACTGTAACGTTAACGCTAGCGGTAAATTAGGCTATGTGTTAATGTTATATCTAATTTATTTTATCACTATCCTAATTCATTCATTCATTCATTCATTCATTCATTCATTTATAGGCTTGTGCTAGTGCCGAGGGCTACAGTAGCCTCATACTGCTGTTCTTTCGGCCAGAATCGTCCGGGACTCTCAGCGAGGCTATGAGTAGTACGAGACTGAATGTTAATGAAAACTCACCCGGCTGTATTCATTTGGAACAAAGTCCTTTCTGTTGATATTTTTCATCCACGTCTTCCTAACTTCTTGTTCTGCAAACAAGGCAGTCTTCGTGCAGTAAAGGTTTGTATATTTCACATACTTTCTTCTTCCATTGTTGAATTTTCACGCCATTGTTGGCACAGTTTATGACGGAACATGTATTCCCACTCGACCGACTCGACATTATAAAAATATATATTTGTAGAAAGAGAAAAACACTGGTTTATCTGCGAGCCGGTGAAAGTGTCGCTCTGTAGCACAACCCAGCAATGGTGAACGGGGTACTTCCTGGGGGCTGGCCCGAAAAGGTCTGTAAGACTAGTCCCTGTTTTTGAGTGATTTCTAGAAAATGGCGTCCTATATCCGGGCCAATACGGTAATTCCCATACCACAACGTGTAATAAATGTTTAGTCTTACTCTCCTGGCAGACTTCCTAAAGTCACCTATAAAAAAGACATAAATGTGTGTTACCACGGCCACAACCATCCAGCCTGTAGGCTGCATGACTGTGTCCCGCTGTTATGCTCCTCTTAAATAAACTTGGTTAAAGTTTGAGCTCTCTGCTGTTGCATTTTGTTGAGGATCTATAATTTTAATTTGTGCAAAAATTGCCACAACACTATGTTGGGCTTGTTTATGCAGAGCAGATCATCACACACTGTCTCATCCTCAGGACACATTGTTAGGTACTCTCTCCTTGTCACCTCCTTTCCTGATCTAATGAAAGGCAGCACCTCTACCTGCCCCAGCTCCTGTTCAGTCAGTCTGCTACTAAATATTATTTTAAATACACTGTTAAAGGTGGGGTGGGTGTTCTTTTTTTGCAGCACTTTTTACAATATTGCCTGAAAACCTTTTCACATTCCCATTGCACCCACTGAAATAAAATGTTTGCAAAAAAAACTAAATGTTTTGGTCCAGGGTGTAATCAGAGAAAAACTCTGACCAATCAATGTACTGATCATCTTTACATTTATTAGCTGCCTAATACGTCCATCAAATATCAATGCACTCCCACCCACCCCCCTCCCTCCCTCCCTCCCTCCCTATGGTTCATGTAGTCTTGAATCATGTGAAAGCGTGGTTTCGAGGGGTGAGCTGAAGAGGAGGAGGTGGAGCCTTTGGGAGGAGGGAGGGAGTGTATATTTTCAAAATCTCACTTGAGTTGGATTGCTGGAACCGTTTTTTCAAACAACACCTACCCCACCTTTAACATCAGAAATGGAATAAACACCTGGAGGTTCTGACACCTGATTCCTACCTTTGATGTTTTCTTGCACTGATGAGCTGAACCTCACAGCATCTCAACTAAACATGTCAGTAGTTATAACAGGCCCAGTCCTTCTCTAATCAATCTCCATCTTTTGGGACCTAAAGACATCTTTCCTCACTCAGCTCTTTTGGATTGTCCCAGGGCCCCTTGGTGCTCAACCAAGTCTGTCTCTCTCCAGGGACCCCAGCCTGTCCAACAGCCCCTCACCCAACCAGCCCCCCTGAATGAAAGGAACTGTCCTGCCTTAATGACTGGTCTGTGGGGGTGGTGGGGGTCTGTTGTGTTTCACTCCAAAAATCATCTCATCAGAGGTCACCACTTGGGCAGAGAAACGAGGCTTCATGACCAACTTTAATGATTGTTGGAGCTCAAAGAGGGGATTTATTTCAGACAGTTCAGCCACATGCAGCCCTGCTGAAGAGAGTCCCTGAAGCCCCAACAGTTCCAGTCCCACACCAGCCCGAGGTTAAGACGGATAGACACGTCTATCACAGACGACGCCGCAAGCACCGAAACCCCACACGTGGCTTTCATAGGGAACCCTAAACCGCTATGGCTAAAGAGCCCACGACCAACAGAAACAAACAGGCCTCATAAGACATAAGGAGGACAGTAAACAAAAGGCGAAATAAATGTTTTTAAATCACTGTCTTCTTATTAATGAAACTATTGCAATAAGGCATAAGGATCATCTTTAGTCTTAAACCTACAAATACTTTAATTTGGTCTGATATAATCAATAAACCAACACCTCCAAACTCAGGTTTCCTCAAGTTGTTATCCATCTTCTCAAAGTCTAGTTAATATTTAAACTAGGGCTGGTTAATGAGTTAACACGTTATTATAGCGTTAACTCATTAACATTAATTTATTAACGCCAACATTTATTTTATCGCACGTTAAAGCATGTTGCTCACATGCTTTGTTTTAAAAAGTCTGTTACTGGCTGCTGCAGAACCGAAAGACGATTTGCAGGTAAACTTAAGGAAAAGCTAACAGACATGGAGAATGGTAAAAATCCGTGAAATTTACAGTTCAGGTAGCAACTCAGGTAGCAATATTAACAATTCTGTCTAAAAAAAAAAAATTCTGGACTGCAACAAAACGTTAGCGTCATTCCTCCATGTTCCATCAGAGGGGTGTACTACGAAGCGAGATTAGAGGGTTAGCGAGGTATGTTGAGTCTAAAGCCAGGATTTCTGGTACCACGAAGGTGGCTCTCTTTCAACCTGGCTAGATCACCATGGTAATTTACTCTGCAAGCTTAACCTGGTCCGGAGCAGGTTATGTGCAGAGTTTAGGCTCAAATCGGCTATAAACAAGCGCCACCCTTTCACTTTCACCCAATCCCGTTGACCTGAGCGCCAGGATTGTGCAATGGAGGGAGAGTATTCAGAGACCAGATTGATCCGCTGGCTTCCCATGACCATATTCACTATGAACGCTAGAGATTTCCAGCTGAGGGAATCCGTTACATTTGTAATCTGTTAGAGCCAGATATTGGCAGCGCCAACAAACGCAGCCGTGCGCTCACAGTAGCGCAAACGGTGTGCGTTTCTTTGCCGCGGGAACCTACATGCATTCAGTTTGGTGATGCAGAAAATCTGAGCAAGAATACTGGATGCAGCGCTGTTCACAAGGTTGTACTTGTTCTTACTAAACTGCTGAATGTTTGTAGTATTCCCTGGCCATCTGCTCACGCTTCAAATAAAAGAAGCGTTTTACTAAATCGCAGGTAACATAAATTAATAGTCCATTATATTGATAATCAGTGTGATATGGAATTTCATGTGAAATGTTTTAATATAATTCATTCATAGATTCCCCAGGGTGATGGGGTACCTATTAAAGTGGCCGGTGAGTGTATATTGGTATCACAGATAATATTAAATCTTAAATTAATTTCACATAGATTTAGCAAAAACCTAAAGTGATTTTCATTTATCATCCATAATGGGACAGTCAGACCTACATAATGTTTGAATCTGCTGCATTAAGTTTAAAGTTTAAGCGCTCTAAAAGAGGGAGGGAGATTAATTAAGGTGGTGAAATAAATATAATTTACGAATTTACACGATCTGCAATTTTTTGCCAGCACTACTCTCTGGCTTTATTCGCACCTACAGTATTGATTTTGGCCGTAAAGATTTCTTTGAAATCCTCATAGCCCTGCATTATTGAAACCTGCTCCTCCTGACTGAAATATACAGACCGCCATCCATCCATTTTATCCGGAATAGGCGTCAAATGACGCGTCAAACGCCCCCTTTTATGTGAACGCGCACAGAGCAGAAAGCAGAAAGCCGCGGTTAACAAAGATAGTTGATAACCACCGTCGTGGTACCAGTTATCTCTGATGGCGATTTTCAGGTTTGTTAAGCCAGCTCACCCAAAGAAAGCCTGGCTGTGTCGAACTTGCTTCGTAGTACACCCCTCAGATCTGCTCCATGTGTTCATTGTCCTGCTGTTCTCTAGCTGGTTACTTCAGTGCGGCTTCATCTAGTGGCACAGATGTGTAATGACAACAGGTCAGGGTGTAGAGTGGATTTCATCTCCATTTGTATACAAGCAGAGGGTCAGGTAACTCACAACAGTACAGACAGCCGTTTGTCAGCACAAGACACTGCGGAGCGGAAATGCAGTCATTCTTAAACACTGTTTATCAATACGTTGAGCCTTGAGCTAATTTCGTCCAACAGCTAGTGCTTCAAAAATGATAGATGATGCCTGAGGAACATCCCACACTGGATAAGATATTTTACATTAGATATTAATATCACTGAGAAACAGGCCATGCTGACCTGACCCTATTTTAATACAATGTGGTTTTATAGTGAGGTGTGGCAGCGATGACTCTGGACTTATTTACTGAGATAACGAGTTCATGGTTCAGACCAAAGTCTTTGTCCAGATGAGGCTGGCTGTGTGATCCACAGACGTATCTGTCACGTACGTCAAGACAACACATTCTGGTTTCTGTTCTTTCTGAGTGTAACATTATTTTCTACTAAAACAGAGGAGACAGGAGACCAGGAGAGCTAGTCGACACTTCCTGAAGGTCATCAAATATTCCTTCAAATGTAACTGAAGCTGATATTTGAACATTTAAAACCCATCAGTGATGCTTCTCTGATGGGTTTCTTTATTTATTTCTTTGATTCTCATATCAGTGTAAACCTCCTCCATCCCCCCATACCTCTGTAAATTAAAATAGTCCTTTCAGTCCAGTCAGTTTGTCTAACAGGGTCTCTACTTGAACATGTTTGATGGAAATAAAAAGGAAGAGCAGCTGAGTTTAAGATGAGCTGATTAACATGTTACAATAACCTGATGAACTTGACTGAAAACAAGAGTTTCTACCTAAAATATCTCCCAACACAGAAAAACAATGTGTGTGAAGGTAACAAGAACATTTCTAGTGTATTTAAACTCTGACAGGATCAGTAGTGTCCACTCTCATCAAAGCAGCTTCTAGACTGAGGAGAGAAGATCAACTCCAGGAAGAGACATCACTGTAGAAACAAAGATCTTGATTGAAAGAAGGATTGCTGCTTTCTACAACTTTAACACAGTTGATGTCACAGCTGGAGCTCCTCCCACCTGTCCTCTATCTCAGGTGAACTTTAGACCAGGTAACAGTTCAGCTGTGTCTCAGTGGGTTGTGTTCAGTCTTCTTCAGTTCTTTGATTCAACAAACTGTAAGTTTGATTGTTTCTCTCTTGAACTTTGTCTTCAGAAGGTTCCTGGTTGTTTCTGCTCCGTCATGGTTGGAGAACATGTTCTCTTTGATTTCACTGATTCAACTTTGATCTCTCTGGTGTTTGAAGACAAATCCACAGCTGTTAGGTGGTTGATTGACAGGATTGTTAACAGAGTGTTATTGATGAGAAACAGCGTGATGATCAGTTGATGTTGATTTGGTTTCTTCTCAACACTAACTGTCGTCTCCACCATTAAAGTCCGACTGCTGTTTCCTGTGGAGCCTTTCAAAATACGCCTGGTTTCTTGGAGGAAGTTGTGATTTTCTGCTTGTGTAGCTGTTGTGTAATGAGGCTGTGAAGGAGGTGGAAATGTGTCTCTGCAGGACAGATGAACCTCTGAGCTTCTCTTCAGATTCCCAGTAACCAGACTGACGTAGAGGTCCAGTCTCATTCAGGTCACACAAGATCAAGAGCCTCATGTCCCTCAGCTGGATTAGGGTCTTCATCCATGGGGTCTGTCCACCTGTGGACTCACCACCTGCAGAAGGGTCCATACAGCTCAGGTGCTGTGTGTTTTAGGTAGCAGCCAAATGAATGTTGAACGTCGACCCTCAGCTGATGAAACTGGCTCTAAATATATATATACTCATATTTGACACCAATGATGATCTTGTTCCAGATGGAAATGTTCTCCACTTGTCACAGTCAATGTTCTCAGTTAGTTGAGGTGAAGTTCAAACATCCAGGAGAGACTCAGGAGAGTCTGGGGGTGAGAGTGGTGTGGAGGAGGACTGGGAGAAGATAGAGGAGGTAGATGTAGATTTAATTCATTAGTCCAGTCCAGATCACCAGAAGCTTGATATCCACCTCCACCTTTGCTGTGACCACAGATGTTCCTTCAGTCCTCTCGTCACACATCCTGGTGGTGTTTTGTCTCAGCTGCTCCTGTAGTTGACCTCTCACTGCCTGGTCTGATGTTTCAGGTCCCTCTGCAGCCTCCTCAGCTGGTCTTTGTTCCTCTGACCTGCTTCCTCACACTGCTGTCTGACTGGTCTGAAACAGGAGAGAAGAGCCAATCAGAGGAGCAGATGATCTTTGTCCAGCACCAATGATGTGTGTTTCCTCTGCAGATGAAGGTAGAAAGTGTGTGTGAGCTGATGTGAATCCAGCAGCATGGACCATCAAGAGGACAGAGAGGAGGGAGTTCCTCCCACTAAAACCAGTCTGAGTGGAGAACTTGAGAGTTGGAGCAAAGCTCAGAGGTGAGATGATCATCTACAACTGTTCATGACTCTACAGTCTGTCAGAGTTCAGCCCTCACATCTACAAACACCATTATTACAGGAGTCAACCTGGACCTGAACCTGGACCTGGACCTGGACCTGAACCTGAAGCTGAACCTGAAGCTGAACCCGAACCTGAACCCAGCTGTGTCTCCTTGAAGAGTGACCGCTCTATCCCAAGATCAATACATTTTAAAAGAGACCAAATATCATCTTCAAAGAGGTGAGTTTTATCCAACATCTACCAGTTTCTGGTGTTTAATATTTTTCTGAATTTCAAGTTTAATTTTGACATTTTTCCCACACAGTCAGGACAAGAACCTGTCATCAGAAACTTGAAGTCATTTATTTGTTTTTTTCTATCAGACTCCATCAGGAAACTGATTCTTCTGGACCTGAACCTAAACCCAGATGTGTCTCCTTGAAGAGTGACCGCTCTAAGGGTTTTGTTATTATATTTAAATCAGATGATCGTAGTTGTTCAGAGAGGTGAGCTGTGTGTTAATATTGTAACTGTAAATGTAACTTAGACATCAGTGTTTTATTGTAACGTATGTTTAATGTGATTCCAGCTCTGTTTCAGACATTTCTGTGGTCATTTGTGAAGCAGTGAGTGTTGGATGTTTTCCAGAAATACAGCGGTTACAGTGTAAAGGGGGATGTTGGAGCAGTTTCTCTGACTGTCTGTAGTAAACCAGTTGGTCCCAGACAGTGGAGGTAGGATCTTCTCAGGTGGAAGGTGTTGCTGGACAGAAAAGGACAGATAGTTCTTGGAGACATGTGAAAGCTGCTTTGATGTCCTGCTGAGAAGTTTGTGGAGGTTTGTGGATTGTTGGTAGAACTTCTTTCATTGAGATCATGGACTCTGAGCAGGAAACTTTCCATGTAAAAGCAGAAGAAATGAGTTTGGATCAGATGAGTGTAGAATCTGGTCTGCTGTTGGTCTTAGAGACCGTCTTTCCAGCTCCTCAGAGGGTTTCAGTTGAGGCTGTGCTGCTTCAGATGTTTGTCTGCTCTTGAACAGAAAGCTGAGATCTCCAAGGTCAACAGGTGTCATCTCCTCAGCTGATGTTATCATGAATATGCAGCGTAGGGGAGGAGCTCTGAAATCTAAAATCAATTCAGTTTACAGCAGAAAGACAAAGACAATCACCAAAACTTTTCACTGGAAGCTGAAATTCTGCTCAGATGGTCCACAAACTTAGACCCTCTTCTTCTTCTCTGCTGGTTAAACCTGTTCTTTTAGCCATTCATCTGACTGTTCACCTCCAAACATGACTTGATGGACCTTCAGCTGGTGTGGACAGACATGATGTGAGCTAATTGTCCATGATTAGTCTGATTGTGTTCTTCATCTGGTCTTCTGTTCCAGCTGCTGGAGGACAACATTGTCATGTTTGTGAAGAAGGAGCTGAAGAAGATCCAGAAGGTTCTGAGTCCAGATTACCCAGAATCCTCAGATGATCAGGAGGAGGATAAAGATGAAGAGCAGAAGAGGATCAGAGAGGCATTTGTGGAGATCACAGTGAACTTCCTGAGGAGAATGAAGCAGGAGGAGCTGGCTGACCATCTGCAGAGAAGTAAGAGGATTATTTTAAAATATTTTAGCTGCTTGATAAATGAACCAGACACAAACATCAACATTCACAGATCAGACACAACATTAAAACCACTGAAAGGTGAAGAGAGGATCTCTGATCATTTTGTTCCAACAGTGTTCTGGTAGGAAAACCTGCATCCTGCATTCACATGAATGTTCCTATGACCCCCCCCCCCCCCCCCCCCCCCCCCCCCCCCCCCCCCCCCCCCAACATGCTGACAGTCACCTGTACAGGACCAGCATCTCCAGAATCCATAGACCTGGTCCTTCTTTACTACTGACTTTAAACTTGATGATGTTGAATGAGTCAACAACTGATGAATTATTAAAGAAAGAACAGACAAAACTCTGTGTAGGTTCAAGATTCTGAGGAAATTCTGATCATATTGAATTATATTTTTATATTTCATGTTAACTTCCTGCCACATGCTTTATTTTTTATCATTATTCTAGTTTTCTTGTCTTCAGCAGTTGGACTAGTTGGACTCATTACTCTAATTCTGTACGTTGACCTTTATTAAACATTATTATCATGGTTTTGATGCTCCATAGATGATGTCTGCAGAGAACGTCCAGATTGTTAATTAACATGGAGTTAATTGAAATAACTCATAACTGGTGTTGTGGAACCAACAACTCAAGTTCAGCTGATGAAGGTTCAGAAAACCTGGAGTTCAGGTTTTATCTCAGGTTTGTTAAACCTCCTTTCTGGAACACCTCCAGGTATCAGAATCTCCAAGACATCCCAGATGACCCCTCAAGTTTTGGTGGTAAAAGGTCTCCTAGTGAACATTGAACTGCTGGTTCTAATGTCTCAGCTGGTCACTGAATGTTCTCATCCTTCACTAGGGGTCCAGCGAGCCAGAATCTGGATCAGGAACTCTCTTGCAGTGTTGCTGGTGTGAATCCAGGTCATCCACTCCGCTATTTTAACAGCAGTGTGGGCAGAACCTGGAACAGACCGTTTTACCGCTTCGCCTTCCAATGCTTCCGACGCAGGTCTCGCACCAGAACCCAATCGCCTGGCTGTAGTCTGTGCAGGGGTCCACTGGCTGGTAGAGGCTGGACAGCTTTCACCTGTGAGTTAATCTGCATCAGCACATCTGCATGAATGCAACTTCCTGCAATACGACAACACAGAATTCTCACACAATTCAACTGATGGAAGGATGCACTTATCTGGTGTGTTCACTCCCATCGGCGGTGGTCTGCCAAAGAGGATCTCGAACGGACTCAGGTTAGCCCTCGATTGCACTCGCATCCTCATGTACATCAGCACTATGGGTAGCAACAGCCCTGTTTCTGCACAACACTTTGCCAATTTAGACTTCAAAGTACCATTCTTCCTCTCAACAGCACCCCCACTGGCGGGATGGTAGGCACAGTATCTCCTGAGGTCAAACCCCAGGAATTCCCTACCTGCACCAGGGCTTCATTAACGAAATGAGTACAGTTATCACTGGAGACTTTAGATGGAATCCCCCACCGTGGCAGAATCTCCATCAGCAAAGCCTTCTCCACTGTGGAGCTTTCAGCCTTAGAAGAGGGAAAAACCTCAACCCACTTTAAAACATGTCCACAATGACCAGACAATACTTTTTTCCCTTCACAAGGAGAGAGCTCAATAAAATCAAGCATGATGCTCATACTCAAATGGCCTGTCAGCCTGCGGATGAGCAGACAGTGGCATCTTCACCCACTCACCCCCCTGCGTTGTGGGCAGCACAGGTCCCACAGGACCTGCAAAACTTCTGTGCATAAGAAGAAAACAGTGAACCAGTACTTAGCCAAGGTCGACAGCATGACCCCCTGTGATGTGTGGTCTAACCCGTGGGTTAGCCTAGCAAAATGGGAGAAAAAATGTTTAGGCAGACACGGTCTCGAATCACCTGCACGCCACACGCCATCAACCAGACTACAGCCGTCCGCTGCCACAACCGTTTCTCATCCGGGGAGGAGAATGACTGCATTGCAATCAGGGAAGCGAACACGTCGTCCCCACCTTTGTTTGCCACTGCAGAAACAAGAGAATAGTTAACAGGAGAACGAGCAGCCACATCCACACAAGCGTTCCCTGCGGAAATCAAATCAGGCCCATTAACATGAGATGGACATTTACACACAGCTATGGAGCTGGGCAGGAGGATGGTCTCCAGGATGGCATCCACCTTATCTACAGGAGTCAGGACAGGTTTACCATCTGACTTCAAAAACTTCCCGCACTTCCAAATTGCCCCAAAATCATGACAGACTCCAAACCCATACCTGCTATCTGTATAAATCATGACGCTTTTCCCCTTTGCCAATCTGCATGCTTCAGTCAAAGCCATTAGTTCAGCTGCCTGAGCCGAACAGTGATGCGGGAGCGAGCCGGACGCCAGAACCTCATGGTCTGACACGAACGCGAACCCCACCATGTTCCTTCCTGAACGCTGAGCCATTCATATACAGAACCAAATCAGGATTCACCAGTGCTGATTTCTGGAGATCCGGTCAGGGGGTGCAAACCTAATTAATCACAGCCACACAGTCGTGAGGCTCACCGCCCTCTGGATCCGGTATGAGAGTGGCTGGATTTAATACATTGCAACGCTTCACAGTTATGTTTGGCAAAGTGTCAGATCACCATAACCTACCAGATCACGTGAGGCGTACACAGCTTTCTCAGCAGCAGCCACAGCTCGCAAACAATGTGGAAGTCCACCTGAAACTGGATCCAGCTTATGTCATGGTCTGGGGCGGCCATGATGGCCATTTTGGGTTTTTCTTTGTTATGTGTTAAATTGGCGTCAATCCCTGTCTTTTGTGTCACCTGTTTCCCGTTTAACTTCGAAGGTCTGTCTTGTCTCCCTTGTTTTCAGCTTTGCTTCCTTCCCTCTTATTATCGTGATTGTCTGCACCTGCCTCTTGTTGGGTTCCCTTTGTATTTAAGTCTTGTCATCTCTCCTGTCTGTGCTGGTCTGTTGTCTTGCGTTGTCTCATGTCCTGTAAGTACTGTTGGTTTTTGGTCACTTGTTTTTTCTCCATGTTTCCCGGCCTAGATACCTGGATTACTTTTGGGGTTTTTTTTTTTTTTTTTGGTTTGTTTTAGATTTTGTCTTTGTTTCCCCTTTGGACAACTTTTGTGGATTTTGGTTTTCTTGGTCTTTTGGGTTTTTTCATTTTGTAAAATGAATATTTTATTTTTGAGCATGCTCCTGCGCCTGGGTCTCCCATTCTGCCTCAAATCTTGACAGAACGGACCAGCCATTATGGACCCAGCAGGAGACCAGCCGATCTCCTTGCTGGCTTTTTTAAGCAGGGAGGCAGCCAAAAACGTCCCCCATGCGGAGGAGGAACTTTCCCTGTTCTGGGGCTCCTGGCTGGCATTGGGGGGACCTAGAAGCCTCCAGCGGGCGGATCTTAGCTCTGGGCTTGGTCCAGCCAGCCTCCTGGTGGAGCTACCCTCTGAGGCGATTGGGAGGAGGACGTCGAGGAGAAGGCAGGGCAGGCGCTCGCGGTCTGGGGCTACCCCACGGGCAGCCGATCCTCGAGGGGCTCCTGTTGCCAAGGCGGTCACGCAGGACGCTCCACCTCTGGCCCCCGTCTCGGGAGGACTTCCCACCTTCGTCTCCCGACCCTGTCTCCATTGTGGCTGGGGAGGGTCCTGTACCCCTTCAGGAGGAGGTCCGGACTTTTGAAGACATTTACCACCAACTCACGTCGTCCCTGAAGGGGTCGACTGACGTGAGTCGGTGGATCTTTGTTTATGACCTCCTCCTGAGGCATTTGACCCTCTGGACCCCGCTCCTTCAGTTGCCTGAGTAACGGACTATATATGGGGAGCTTAAGATGATGAGGGAGGAGCTGGTGGTCCTTAACCCTGGTTCCAAGGCTTTTGACGCCCCTCAGCCCGATTCTGTTTCCGGGGAGGTCGACGCCGACGCTCCTCAGCCCGGTCTCGTTTCCGAGGGGGTTGAGGCCGACACTCCTCAGCCCGATCCTGTTTCCGAGGGGGTCAACGCTCCTTGGCCCGATCCCGTTTCCAGGGAGGTCGACACCGACACTCCTCAGCCCGATCCTGTTTCCGGGGAGGCCGAAGCACCTCAGCCCTAACTCATTCTCGAGGTGTTTGACGCACCTCAGCCCGGTCTTGTTTCCGAGGTGGTCGACGCATGCTCTCCCGAATCCGTTTCTGAGGTGGTCGATGCGCGCTCTCCCAATCTCGTTTCCGTGATGGTCGACGCACCTCAGCCCAGTCTCCTATCCAAGGTGGTCGACGCACGCTCTCCCGAACCCGTTTCCGAGGTGGTTGACGCACCTATGCCCTATCCAGTGGTGGTCGACGCACCTCAGCCCGGCCTTGTTTCCGAGGTGGTCGACGCACGCTCTCCCGAACCCGTTTCCGAGGTGGTTGACGCACCTATGCCCAATCCAGTGGTGGTCGACGCACCTCAGCCCGGTCTTGTTTCCGAGGTGGTCGACGCACGCTCTCCCGAACCCGTTTCCGAGGTGGTCGACGCACCTATGCCCGATCCGGTGGTGGTTGACGCACCTCAGCCCGGTCCCGTTTCCAAGGAGGTCGATGCTGACACGCCTCACCTCACTTCCATGGCGATCGACGCGCCGCTACCTGCCTCCGTGGTGGTAGACGTGCCTTCCCAAATCCCCGAGGCAGTCTCGGGTGAGGTAGTAGAGGTTGAGTCATCCCGGCCTCTGCCTTGGCCTTGCTCCCCGCCATTGCAGCAGGAGCTGCAGTTGGCCGAGAACCTGCCCGAGCCTCTGCTAATGGAGCTGCAGGCGGCCTAGAACCTGCCCGAGCCCCGGCAGCAGGAGCTGCAGGCGGCCGTGACTCCTCCTGGGCCCCTGCAGCTCCTGCTGCAGGCAGCCGAGACTCCTCCAGGGCCCCTGCAGTTGGAACTGCAGGTGGCCGAGACTCCTCCAGGGCCCTTGCAGCTGGAGCTGCAGGCGGCTGAGCCAGTTCCTGGTTCCTGTCCGCCGACGCCGTCTGCCTCGTCTGTTCCTGGTTCCAGCCTGCCGACGCCACCTGCCTCACCAGTTCCTGGTTCCAGTTCGCCACCACCACGGCCATCCTCCTCGCCAGCTCCTGGTTCCAGTTCGCTGCCCCCGCAGCCGTCCGCCTTGCCAGCTCCTGGTTCCAGCCGCCGTGGTCGTCCGCCTCGCCAGCTCATGGGTCCAGTCCGCCGCGGCCATGACCGTCCGCCTCGTCAGTTCCTGGTTCCTGTTCGCCGCCGCCGTGGCCGTCCGCCTCGTCAGTTCCTGGTTCCTGTTTGCCGCGGGGGCTCGAGGCTCGAGGCTGCCTGCCTGAACTATCACTGCCGTCTGCCCGGTGCCCAGGCCGCCCGCCTGAACTGTCTCTGCCGTCTGCCCGGTGCCAAAGTCGCCCACTTGAATTTCCTCTGTTTGGCCTGAAGGCATAGTGACTGTGGGAGGGTCATATGTCTTGGAGACTTTGGATTTTTTATTAATATTTACCATACCTGGAAAGACAGTGGTTCTGAGGTAGGTAAAAAAGTCAAATTCCTACCACACTTCCACTCAGGCCTCGGAGAGGATCAAATAAAGGCTGAGAAAAAGAAATAAACCTCCCAGGAGACTTTTCATACTTCCAGGGTGGGGACCGGGCCTCCGCGAAAGAGTATCCAGGAAACGTGCACTATTTTCGGCCATGGAAAGCAGATCCTCCCCGTCGCACCCTGGATGAAAAACTCCAAGTTCCTCCGATTTTTACCAAACTTAAAGGAGGCTGTGGGCCGATGCTTAGTCTGAGATTTCAGCCTCCAGAACCTCACCGTTCCCGAGATCCACACTGCAGACCAGGTTCTTTTACAAGTGTGTATCTCAACGAAAGATGCTCCGATTGCCACCAAACTTGCACTGTTATTCCAAACTGAAGAGAGGATCATACCACCCCAGGGCTGACTCTTCGAAACCCTTCCTGAAGGAAGTAGGTCTAGCAGCATCAGAGATAAATGAGCCTTATATCCCCTATTTCAGGGTGATGAGGACATCCCACTGTGTGTGTGTCAGAGTATCAACAGCAAGTACTTGAAAAAAGCTTAAATCACCAGACAGCAGGCATTGTCAATCATTTAATCAATCAAAACTTTATTTCATACATATACAATGCAACACAAAGTGAATGGCAAGTATTTGCATTTCCCCCCAGCCTCTATGTTTCACATTATACAATGTACACAAACTGGCACCAAGCAACAGATGTCAGGTCTGACAAAGGTCCCCCCAGAAAGTGGTTTAGAGTGCGTTTCAGGGCAGCAGGAGTGCATTGGTATTGGTTTGTAGTGAAGGGTCGGAGCTTCCCACACTAACAATGGACTGGCTGTGGACTTAGATTTTTGGTGCCATTTTCTGCTACAGGCCACCCCATATATGAGACGTGGTGTAGCGGAATTTCACAGGCCAGACGATTTGGCCGTACAATGGCAAGCAGTAAGTACAGCCCACCCCCCCCCAAAAAAAAAAAAAAAAAAAAAAAAAATTGATCATTTATGATCGGGGGCACGTGAGGGAAAAAGCCGGCTTTCGCCGTACCATGGCAAGCGCTTGTGACGGAGGTGGCATGGTGGTTAACACTGTTGGCTCACAGCTAGAAGGTTCCTGGTTCAAACCTCCGAGTACTCCGGCTTCCTCCCACAGTCCATAGAGATGCATGTTAGGTTAATTGGTGGTTCTGAATTGCCCGTAGGAGTGATTGTGAGCATGAGTGGTTGTTTGTCTATATGTGGCCCCGCGATGGACTGGCGACCTGTCCAGGTGGACCCCTGCCTTTTTCCCGAAGAAAGCTGGGATAGACTCCAGCAGATCCCCGTGATCCTACTTAGGATTAAACGGGCATAGATAATGATGGATGAATACTTGCTGGGAGGTCACAATCTGGGTCTCTGTAAAGCACCTAGAAACAATTTGCATTATAATAGATGCTATGTGAATAAAATAAAATTTGAATTGAATTGACAGTTCAGAGTACCCAGCCTTCTAGACTCCTGGGTGCCATTTATGGAAAGTTCTCCTCATGGAGACTCCTTTATTCTGCTGGAGGACTTCAATGCTCACGCTGGCAATGACAGTGGTACCTGGAGGGGGGTGATTGGGAGGAACAGCCTCTCTGATCTGAACCAGAGTGGTGTTTAGTTGTTGGACTTCTGTGTTCATCACAGTTTGTCCAGAACAAACACCATGTTCAAACATAAGAGCGTCCATAAATGCATGTGGCATCAGGACACTCTTGACCGTAGATCAATGATCGACTTTATAAGTGTATCATATGGCCGTATGCTCTGGACACTTGAGTGAAGGAAGGAGCTGAGCTGTCAGCTGATCACTACCTGGTGGTGGGTTGGATCAGATGGAGGGAGGATGCTGGTCAGACCTGGTAGGACCAAACGTGTAGTGAGGATTTGCTGGGAACATCTGGCAGAGGAACTTATCAGAAAGATCTTCAACTCACACCTCCATCAGAGCTACAACCACATCCTGAGGGAGGTGGGGGACATTGAGTCCGAATGGACCATGTTCTACACCTCCGTTGCTGAGGCAGCCGACTGGAGCTGTGGCTGTAAGGTTGTTGGTTCCTGCCTTGGCAGCAATCCTTAAATCCAGTGGTGGACACCTTTTGGTAAGCGAGGCCTTCAGACTGAAGAAGGAGTCCGACCAGGCTTGGTTAGCTTATGGAGGCAGCAGGCAGATATCAACAGGCCAAATGGGCCCTGCGATGGACTGGACACCTGTCCAGGTGGACCCCTACCTTTAGACTTGAAGAGACCTGGGATAGACTCCACCAGATCCCCATGACCCTGCAAAGGATTAAGCGGGCATAAATGATGGATGGACCCTCTAATGTTCTACCATCGGGAGATGGGAAACAGTGGCCTCCTTAAATTTATTCACAGCATTTTCAGATCAGCATCTGCTGTAGTGACACTTTTCATTCCCTGTTGTAGCGTCAAGAATGTTAAATTCTAATGTCATTAAATACTGATCAGCGAGGATTCAGAGGAGACAATAACAGATGATCAGGTTCTAGACCCTAGGTGAGGACCAGATCCAGGGTAATTAAAGCAGTGAGTTGGTTCATCCATCTACTCTAAAAGAGAAATAAAGAGTAATTTAAGACCAATCCAGATTTCCAGGAGCACAAAACTGAAACGCAGCTCCACCTCGCATCAGCCGTCTCAAAGTCTATTCTCTGAACAACCAGAAGCCAGTGGAGAGACCTCAGGACTGGACCGGTACGGTTCCTGGTTTCAGCTGAACTCCAGCAGTCACATCATAATGCCCAGCAGCTCACCAAAATTCACCCAGCTGGTTCAGAGCCCAGTGAGCAGGTCCTTACAGCAGTCTAACCTGGTGGAGACCAACTCACAGATCAGACTTCCCAAATCTGGTCTAGACACCAGTCTCTTGACTCTGACAATGTTCCCAGATGGAATAGGGAAAAGCTGTTAACATTACTGCCATAATAAATGCTATCATTGACATCAAAGCTGTCAACATTCAGTCCAGGTCCCAATAGTCATAAACCCCATAGAGAGGCTCAGTTGACATTCACACAGTTCCTGTGGAACAGACAACAGCTCAAGTTCACAGGTGTACACATCACAGGTGTGTAAACTCACATAAGCCAGGCCTCAGCTCCACACTGCTCAGGTACAGGACAGCCAACCACCATCACCTGTGCACCACAGTACCAGGAACCCTCCTCAGGATCAGCTGACGTCCGAGGCCCTGCCCTAGAGGACAAATCCACAAGCTGGTTATAGGGACGTCAGGGGCACTGAAACAGAACAACACAAGAGCCAAGACCTCAGAACCAGAACAATGGAGCCACAATTTAACCCAGCTAAGACAACCACAGCCTCAATCAGGCCACGTGCAGACCGTAACTCAGTCGCACTGATAAAGAGGCACGAAACAGATACACCCGTTTAGGTAAGAAAAGGGGAAAAACAAAAACGATGAAATGCTTATCCATCGATTTCACAATTATTGAGATTTGTGATCACACAGATCACAACAAAATAACACGTTTTTTTAGGTGTATTTAAAGAATCATTCTAGTTTGATTTGATCTATTTCAGTCACTGTTTTAAAGGAGCCTTTCTCTGACCGAGAGTGAAAAGAAATGTCACTATGATTTGATCACATAGATAAAGGAGAAATGGATATTTAAACAGAGCTTTAACACAACGAGAAAATGACCTGTAATGAACAGAAATATTCAATTTTAACATGAACTAAGCCAAATTTCAACTTGCATGAATGTGCCAGTTTATATTGGAAGTACATAAAAGTATCTTCACCAAATCTTTCAGCCCCAGTACACATCAGTTGTTCTGTGGGAGGACTAAAGTCTAAAGTACAAATTCATAAATCGCTTAGTCCGTAAAATATGCTTTTGAAAATATGCTATTTATGTTTGAGAACTCATTTTGATAACTAAAATGAACTGCCAAAAATCCATTTCAACTGTTAATACTGTTCGTTGTTCTTTTTTTTTTGCTGTTATTCCATTTAGTTTTTTCCAATTATCAAATTCCAATTAATTTTAATGTCTCGTGCAGATGTCTGTCCAACATCGGGTCGGGTCAGGTCAGGTCAGTCTGTCACACACTCATGAGCTAAAATGACAGAACATAAACGTGACACATTGACAGGACACATCACAACGCTCAACTTTTGGATTTTTCTCTGGTGATATTTTCCTCTCCATGATGTCCTGACTGATATAATCTAGAAGGACGTCAGTGAACTGATCAGAAAGTGGCTCGTTACTTTGAAACCTTTGAAGAAGCTGATCCAAACGAGGACAGATCATTGTTGTCATTTCTCCAGGGTTGGATCATAGATGTGGAATCTATAACCTGGACAGATGTTTCAAACAACTGCAGCGTCTCCTCGTCTCTTTTCTTTGGTTCTGGCTCTGTGACAACCAGACGGATCAGTGTGGGATTTATTTGTTCGTCCAGTCCAACAGTGAAGAGTTCCCAGCTCTATGTTCTGTTTCAGGTGTGACATTAAACATTTAAACGAAGCCTTGGATCAGCAGACAAACTTACTGTCTAGATCAACCAGTGATTCAGAGGCTCTACTTTTCCAGACTCAACTTCCCAGTAATGGTCTCCTCTGATCCAGTCCAGCTCCTCCCAGCTGTCAGCTAGTTGTCTTCACCCTCCAGTCCTCTGACTAATTCTTCTCCAGCTGCTCTCATTATGAAGGAGCTGTTTCTAAAAAACTAAATCTACACTTGGGTCATTTCTGATGTCACTCAGTCTTAATTTCACTTGATTACAAGTCATACTTTGTGGTACATTATAACTTTAGAGTCTCCTCACCTCTGTTGGGAAGGGTTAGCGCACGGGAGATGTGTTGGTTGGCTCCTCCCATCTAATAAACAGGTGAGCAGGTGTTTTACTGGGGTCTCCATCTAAACGGTGTCAGTGTGTAGAAGAACAGTCTGTGGTTCAGATTCACTGGGACAAACTGAAGTCGCTGCATCTGCTGGCTCATTTTCTGTTGGAGATTCATTTCTGTAACTACAAATGGCTTCGTGATGGTGTCGGTTACATTCCTCACAAGAACCGCCCTTTGTTGGGTCGCCCGGTGGTTCAGGCAGGCGGTCCACATACAGAGGCTACAGTCCTCAACGCAGCGGTCGCAGGTTTGATTCCCGGCCAGTGGGACCCTCTGCTGCATGTCCTCCATGCCCCCCCCGCCCCCTGTCTGTCCTCTCTGTCAATAAAGGCCACTAGAGCCAAAAAAAGAAATGTCTTTTGTTCAATCTTTGGCGACATGTCTTGTTCCAAAGCACAGAAAGCTTCTTCCTTGTTTTCTTAATATCTCGTTTTTTTGACATTTCATTACATTGTCTGGACAAGTGATCCTGTTTCTCATAAAAACCAGCCCTGTTTGTCCCCTTGACCGGAGGCAGAGAGCAGATGCAATCATCACATTCGGTCTTTCTGTGCACATTTCCCACGCACCTGTCGGTTCCTGTCCAGCATCCGTACCTGCTCGCTCCTTTGTACTTTTCCTCATGTTTGCAGTGCACTCTGGGATGTCCACTTCCTTGGTTTAGGAGCAGAGCTGTTGTCTATCACATGGAAGGATTCTGGTTCAAGTCCTGATTGTGTCAGGAAGAGCATCTGATGTACAACCAAACCTTTAAAAAAATCTTATTTGTTAAGAATAATTATCATTACCATTATAACTTAATGATGAGCTGAGTAGGGGGATGAAGTCACCCAACAGTTATGTGACAGACTGGAGGAGAACATGACAACACAGATGAAAGTTGTTCAAATCAAATTTTCACCAAATAGATTTCTAAACTTTTCCTCAGTTAAAACATTAGTATTGTGAATAAAAATGAAGTAGTTTTTTAATTATCTGAGGTCTGAAAACTGTATCTTTTTATCATGATTATGTCATTTTCTTTAATTAGATGCTTTAAATAACCTTTTTGATTTTAATTTGGGAGAAATGTCATTAGACTATAGAATAGAATTAAAATGGTAATTTACTCAAACACATTATTATAAACAGTCAAATCAAAGAGATTGATGAGTATTATAGTCATTTTTTATCAAATAATGTACAAACAAGTCTGGTAAATCACAATGGTGCAACTCTATAGAGGGTGTAGTAGAGGCATACTTAGAAGTAAATATTAAAGGCAAAATTGATTTAAATAAAATAAGGTAGAAAAAACCCTACAACAAGGGGGTATATATTTTAGGATTAACATATTTGTGGATAATTCCATTAACATTTCATACAGGTCTTCATATTTTTGAGTATATTTCAGGGATTTCAAATGCAAATGGGAATCAGATAAAATGTTAAAGACTGGGGAAGATCTAAGTACCTCTGTTATATTTTTCTAGGCATAAAACCAGATCACAACAGAGTCCAAGCGTTTGGAGGAAACAGGAAGTTTCACTGTAAAAGACAACATGAGGAAACACCTCCCACAGGTTCCGCTTTATCTTTTCAGCTCTTTACCCTCAATAAATTCAGGAAAGTGCCTTTAAATGACACATTAATATGTCTGAAAATGAGTTTAATATTATTATACCCGGATAAAATACATGTTTAAATACTGTATAATAATATCACCAATTACAAAATTATAATATAACTAAAAACAATGTAGTGACATATTTTAGGTGCACCACAGAAGCAAAGGTCTCTTATTGTCTACTTTTTTATAATATTTTTAATGTGTTTCTCTGTGTGTATATATACACCCGAAAATACAACATAATGAACCCGTTTTAGAAACATTTCTTAACTCCAAATCCAACCGTGACGGTAGTTTTGAGGCTCAGATGCAGTTCCGACTCACAGCCAGCAGATGTCGCTCTTCTACATGTGTCATTCTCCAGCTGTTGACTCAAAGTGACTCACTGCTTCATGTAGTTTCGGTTTCACGATCACGACTCGACACGAGATGTGACGCAGAGTTTGATACTCGAGACACTTCTGCTTCAAAACCTCGAGATTACGAGACACAACGAGCTCTAGAAGAAGATCACTGAAAGAAACTGTAAGTTTGATTGTTTCTCTCTTGAACTTTGTCTTCAGAAGGTTCCTGGTTGTTTCTGCTCCGTCATGGTTGGAGAACATGTTCTCTTCTGATTTCACTGATTCAACTTTGATCTCTCTGGTGTTTGAAGACAAATCCACAGCTGTTAGATGATTGATTGACAGGATTGTTAACAGACTGTTATTGATGAGAAACAGCGTGATGATCAGTTGATCCTGATTTGGTTTCTTCTCAACACTAACTGTGGAGTGTTTTTATTTCCTAGATTAAAACTGTCGTCTCCACCATTAAAGTCCGACTGCTGTTTCCTGTGGAGCCTTTCAAAATAAAGCCTGGTTTCCTGTCTTTTATCTTTGTCCAGTAGCAATGATGTGTGTTTCCTCTGCAGCTGAAGGTAGAAAGTGTGTGAGCTGATGTGAATCCAGCAGCATGGACCATCATGAGGACAGAGAGGAGGGAGTTCCTCCCACTAAAACCAGTCTGAGTGGAGAACATGAGAGTTGGAGCAAAGCTCAGAGGTGAGATGATCATCTACAACTGTTCATGACTCTACAGTCTGTCAGAGTTCAGCCCTCACATCTAAAAACACCATTATTACAGGAGTCAACCTGGACCTGGACCTGGACCTGAACCTGAACTTAAACTGAAACATGAACCCGGACCTGAACCCAGCTGTGTCTCCTTGAAGAGTGACCGCTCTAAGGGTTTTGTTATTAATTTTAAATCAGATGACCGTAGTTGTTCAGAGAGGTGAGCTGTGTGTTAATATTGTAACTGTAAATGTAACTTAGACATCAGTGTTTTATTGTTACGTGTGTTTAATGTGATGTGTGTTTAATGATATTTCTGGAAAACATCCAACACTCACTGCTTCACAAATGACCACAGAAATGTCTGAACCAGAGCTGGAATTCAATTCAATTCAATTCAATTTTATTTATATAGCATCTGTTACAATGACAATTGTCTCTAGGCGCTTTACAGAGACCCAGAGCATGACCCCCGAGCAAAATATCATCAACTAAGATTATATAATTAAATCCAATCAATGATAATGGCAGGTAAAAAACCTTTATACCAAACAGTGGCAAGGAAAAACTCCACTTTAAGAGGAAGGAAGAGGAAGGTTTCTACCTCTTAAAGTGGAGTTTTTCCTTGCCACTGTTTGGTATAAAGGTTTTTTTTTCTCCCTACGTGGGAGTTTTTTACCTGCCATTGTCATTAATTGGATTTAATTATATAATCTTAGTTGACGATATTTGCTCGGGGGTCATGCTCTGGGTCTCTATAAAGCGCCTAGAGACAATTGTCATTGTAACAGACGCTATATAAATAAAATTGAATTGAATTGAATTGAATTCCAGCTCTGGTTCAGACATTTCTGTGGTCATTTGTGAAGCAGTGAGTGTTGGATGTTTTCCAGAAATACAGCTGTTACAGTGTAAAGGGGGATGTTGGAGCAGTTTCTCTGAGTGTCTGTAGTAAACCAGTTGGTCCCAGACAGTGGAGGTAGGATCTTCTCAGGTGGAAGGTGTTTCTGGACAGAAAAGGACAGATAGTTCTTGGAGACATGTGAAAGCTGCTTTGATGTCCTGCTGAGAAGTTTGTGGAGGTTTGTGGATTGTTGGTAGAACTTCTTTCATTGAGATCATGGACTCTGAGCAGGAAACTTTCCATGTAAAAGCAGAAGAAATTAATCCTTGCTGTCATGGAGGTGATCAACCCTCATGTGTGGAAACATTCACATGTTTTCTTCTTGTTGGGTAGATACAGTTAGTCCAGGACTCCTGTGGTCCTCCATCACCTGGTTTTGATGATGATGTTCTCCTTCAGAGGTTCATCAGCTGGTCCATCAGTCATCCATCTTCATCTTGTTCTAACTTGACTTTGTGCAGACCTGGATCTTCTGAATATGTGAACTAGCAGAGCTCTCACTGAGGTCACATGGACATTCTCAGTAGATCAGCAGGACTAGTAAACCTTCACCATGATAGCCATTCATCTGACTGTTCACCTCCAAACATGACTTGATGGACCTTCAGCTGGTGTGGACAGACATGATGTGAGCTAATTGTCCATGATTCCTCCACAGAGTGGACCAGCAGAGCTCAGAGCCCCCCAGTGGTCAGTCTGTCCAGCAGCATCAGACACACCTGGACTCCATATTTCTGGTCTGTACCTGAACAACAGCTGCTTCTACATCTGTTCTGCTGACGCTCATCTCCATGCTGCTCTTTGTAGACCAGTGGACTGTCAGTCTGTCCAACATGATCTGATGTTTGTCTCCATGCTTTCAGTCTGATTGTGTCCTTCATCTGGTCTTCTGTTCCAGCTGCTGGAGGACAACATTGTCACATTTGTGAAGAAGGAGCTGAAGAAGATCCAGAAGGTTCTGAGTCCAGATTACCCAGAATCCTCAGATGATCAGGAGGAGGATGAAGATGAAGAGCAGAAGAAGATCAGAGAGGCATTTGTGGAGATCACAGTGAACTTCCTGAGGAGAATGAAGCAGGAGGAGCTGGCTGACCATCTGCAGAGCAGTAAGAGGATTATTTTAAAATATTTTAGTTGCTGGATAAATGAACCAGACACAGACATCAACATTCACAGATCAGACACAACATTAAAACCACTGAAAGGTGAAGAGAGAATCTCTGATCATTTTGTTCCAACAGTGTTCTGGTAGGAAAACCTGCATCCTGCATTCACATGAATGTTCCTATGACCCCCCCAACATGCTGACAGTCACCTGTACAAGACCAGCATCTCCAGAAACCTCTGCTGAGATGTGATGGTCATTTAGAGAAGCAACTCCAATCCACAGAGACCCAAACCAGGCTCTGAGTACGTCCTCCAGGGTTTCCATCCATAATGGTCCATCTTCTGTTGATGGTGAGATCATCTCCATGGGAGTGAAGGGGGTGGTTCTGGTCCTCCACCTGTTTTATAGACCTGGTCCTTCTTTACTACTGACTTTAAACTTGATGATGTTGATCTAGGGATGACATCACCTCTATAGACACATGAACGAACCGTGGATCAATTATGCAAAGTTATCCCAAAATGAGGAGGAAAAAAATCACACACAGTTAAAGCAGCAGCCAGCTCGCTGCCACAGATGTCTCTTAACCTGTAAATTAGAAGATCGCAGTGCAGTTAGTAGTCTCAACAACAAAACCCACAGACGTCCTCATCGCAGTGACCCTCAATCCAGCAACCACCTGTGCTGCACCTGCAAACACCAAACATCACCGTTAACAGCCTAAGCTAAATCTTCAATATCAGGCTTAAAAAAAAAAAAAGAGAGAGAGAAATATTCCCAGAAGTGCTGTACGATGTCACGCTGGCGAAGGCGGACGAGCGCTCCGGCTCGCTTTCCTCTCTTCCGGCGTTTCACTGTGTGCGCAAAGGTGAGAGCACCTTTGACCAGAATGTCCAAAATTTCTAGAGTTGGGAGCAGAAAACTAGGAAATAAATCCTCTGCAGTTGTTGCCCTGATGTTCATGAGCTCTTCTCTCGTGAAGGAGCTCTGGGCACCATCACAAAAAACAGAGTTAAAGCACAAAGCAAAACAAAACAACACACCGAGGAAGCCGTCCGCAGCGCCATCTTGATGTATCATCCACAACACTCATCCACAACATGGACTAAAATGACATAAACATAAACATGACATTAATGACATGGCACATGCACAAATTGTATTAGGTGTGTTTCTGTGTCCTCCAGCTCTGACCAGTTCATGTCCCCAGTTCCATTCTACTGGTCAGGGCTGAAATATTCAAAAGAATTAGTGGTCAAAATGACCTGTAGGACATATATCCTGGCGAAGAGAATGCAAAAAATTATAGGAAAATTGATTAATCCAGACCAGACAGGGTTCATTCCTGGTCGACAAGGAGCTAATAATATAAGAAGAACATTAAACATCATAACATGTGCCAAGAAAAAAAATACACACAACTCTATGCTTATTAGTTTCGATGCTCAGAAAGCCTTTGACACAGTGAAGTGGCAATTTTTATATAAAACACTGGCTGCTATGGGGTTCCACCCTACATTTGTAGACTGGATAAAGGTTATTTACACAAAACCACAATCACGTGTCAGAGTGAATGGATGTTGTTCACAATTTTTCTATTTGGAGAGGGGGGTTCGACAAGGTGACTGTCTTAGCCCTTTGCTTTTCGCCATAATTATAGAACCTTTAGCTGCATTAATTAGGCAAAATGAAGGCATTAAGGGCATAAAAGATCAAGGCCAAGTAGAACACAAAATTTCTATTTATGCAGATGACATACTGACATATATTACTGATCCGGTGTAATTTTCTCCTCTGTCCCAGCATTAATGAGCAACTTAAAAGGAATATGGAGAAACTCTCAGGCTACCAAATTAACCAATCAAAGTCAGAGGCAATGATGCTGGCAGGGCACTGGCCTGTACAACTAACAGGAAGTATTAAATTCCACTGGTCTAATCAAGTGGATACCTGGGTATCATTATAACGCCTGATACATTACAGCTGTACAAGGCCAACTATGGTAAATTGATGGGCGAAATAAAAAATGACCTCACGAGATGGGAAGTTCTCCCCTTATCCCTAATAGGACGAGTGGAAACAATAAAAATGAATATATTACCAAGGTTGCTTTTTATGTTCCAATCTCTACCCATAGAGGTCCCCGCTTCCACATTCAAAACAATCGATAATTGGCTATCTAAATTTATTTGGCAGAACAAAACAAAAGGCCCAGAATTAGATTGAAAAAAATGCTATGTACAAAAGAAAGGGGGGGCCTTGACTTACCTAACTTGAAAAAATATTACTGGGTGGCCCAGCTTAGATCATTGGTTGCATGGATCTCTCAAGACAATGACACAATTTGGGTTAGGATGGAGCAAAGTGAATGCCTAGACTTACCCCTAGACACTATCCCATTTATGAGTCATGACACCTGGAAAATAAATGAAATTAATAACCAGTGGGTGAAAACCACTTTAAAAATATGGTCCAATGTGAGAAAGAAATTAAGACTCCTGACATCAATATCCAGAGCAATGAAGATTGCGCATAATATAGACTTTCTTCCATCCGAATTAAGTACAGGGTTCAAGAAATGGGAGCGGAATGGCTTGGTTATGCTAGACCAATTATTTGACGGAGGAGTCCTGGTGTCCTATGAGCAGCTTAGACACAAATATAACCTTACAGCCCATGATTTTTTTTAAAATATCTTCAACTGAGACACTATTTACAGAAGCACAAAGAATGGGACAAACTATGCACTTTACCCTCTAATCTAGAACACTTCTTTATTTTAATAAAAAAAGGGACTATGAAGAAGAAAATTATATCACACTTATATAAGATACTGCAAGAAGAACTGACAGATAACAGTTTCGACATTAAAGAAAAATGGGAACTGGAAATAAACACCATTATTCCAGATAATAACTGGGAATTGTCATGCAGAGAGGGACACAAAATTACAAATAGCCCCATCTGGAAGGAATTTGAATGGAAAATTAAGATGAGGTTCTTCAGGACTCCTCTTGTCACATCAAAATTTACGGACATCTCAAATCAGTGCTGGAGGGGCTGTGGCATTGTAGGAGACCACACGCATATATTTTGGGACTGCCCGAAACTGTTAAGATACTGGTTAAACATACAAAATGAAATAAAAAAGTGTTTAAATGTAGATCTTCCATTAGATCCATTGTGTTTTGTATTAGGAATATTGCCAGAAGATCTAGAAAACAATAATCAGAGAATACTGTTGAGAATTCTTCTTTTAATTGCTAAGAAGATGATTACAATCTCCTGGCTGAGACCACAACCCCCCACGGTAGCACAATGGAGAGAAGGTTAAAGATGTTTATTATATGGAAAATATAACTGCAAGGTTGCATTCGAAAACTGATGTATTCCTGACTAAATGGTCTCCAATTATTTCTCACTTTATCAATTGATATGACCTTTGATGTGACTGCTGTGTTCTATATGCATGTGTTTTCGTTTGATTTATTTATTTCCCCCCCACCCATGCCATTCAAATAGCCCGCCTTCAAATAAGGACTCTATCTGGACATTGTTGGGATGCCAAAATCCATGGACTACCTCTACCTGTGATGTACCTCTGAATGTGTGAATGTATACGACTGCACCTGATAAAAGGAAATAAAAAGAAGTTCAAAAAAAAAAATGATCACCTGTAAATTTCAGGTGAGAAAATGAGAGATTGCTAACATGCAAATCAGTCCCTATAATTATTACCAACAACTGGGCAATAAAATAATAACTAAATGTGTTAAATGGGACAAAGAAGTTCATCTGACCACATCATTATGAGCCCAATTCCAACACACATAAACTGTCACTGGAAGCAGAAAAAAACACCAAGTTAAGATGAGACAAATTATTTTTTTTGGGGGGGGAAACACTACTAGCAAAAAAAAATTGTGACGAAGAAGTGTTTTCTGCTTATGGATGTACCATTGCAGAAAACGTTTATAATATTGTGTTATGTCATGTCCGACCTTGGATCTTCCTGAGTTAGAAGGTCTGTTCCAAAGGCCCGTTAATCCCACTTTTTCGCTCATCTGTGTCTCCTCTCCTCGCCCATCTGTGCCTCTATGCTGCATGAAAAATCTGCCCACTCCCCCACTGGCTCAGCCTAGGACCGCCCCAGAGGTGCGGCCCGAAAACGCTGAGACCATGTTACCTCTGCTACATCCCTGTGACCACACGTCATCTTGTGGCTCCTGTCCAGGCCAACACAAAGGAGGAAATCAAGAAATTTGTGAAAGACCATTGTCATGTTTAGCTCACACGCAGCAGCAGGTGTCAAGGCTCCAGCGCTCCCCCCCCCACAGTCAGCAGACACGTCCAGCGCCAGAGGCAGCCACCATGCTAGCCAAGGGCGAGCAGGAAAAACGTGAAGGACACAGAGAGACAAAGTTCACTTGATCAGTCCAGAGTGACCAAAGAGCAACCATAATGCAATTCAGTCCATCAAAACATTGAAATTATCATTATCATCAATTCAAATGATCATTCAAAACTATTATCATCATTAAATTGTCACTGAATCAAAGCAATTAAATTATGCAGATAAATGATTTAACATGTAATAAACAGTAGGGCAGAAAACAGGTATCAGAACATTTTCATTTTCACTGAGCACAGATCAAATCTCCAAAATTCATCACAACAATTCAACATTGTTTACCTCCTTCAGGCACGTACCGAAACTGAGAAACATGCATTGGTATTAAGTTCTTGATGCCTTCTATTTTTAGTGTTAATTTTGCCATTTTTAAGTCAAAATCAAATCAAACTTTATTTATATAGCCCTTTTCATACATTAAAAATGCAACCCAAAGTGCTTCACAAAATAAAATAAAACAGGATCATAACAGATATCCCACCCCCCCCCCACCCCCCACACACACACACACACGCACATGCACACACACACACACACATACACGGCACACACATGCACACTCACAACACAAAGTAAAAATAGTTCAGTAACATGGCAGGACACTGAGGATCCAGGTAAGGAAATACTACCTCTGGGAGGCACCACAGCCCGCGACCACAGGGGGCACTGTCCCAGAGACCACCTCAACACAGGTAGACCAGGGTAGACTCTACACATTATGCAGACCCCCCCCCCCCAGACCCCAGGGATCTCCAAGACGACGCCCCCGCAGGCAGACCAGACACACCTCCCAGTGTGGAGGGCCCCCATGAGGCAACACTGGAGCTAAAAACTAAAAGATTAAAAGACAATTAAAAATAAAAATAAAAAGGATAAAAACAGAAAGTAGGTAAAATAATAATAAAATGTAATGTATAAAATGTGAAAATGTAAAAGTTTAGAATTTATAAGTAAAATGTAAAAATGTAATGATAATAAAATGCAAAGACTTAAAACAAATTTAAGACTTAAATTAAATCATTAAAATTAATTAGATTAAGAACAGTAGAATAAAAGATCTAAGAGTAAAAGAAATCATGTAAAAGCCAGGTTAAAAAGGTGAGTCTTGAGCCTCCTTTTAAAAATCTCAATAGTCTCTGCGGTCTCTTTTGAACACCAGATGTCTAAAATTTGTTCTTAATATTATCTAGCCTGTTGTAAAGTAATTATGGAAACAATTAATGTGTCAGAATTTTGTTCCTTATTCAGAGAAGTTATGATTAAGCCATCTTTGTTTGTTCCAGCTATAGCTATAAGGCATAGGATAGTTAAGCTTTGGGATGAATTGTCAATGAATGAGTTGAAGACAAAATGACTTATAGCTTAAACAGAGGTTCTAGCGAATTGTGTAACACTTTAAATGTGAATAACTAAATACGTATTTACTTAAAAAAACATGAAAGGGCCCATAACATAGACAAAACATACAACACATACAACATAACACAAACAGAAAACAGGTTCATACTTACATTCATCCATCCATCCATCCATCCCTTAGCTCCCGCTTGGTCCGGAGTCGGACCAAGCGGGACCCGAGTTTTCGCCTCAGAGACCACCAAATCTGCCGCCCGCTTGGCCCGCCGATACCTGTCTGCCAATTCCAGAGTCCCACTAGCTAACCAAGCCCGGTAGGACTCCTTGTTTAGTCTGACGGCCTCTCTCACGCGAGGTGTCCACCACCGAGTTCGAGGATTGCCGCCACGACAGGCACCGACGACCTTACAGCCACAGCTCCGGTCAGCTGCTTCAGCAATGGAGGCGCGGAACATGGTCCATTCAGACTCAATGTCCCCCACCTCCCCTGGGATGTGATTGAAGCTCTGTTGGAGGTGTGAGTTGAAGATCCTTCTGACAGGTTCCTCTGCCAGACATTCCCAGCAAACCCTCACTACATGTTTGGGCCTACCAGGTCTGACCAGCATTCTCCCCCGCCATCTGATCCAACCCACCACCAGGTAGTGATCAGTTGACAGCTCAGCTCCTCTCTTTACCCGAGTGTCCAAAACATGGCCGAAGATCAGATGATACAACTATAAAGTCGATCATCGATCTATGGCCAAGAGTGTCCTGATGCCACGTGCATTTATGGACACTCTTATCTCACATTCATCCAATAAAATAGATGAAATTTCTCATCCATAACACAAGTTGATCCCACAGCGCTCTGTCTCTCTGAGGCAGTCAATCAAAACACTGAAATTATCAAGATCAAATTGTCACTGAATCAAAGCAATGAAATTATGCAGACAAATGATTTAACATGTATTATAAACATGTATTATAATGCCCTTATTAACAGTAGGGCAGAAAACAGGTATCAGAACATTTTCATTTTCACTGACCACAAATCACATCTCCAAAATTCATCACAACAATTCAACATTGTTTACCTCCTTCAGGCATGTACCGAAACTGAGCTCCATCGCTCCTGTACTGTACACAAAAACACAAAAAGGGTCAGCAGTGATGCACACACACACATCCACAACATGAATTAAAATGACATAAACATAAACATGACATAAATAAACATGACATTAATGACATGGCACAAGCACAAATTGTATTAGGTGTGTTTCTGTGTCCTCCAGCTCTGACCAGTTCATGTCCCCAGTTCCATTCTACTGGTCAGGGCTGAAATATTCAACAGAATTAGTGGTCAAAATGATAATATTGAGGTCACCTGTAAATTTCAGGTGAGGAAATAAAAAAGAATAACTAAGTGTGTTAAATGGGACAGAGAAGTTCAACTGACCACATCATTATGAGCCCAATTCCAGTGACATAAACTGTCACTGGAAGCAGAAAAAACACCAAGTTAAGATGAGACAAATTAATTTTTTGGGGGGGAAAAAACACTACTAGCAAACAAAATTGTGATGAAGAAGTGTTTTCTGCTTATGGATGTACCATTGAAGGAAACTATCCATCCATCCATCCATTAGCTTCCGCTTATCCGAAGTCGGGTCATGGGGGCAGCAGCTTCAGCAGAGAGGTCCTCCCCTCGACCGCTTCCACCAGCTTCTCCACTGAATCAAAGCAATGAAATTATGCAGACAAATGATTTAACATGTATTAAACAGTAGGGCAGAAAACAGGTATCAGAACATTTTCATTTTCACTGACCACAAATCACATCTTCAAAATTCATCACAACAATTCAACATTGTTTATCTCCTTCAGGCACGTACCGAAACTGAGAAACAGGCATTGGTATTAAGTTCTTGATACCTTATATTTTTAGTGTTAATTTTGCCATTTTGAACACCAGATGTCTAAAATTTGTTCTTATTATCTAGCCTGTTGTAAAATAATTATGGAAATAATTAATGTGTTAGAATTTTGTTCCTTATTCAAGGAAGCTGTGATTAAGCCATCTTTGTTTCAGCTGTAGAGATAAGGCGTAGGATAGTTAAGCTTTGGGATGAATTGTCAATGAATGAGTTGAAGACAAAATGACTTAAAGCTTAAACAGAGGTTCTAGCGAATTGTGTAACACTTTAAATGTGAATAACTAAATACTTATTTGCTAAAAAAAACACGAAAGGGCCCATAACATAGACAAACATGCAACACATACAACATAACACAAACAGAAAACAGGTTAATACTTACATTCATCCAATAAAATAGTTGACATTTCTCATCCATAACACAAGTTGATCCCACAGCGCTCTGTCTCTCTGAGGCAGTCAATCAAACACTGAAATTATCATTATCAAATTGTCACTTAATCAAAGCAAAGGAATTATGCAGACAAATTATTTAACATGTATTAAACAGTAGGGCAGAAAACAGGTATCAGAACATTTTCATTTTCACTGAGCACAGATCAAATCTCCAGAATTCATCACAACAATGCAACACTGTTTACCTCCTTCAGGCATGTACCTAAACTAAGCAGCACCCCAGGTCTTCAACTGGATGATGTTGAATGAGGCAATGACTTCAGCAGCCTCTAGTGGGACTCGTTACTCTAATTCTGTACGTTGGTCATTTTTTTAAACATTATTATCATGGTTTTGATGCTCCATAGATGATGTCTACTAAAGTCTGCAGAGAATGTCCAGATTGTTAATTAACATGGAGTTAATTGAAATAACTCATAACTGGTGTTGTGGAACCAACAACTCAAGTTCAGCTGATGAAGGTTCAGAAAACCTGGAGTTCAGGTTTTTATCTCAGGTTTGTTAGACCTCCTTTCTGGAACACCTCCAGGTATCAGAATCTCCAAGACACCCCAGATGACCCCCCAGGTTTTGGTGGTAAAAGGTCTCCTAGTGAACATTGAACTGCTGGTTCTAATGTCTCAGCTGGTCACTGAATGCTCTCATCCTTCATTGCAGGAATTAAATGTTGTGTTCTTTATAAAACACTAAGTGCTGTTCTTTACTGCATGTTCATTCAGGTTCCTCTGCTGCAGTTCAACTAAAACTCAAATCTGAGCTGCAGAAGAAGTTCCAGAGTGTGTCTGAGGGGATCACTAAAGCAGGAAAGACAACCCTTCTGAAGCAGATCTACACAGAGCTCTACATCACAGAGGGAGGAGCTGGAGAGGTCAATGATGAACATGAAGTCAGACAGATTGAAGCAGCATCCAGGAGACCAGACAGAGAAACAACCATCAGACAGGAAGACATCTTTGAACCACCTGGAAGAGAAGAACCAATCAGAACAGTGATGACCAAGGGAGTGGCTGGCATTGGGAAAACCTTCTTAACACAGAAGTTCAGTCTGGACTGGGCTGAAGGAAGAACCAACCAGAACATCCAGTTCCTGTTTCCATTCACCTTCAGAGAGCTGAATGTGCTGAAAGACAGAAAGTTCAGCTTGGTGGAACTTGTCCATCACTTCTTCACTGAAACAAAAGAAATCTGCAGGTTTGAGAAGTTCCAGGTGGTGTTCATCTTTGATGGTCTGGATGAGTGTCGACTTCCTCTGGACTTCCACAACACTGAGACCCTGACTGGTGTTACAGAGTCCACCTCAGTGGATGTTCTGCTGACAAACCTCATCAGGGGGAACCTGCTTCCTTCTGCTTGTCTCTGGATAACCACACGACCTGCAGCAGCCAATCAGATCCCTCCTGGTTTGATTGACATGGTGACAGAAGTCAGAGGGTTCACTGACCCACAGAAGGAGGAGTACTTCAGGAAGAGGTCCAGAGATGAGAAGCAGACCAGCAGGATCATCTCCCACATCAAGACATCACGAAGCCTCCACATCATGTGCCACATCCCAGTCTTCTGCTGGATCATTGCTACAGTTCTGGAGGAAGTCCTGAAGACCAGAGAGAGAGAGAGAGGAGAGTGCCCAAGACCCTGACTGAGATGTACACCCACTTCCTGGTGGTTCAGGCCAAACTGAAGAAGGTCAAGTATGATGGAGGAGCTGAGACAGATCCACACTGGAGTCCAGAGAGCAGGAAGATGATGGAGTCTCTGGGAAAACTGGCTTTTGAGCAGCTGCAGAAAGGAAACCTGATCTTCTATGAATCAGACCTGCAGGAGTGTGGCATCGATATCAGAGCAGCCTCAGTGTACTCAGGAGTGTTCACACAGATCTTCAGAGAGGAGAGAGGCCTGTACCAGGACAAGGTGTTCTGCTTCATCCATCTGAGTGTTCAGGAGTTTCTGGCTGCTCTTCATGTCCAGCTGACCTTCATCAACTCTGGAGTCAACCTGCTGAAGAAAAGAAAAACCTCCAGGTTCTCCAGGTCTGGAACTAGTTCTTCCTCTTTCTACCAGACAGCTGTGGACGAGGCCTTACAGAGTCCAAACGGACATCTGGACTTGTTTCTGCGCTTCCTCCTGGGTCTTTCACTGGAGACCAATCAGAGTCTCCTACGAGGTCTGCTGACACCAGAACAAAGAAGTTCAGATAACAGTCAGGAAACAGTGAAGTACATCAAGAAGAAGATCAGTGAGGATCTGTCTGCAGAGAAAAGCATCAATCTGTTCCCACTGTCTGAATGAACTGAATGATGGTTCTCTGGTGGAGGAGATCCAACAGTCCCTGAGGTCAGGACGTCTCTCCACAGATCAACTGTCTCCTGCTCAGTGGTCAGCTCTGGTCTTCATCTTACTGTCATCAGAAAAACATCTGGAAGTGTTTGACCTGAAGAAGAAGTTTTCATGTTCAGAGGAGGCTCTACTGAGGCTGCTGCCAGTGGTCCAAGCCTCCAAGAAACTTCTGTAAGAACCAACACACACATTTGGTTTAATCACATTTACCTTTTTAATCAGGGAACTAATTTCAGTTTCTGGAAGATAAAGACAGTTCATAACAATAAATCATCTCAGTGTATTAAACTTTATGTGAAGATAAATCCAATTATCCATCTGATCATGACTGAAGTTCAGTAATAATTCAGTTTTAAATAAATGACATAATCATTTAATTATTTGTCATATGACATCATCAGTAGTTTAAAGGCATGAAAAGGAGCGCTGGATGCCGGCAGCTCCTCTAGTACACCAGGCAGTGTACTGAAACCTGAATTTCCCGCTTGGAGGATTAATAAAGTATTTTTGAATTTGAATTTAATAGCTTTTATTTCCTCTCCAGGTTGGGTGGCTGTAACCTCTCAGAGTCCAGCTGTGAACATCTGTCCTCAGTTCTCAGCTCTCAGTCCTCCAGTCTGACAGAACTGGACCTGAGTAACAACGACCTGCAGGGTTCTGGACTGAAGCAGCTGTGTTCTGGACTGGAGAGTCCTCACTGTAAACTGGAGGTTCTCAGGTCAGGATTCATTGAACTCTAACTGGTGACCATTATAACTGTGGTTTATATTAAAGGGATATTTCAGGTTCTTTGAACTCTGGTTGGATAAAGTTCTGGTGATGAGTCAGAGTCTCACCAGCAGTAGACGGTGTCTTCAGTTTGGAGAATCTGGGAGGAGTTCTTCATCAGACATGTGTTGTGTGTCTGCAGGCTGTCAGGCTGTCTCATCTCAGAGGAAGGAAGTTCTTCTCTGGTCTCAGCTCTGAGCTCCAACCCCTCCCATCTGAGAGAGCTGGACCTGAGCTACAACCATCCAGGAGAGTCAGCAGTGAAGGTTCTGACTGCTGGACTGGAGGATCCATGCTGGAGACTGGACACTCTCAGGTATGGACACACCTGCTGCAGCCACACAAGATCCAGATCCAGATTAACCTGATTGTCCCACTAGTGGAAGTTTGTCCTGGACTCTTCATCCATGCTGCAGCCCAGACACCAGCAGAACAATCCACATCAATCAGTTCAAACAGCAGACAACACAGGAATACAACTAAAATAGATCAATATTGATTTAAAAACATACATATCAGTTGATCAGCTTTAAAGCATCAGTGTCAAAGTCCAACATGGATCCTCAGAAATCCTCCATTCAGGCTCTGTTCTGGATTTATCTGCTGCTGTTCAACAGTTTTCCAGACGCTGCTACAAATGAGTTTAAATGTGCTAAAACAGCCTGAACCTCCACCAGAGGGCAGCAGCTCAGACTCTGGAGAACATGGAGGAGGTGCTGAACCTTCTGTTGGCTTGTTTGAAAGTGTCCTGGTCAGAGATGGTCTACATGGAGGTCTGATTTAACTCCAGTCATCTTCCAGGTAGTTGGTAGCTGTAGGAGTCCAGTGGGGGTTGAACCTGAGCTGAGAAAGGTTTTCTACCTTCACCACACCTGTCCAGAACATTCTTGAACTCCACAATAACTGATATCATCCTGACGGAGCTGACAGAAACCCCCTCTGGAGGTTTTCAGGATCACTGCCCCATCACCTGTGTCTCTAAAACACCCAATCCAGATGATCAAGCTGAAAGCAGAAGCATCTCCATCTCCAGGAGAGGTTCTCCTCCATCAGTGTAGACCAGTGTGTGTGTGAGAACCATGTAATGTCCATGTTAGCATGTTAGCATGCTGACCCCCCTCCTCCTCCTCCTTTTAGGGTGGAGCCTGCTGGACAACGATGGCTGAGACCAGGAGGTCTGAGGAAGTGTAAGTGTGTTTTTCTTCCCATCAGTCATTCATGAGTCCATCAATGATCAATGACAGATCAATAATAACTGCAGCTACTTGTTGGTTCTCTCCATCAGATTCCTGTCAACTCACCATCGACACAAACACAGTAAATAAACACATCAAACTGTCTGACAACAACAGGAAGATGAGACTAGTGGAGGAGGTTCAGTCATATCCTGATCATCCAGACAGATTTGATAGTTGGTCTCAGCTGCTGTGTAGAGATGGTCTGACTGGTCGCTGTTACTGGGAGGTCCAGTGGAGAGGATGGGTTTCTATATCAGTGAGTTACAGAGGAATCAGCAGGAGAGGAGACTGGAAAGATTGTCTGTTTGGAGACAACAATCAGTCCTGGAGTCTGGACTGTTCTGGTGGTGGTCAGTTCTGTGTCACACACGATCACAATAGAACATCTGTCTCCTCTTCCTCAGTCTCCAATAGAGTATCGGTGTATGTGGACTGTCCTGCTGGAACTCTGTCCTTCTATGAAGTCGTCTCTGACAGAATGATCCACCTCCACACCTTCAACACCACATTCACTGAACCTCTCTATCCTGGATTTAGACTCTGGTCTGGTTCGGCGTCTCTGTGCTGAGAGTGAAGAGTGTCCTCCTGTCTTGAAACTGTCTCTGATGTATGAAGACCAACAGAAGCATCTCTGAAACTGTTCTTCATTGTAACAGGAACCTGCAGGTCTTCAGGAACGTGCTTGGACTTTCTCTCCTTCATAGAGCGTTAGGGTTTTAGGTTCATGGAGAAGAACCTTCATTTGAAATAATTTCTGGATACCTGAGCTGCTGCATTCTCCAGACTGGAGAGTAGAGGAACATCCTTCATCTCTGATGGTGTGAAGGAGCATCAATGTCTATGGAATGAACAGCTGGAACATCTGGAAAGAAACCATCAATGTTGAAAGTGTATCCAGGTTTTAGAGGAACATATGATCCTGTCCAGGTCTAGACTGATAAAATAATGTTTGGATTCTTGGTTATCTGAGTTAAACAACCATTTTTAGATGGTTCACTTTAAATTTCTGTGTTTCCATGTTTTACCAATCAAATAAATATTCATGAAAATAAGAAATGATGACTTTCTGACTTTATTTTTATTTCCAGTATTCTGTTTTTGGACATCCATCCATCCAGCTGATCCACAGGGATCTGCTGGAGTCTATCCCAGCTCTCTTCGGGCGAAAGGCAGGGGTCCACCTGGACAGGTCGCTAGTTGTTTTTGGACATTTATTTAACATAAACCATCATCTGGACCAGAATCATCTTGGACCATGTCTTGTTGACTGAGAACCACCAACATCAAGATGGTGTTGGAGAACACAAGTAACAAACAAGAGACAACTGTCCAACTTCTAGGTTGGATGGACTGCAGTTCCTCTACAGACCACTAGAGGCTGCAGTTCCTCTACAGACCACTAGAGGCTGCAGTTCCTCTACCGACCACTAGAGGCTGCAGTTCCTCTACTGACCACTAGAGGCTGCAGTTCCTCTACCGACCACTAGAGGCTGCAGTTCCTCTACTCACCACTCGAGGCTGTAGTTCCTCTACTCACCACTAGAGGCTGCAGTTCCTCTACTGACCACTAGAGGCTGCAGTTCCTCTACTCACCACTAGAGGCTGCAGTTCCTCTACTGACCACTAGAGGCTGCAGTTCCTCTCTTCTGACCACTAGAGGCTTCATTGTTGCTGGAAATGTGAGTTTTCCAACAAAGTTTGTAAAGTTCCAGATGTTTCCCTACTTTTAGTTTCTTTCCTTAACTGTCTGCATCTACACTCACCAGCCACTTCATCAGGTTCAGCTTGCTAGTACCGGGTTGGACCCCCTTTGTCCTTCAGAACTGTCTTAATCCTTCATGTCATAGATCCAACAAGGTTCTGGAAACATTCCTCAGAGAGTTTGGTCCATATTTTCATGACAGCATCACCAGCTGCTGCAGATTTGTCGGCTGCTCATCCATGATGAGAATCTCCCGTTCAACCACATCCCAAAGCTGCTCTACTGGACTGAGATCTGGAGTCTGTGGAGGACACTGAACTCAACGTAGGCTTGCTTGAGACCATGTTCTTCACCAACACCCCTCCAAACTCTGGGTACTCAGGGATCATCATTAATTGCCTGCAGGCATTCGAACGAGTCATTGCCATCATGGTTTCTTCCTTGGGTCTTCCAATGGCGCCCGGGTTGTAAGAGAGTTGTAGAGTTGTAGAGTTTCAATGGTCTGGAGGAAGGAAAGAGACTCTTTAAACAGTTTTTGTGGTGGGTGTGGCTAAGTCAGAGCAATGGGAGTGTCAAAGGCTTGGTGAGTGGGAGTGGTGAAACCTTAACGAATGAGATTGGTTAAGGTCTGACAAGGGGTGTGGTGAATGTGTAGCTTGGAAGGAAAGAGTTTTTCTTATCACTAGAGCGTTATTATGGTTATGACAGGCAAGGAAGAGGGAGGTGTTTTTCACACCAGACTGCCATATGAATAGCAAGCAGAGTATGAAAGACATCACTGTCTGAATTGAAAAGATTCAGGACAAAGTACTCTGCAGCAGTATGGTATGTAGCATGGTAAAAAACCATTGGTCTGTGCCTGAGGTAATTAGTATTGTGTAGTGATGGGTCCAGCAACACTGATGCGTCGGCGCATGCGTCGAGCTCAGAGAGCAACACCTGTGCCGGTACGTGTTGGTACGCGTTTTGCCTTAAGAAAGTCATGTGACTGATACAGGTACTGTATCGAACTGACAGTGATGCGCCAAACTGTGTTTATAAGGAAGCGCATCTGTCGACGTGATGCATTACCATTCTTTTGTCACATGTCGTCAGAATCGGCAATCCACACCTCTTCCAGCTTGCCTTGCTGTTTCTTTGCACACCAGCATCATCTGTCCCTTGTGCGAGGGTCTTTTCCAAGGCTGGAGAACTGTTGTCCAAAAAGCGGAATAGACTAAAGTTCACATCTTTGGAAAAACTTATTTTTTTGAGATATAAGATATCAAAGATACTTTAAATTTAAATTCAGATATGCAATGATGCCATATACAATGCAATGATTTATATTTTATTATTGCATACTTGGTCATATTGGTGTCAGTTGGGTCTGGCAACTCGGTTGCCTGTAGGGATTTTTAATGTCTAGTAGGTGTCTGTATTCAGTGACACAGTATCGACATGTTTCAATACAGTTTGGCAATGTGTCGGAACGTTCCATGAGGCGCCATGGACCCATCGCTAGTATTGTGTTATTAAAGTGGAGATTTAATTTTCGATGAAAAAGATGCTCATTTGTGGCTAATCTATACAGAAAAATATTTCTGAATCTTAGCAAATTGATTAAAAGTCAAATATAGAAATCTGTCATTGACAACAGTGTTAAAACCCTTTATGGATAGATACATCCTATTGGTATTGATTGATTCATAGAACGTAAACTTGACTGGAGCTTAGCTGTCACAGTTAATTTGAAATAGTTTAAAAATGAACACATACACTAAAGTTTGTATCAAAATGTATACAGTATGTCAGGACAAAAGCCAAGTGAACTCATTTTCAATATTAACACTAGTTCAGAGTAACATACAGATTCAGGTATCTTTAATAATATCACACATAGATTTGTTTTGCACAGTAGTGCAGCGGTTAGCAAGAAGGTTCAGCTGGAACTGAGGCTCAGTTTGCTCTTTCTGTTTGGAGTTTGCATGTTCTCCCTGGGTACTTCGGTTTTCTCCCACCCCATAAAAATGTTCTTTAGGCTAATTGGTAACAGTAAACCCCGCTTAGGCTTCACATACATTGACCATAATGTAATTCTGAGAAATAAATAAATCTAATTATTAATTTGAATGTGGCAGTGAGAGAAAGCTCCTTGCATTGGAAAAACACCTTGAGTGTTCCCAGAGGGGTGTACTACGAAGCGAGATTAGAAGGGTTAGCGAGGTATGTTGAGTCTAAAGCCAGGATTTCCAGTACCACGAAGGTGGCTCTCTTTTAACCTGGCTAGATCACCATGGTAATTTACTCTGCAAGCTTAACCTGGTCCGGAGCAGGTTATGTGCAGAGTTTAGGCTCAAATTGGCTCTAAAAAGCGCCACCCTTTCACTTTCACCCAATCCCGTTGACCTGAGCGCCAGGATTGTGCGAGGATAGGAAGAGAGTATTCAGAGACCGGACTGATCCGCTGGCTTCCCATGACCATATTCTCTATGAATGCTATAGATTTCCAGTTGAGGGAATACGTTACATTTGTAATCTGCTAGAGCCATATATTGGCAGCACCAACAAACACAGCCGTGCGCTCACAGTAGCGCAAACGGTGTGCGTTTCTTTGCGTTTCTTTTCCGCAGGAACCTACATGCATTCAGTTGGTGATGCTTAAAATCTGAGCGAGAATACTGGATGCCGCTATTCGCAAGGTTGTACTTGCTCTTACTAAACTGCTGAATATGTTTGTAGTATTCCCTGGCCATCTGCCCACGCTTCAAATAAAAGAAGCCTTTTACAAAATCGCAGGTAACATAAATTAATAGTCCATTATATTGATAATCAGTGTGACGTGGAATTTCATGTGAAATGTTTTAATATAATTGATTCATAAGATTCCCCAGGGTGATAGGGTACCTATTAAAGTGGCCGGTGAGTGTATATTGGTATCACAGATAATATTAAATCTTAAATTAATTTCACATAGATTTAGCAAAAAACTAAAGGGATTTTCATTTATTATTCATAATGAGACAGTCAGACCTACATAATGTTTAAATCTGCTGCATTAAGTTTAAAGTTTAAGCGCTCTAAAAGAGGGAGGGAGATTAATTAAGGTGCATTAAGTGGTGAAATAAATATAACTTACGAATTTACACGATCTGCATTTTTTTTGCCAGCACTCCTCTCTGGCTTTATTTACACCTACAGTGTTGCTTTTGGCTGTGAAGATTTCTTTGAAATCCTCATAGCCCTGCATTATTAAAACCTGCTCCTCCAGACTGAAATATACGGACCGCCATCTATCCATTTGATCCGGAATAGGCGTCAAATGACACGTCAAACGCCCCCTTTTATGTGAACGCGCACAGAGCAGAAAGCAGAAAGCCGCGGTTAACAAAGATAGTTGATAACCACCGTCGTGGTACCAGTTATCTCTGATGGCGATTTTCAGGTTTGTTAAGCCAGCTCACCCAAAGAAACCCTGGCTGTGTCGAACTTGCTTCGTAGTACACCCCTCTGGACTATATAAACAAGTTGTTGTTGTTGTTGTAGATTTCTTTTACAGCCAGATGATGACACATGTCAACACACAAATGTAATATGGCCATTAAAGCAAATTAAAAAAAATGCTCACAGGACTACACAGGACTGTTAATGGTTTTAATAGTAAACTTTGAGCCAAATAAGAACTCTAAACTTTTCTGAAATCACCCATTTAAAGGCATCGTTTTTGCCTCCTGAAACCTCCTGCTTAGGCGTGTTATAAGTCTTTTTTCCTTTTACACTGCTGTTGGTATAGGTCTGCACCCTACCTTGAACTACTCTTATCTGTTTCCAAAATGAAAGGCAGGGAAAAGTCAGCATAAGCCAACAATACAGAACTAGTAAATCTCTCTTTAAGGAGCTCAAAATGTCTTGGCACTCAGTGGTCTGCAATGATTGAAGACGAGTGTTCACCATATCAGAGAGTGGAAGATCACACAAGATTTGGGTAAGGAGGGGGGAGACAGGGAGGGGTGCAGACGTGTGTGCATATATGTTTTTGTTTGTGTAAAACAGATCGAGTTGTAAAACTTTTTTTCTGCAAAACACATTTTAACTTATAGTTGAGAGCTGTGAGTTGAAATACTGTGTTTTGTAAGACTGGCAACTAATTAAACTATTCACTGCACAGCATAACCTTCTGAAAAATGCTCGTTTCGAAATTACCTAGTTGTCTCTTTTAGACTGATTGATAAGAAAACATGGGGGGCTACGTGTGTGTTTGTGTGTGTGTGTGTGGGGGGGGGGGGGGGGTTTGTGGGTGAAAGAGTAGGAGGATCAGAGGACAGAGAGAAAACAAAATCACAAAACCTGCAATGATTTGAACAGTGAATTTCCAGCATTAAATCTTAATGCATCCTGAATTTTATTTATTCACTTCAACATCTTTTTTTTTTTGGTGCAGTCTTTTCCATATTTTTTCATATCACAAACAAACCCTCAAATGAATGCAAGAAAAGCTTTGTGGCTTTTCTTGCCACAAAGCAAGAAAAGTTTTTGAAGACCTGAAGGTAACAAACTGATTAACACACAGTTTGCTATGAAATACAATAACAAGGTTTTTGCAAGTGTGTGATGAGATGGACTGAAAACAGAGACAGGCTCAGTTTCGTTGGAACCTGAAGGAAAAGAAGAGCACACTTTACCATATGTTCTGGTGTTCCTCTCTCTAACATGCTTCTTTTAATTTCACATTTGACACTGCTGGTGATCAGCATTTATCTGGGATTAGAGACATAAATAATTCTATTCAGCAATAAAATGGAAATTGAAAGGATAACAGGTTCGTTCTGAGCTGCCACACCAAGACTGAAACTAAAACAGATTTTTATCATCTCTAACAAATATAAAGAGTCAGATATCTGATGTCAGAGCAGATTTACAGAAACTCATCCAGCCTTCATCTCCAGCAGACTTGACTACTGTAACGCTCTTTTGTCTGATCAGACAGCTTCAGATCATGATGAACCCTGCTTTCCAGAGTTCTAACAAGAAGCTGGAAATCTGAGAACATTACTGCTGCGACGAGATCCTTTCACTGGTTACCAGTAACCTGCAGAATAGACTTTAAATTTCGATCCCATCTCAGGCATCAATGTGTGATTTTGATTGAATTTTTCCCATTTTTGTGTGGCAGAGCCATCCCACTTCCTGTTTCATCATGAACTATGCAGACATGTTCATCCACAAACTGAATGAGGACTTTTATCAGTATGAGCTGTAGGAATCCAAGGCTGATCTGATGAAGCACTGACAGAATACAAAATACACTAAATAATGTGACCAAAATCATGGTTCTTTGACCAAAAGGTGGTGCAATGCAATAGGAGTTTATCCAAGACTGTCATATACACTTGTTCAGAGTGGAAGAATCATCAAACATGTGGATTTTGGGACAAATTGCAAAACAACATGTGCAACTTAGAACAACAATTCTATTCATGGCATAAAGTTTAAATTTCACCGTAATCTAACAGCGACACCCTTTGAAAGAAAGTTACAGTTTTCACTGACAGTCACTGTCAATGTCTTGACTACTGATTGAACAGGTTTGAGATGTATCAGCTCATCTCAGTAAGAGCAGGGATGCCCTAATACAAAACATGACATTTGCTGTTCCCAACAGGTGGCGCTACATCCATTCTTGAATATTACAGTGTTGATGTGTTCAGGCTCAGACTACAATCAAATCAGTAATTGTAGACTAGATTAAAGCGATGTATGGCAGAGTTACAGCCGGGGGGAGGGGGGGGGGGGCATGACTTGCCCAGGGCCTCATATTTGCTACAGTCACCACTGCTACTCTCAGCTGACTGTGAACAGCAAACTCTTGTATAGAGGTTAAAAAATTTAATTTTTACCATGAACACATTTACATTCATTTTTTCCTCATGACTGCTGTCAAACATGGTTTCATTTTCTGCATCATGTAATGATCTTCTTCTTAAAACATGAACTGTATTGACCCAGATAAAAGACGATTCCTTTTTTTAGGACAACCTCCACTTTTCATGAATACCTGAATTTTTGTGATGATTTTGGTAAAAAGTTGTACATTTTGTAGTTTAGCATAAACCACGTGTCTAGATTATACAATATATGGGAAAATAAATGAGACGATGCCAGAAGTTGATCAGTAAATTTAAATTCAACTATTGGGAAACAAGTTAATGCGTCTTGAACATATTATATTGATATTCTATACTATAAAATACACTAGAAAACATTGATCAGCAGTCAGCACATCACACAAATAAAGAGCAGGAAACTACCAAGTAAACCTCTATGATTCTGTAAAAATTATTTAGTCAAATAAGAAACACAAAGATCAGAACAGGGTCAACTCTGAACCAGAGACTGGTTTCTATGTGGATTTATACTGGGCTCCAGTCAGAACCAGCTCACTAAACAAAGAGCAGGAAAATGATGATCAGAATAAAAACAGTGTCAACATGGTTTTAACATGATAAATAAAAACCAAGCTCAGGTCTGGAGGACTTCACACAGCTGAAGATCAGAAGATAAGGAGGTTGAATGTGTTCCTCTAACACAGCAAGACTAAAGTATTAAAGTATTCAAAACAGTCCAGACGTATCAAATCTAAACTATTTATGGTCGTAACAACCACAGACTAGAGAGGAGTGTTCCAGCCATGATCCTCACTGGTTCACAGCTGTTTTTGTACAATATCTTTGAGATATTGGATAAAATAAGATAAGAGGAAAAACAGGAATGTGGTTCACGTGTTGTTTATTCTCAACACACTGAAGAAAAAATTCATCTGAACGATGACAACAGAAGCATATATAAACCCCTCCCCCCAGTTAATCAGTTCATTGACAACTTCTGGGTGAAGCAGGCGTCACTAAAAAGGTGCGCTTGTTTCATGCACCTTCAGAGCTGCAACAGACTCCCGGCTGATGAGGGCAGCTCATCAACATCCAGCTACGTGGGACTTTTCTCTGGTGATATTTTTCTCTCCATGATGTCCTGACTGATATAATCTAGAAGGACGTCAGGGAACTGATCAGAAAGTGGCTCGTTACTTTGAAACCTTTGAAGAAGCTGATTCAAACGAGGACAGATCATTGTTGTCATTTCTCCAGGGTTGGATCATAGATGTGGAATCTTTAACCTGGACAGATGTTTAAAACAACTGCAGCGTCTCCTCGTCTCTTTTCTTTGGTTCTGGCTCTGTGACAACCAGACAGATCAGTGTGGGATTTATTTGTTCGTCCAGTCCAACAGTGAAGAGTTCCCAGCTCTATGTTCTGTTTCAGGTGTGACATTAAACATTTAAACGAAGCCTTGGATCAGCAGACAAACTTACTGTCTAGATCAACCAGTGATTCAGAGGCTCTACTTTTCCAGACTCAACTTCCCAGTAATGGTCTCCTCTGATCCAGTCCAGCTCCTCACAGCTGTCAGCTAGTTGTCTTCACCCTCCAGTCCTCTGACTAATTCTTCTCCAGCTGCTCTCATAATGAGAGATTTCTACTACTAGTGTTGAATTAGCCATTATAAAAATGTTACAAAAAATGGGTTGGATGTTTCTTCCATCAAGGAAGAAACATCAACCCATTTTGTAACATTTCATAATGGCAATTTAACATTAATGCACAACGCAAGATCAATGGATTTCGACTACTGATGTCTTCATATCCAATTCAGTAGGAATGTTACCTTCAGGCCCAGAATTCTTGATTCATGCTGCCGTTCTGTCCGTTCACCCTAAACTCATCCTCAATGCATACGTACTTCTTCTACACCGGGGTTTGCTTCTCAACCTCTCACTTTCTTTCATTAGTACTTCCAATTGCCAAAAAAATGTGATGTATCGTGTTTGTTTCCTCTAACCTCTGTAGATGAAGCAATTCAGCAAAGTGGTTTAGCTATGCTAACTTTCCGCTTAGCGCGAAACTTCATAGAGCAAGCAAAGTCTCCTCATTCAGTTATGCACAGTATAAAGATATCCACGTATTTCCAGTCAAATAAAATACTACACAATCACTGCAAACTCTGGTAACAACATACCCACAAAAAGTCCTTTCAGAATAGTTGTGGTTGGCCATTTTATTGTCATGAATAGTGAATAACATAAATATACAAGTTAATATAAGTAAAGTGATAATAAAATACTGTTAAAAATATAAATATAAATATATAAAAGTAAAGTGTTATATATATATATATATATATATTATCTATATATATATAATTTTTTTTTTTTTTTTTTTTTGGTTGGGTATGCCACCCTAAGAATTTGCCTGCCACCCACTAGCCACCATCAGATTTTTTTCTGCTGGCGCCACTGCTCTCATTATGAAGGAGCTGTTTCTAAAAAACTAAATCTACACTTCGGTCATTTCTGATGTCACTCAGTCTTAATTTAACTCAATTACAAGTCATACTTTGTGGTACATTATAACTTTAGAGTCTCCTCACCTCTGTTGTGAAGGGTCACCACACAGGAGATGTGTTGGTTGGCTCCTCCCATCTAATAAACAGGTGAGCAGGTGTTTTACTCGGGTCTCCATCTAAACGGTGTCAGTGTGTAGAAGAAAAGTCTGTGGTTCAGATTCACTGGGACAAACTGAAGTCGCTGCATCTGCTGGCTCATTTTCTGGTGGAGATTCATTTCCGTAACTACACGCGGCCAGTGCGACCCTCTGCTGCATCTCCTCCATGTTCTCTCTTTGGCCCCTCCCCCTCCCATCTGTCTTCACTGTCAATAAAGGCCACTAGAGTCAAAAAAAAGAAGAAATGTCTTTTCTTCAATCTTTGGCGACAT